>JADLZL010000785.1:0-82976 GCA_015844335.1 Chrysopogon serrulatus | reverse complement strand
CTACTGTTAATGTTCTGATCAAATAAGATTTTGTCTTACTGATCTTAGAAGCAATACACCCATGACCATGCAGAGGATGGATTGTAGCACTAAGCAATACCAGAGGCAGCTGGAGTCTCATTTGAAGTGCAACCCGCCATGATCTGTCATCCAGGTACTAGGAATGTTTACAGGGTTTTCTACCTATTGCCCAAAAAGAATTTGGTTTTGCTACTGCTTACGCAGGAGTTGTTTGCAATATTTGTTGCAAGTCCTATATGAAGCATGCTGTGTCAAAAACTTCCAAAATATATGTATATTGTGTGTGTGTAATCAAAACATTTTGGTAAATCCACATTATTATAATCAATATCAGTTTGGTCCATACCCAACTTCCTGTAGTTATGTCTTTTCCTAAATCAGAAAACCATGAGAAATTAAAATAGCTTGAAGCGCAGTTTACTTTAGGCTTATTTTCAATCTTATAAACTGAGAACTCAAATGATTCGTCAGTTAAAGAAAAGTATCTTACTTATTAGTGTGCGTTAGATACAAATTTTGCTTTCTACAGGGTTTTCGTCAGTTTATAACTGAGCTGCTATTTTCCCATATCCTCCAAACTAATTTCAGATTTGAAGTCCATAAATTTAGTTACTTATCTATTTCCTGTTTGCAGGTTCAAGCACATGCCATGCACTTTTTCAGAAAGCTATGGTTCAAACGAAGACTTTTAAGTAAAATAGCTACGTAGTACTTCTAATTATGCAATACGATGAAAAAAAAAAAGGGGCAGCCACAACCTCCCATTTGGCTATAAAGTTCACAATACAAGCTCCCATTCTAAAATGTAAAACACAAGAAAATATAGTTTTTTTCAGTGATGGAACATCTGTCCAAAACTATAAGCTTGTATTTTTTTTTTCGAAATCACGACTTTACGTGTTTTTCATTAAGAAGATAAGCTTGTATTTAAGAAAGGTTATTCAATTGCATTGCTTGCCGTGGAGTTCTACTGTTAAATGGTTGCCACTATAGCTTCTTCTCTGGCTGATCTATTTCGCCAACCATCTGTAGGAGGCAACATATACTTGCAAGATCTCAAGGCCTGGCCCGACATTATAATTATCACTGTATTCTTGATTCACAGCTCCTTCGTTGCAAGTTGCAACAAATGGACGGCAAAGAGCCGCTCCAGGTCAAATACTGGGCCCTGCGCGGAAAGGCCCGCGCAGCGCTTTCTAGTTAGTAAGAAGCTTTACAGGTCAGGTCAGTCCAGAAAACATTCCGCGAGTAAGCGAAGCATCTACTACTACGTACGGAGTGTCAAATGATTGTTTTGTTTGCACCTTTCAGTCCCTCAGTATCAGTACCCCTCTAGCCTTTCTTCAGGAAAGGTCGAGACTAATCTCCAACTCACCATCTTTTTTTTTTTTTTTTTTCTTTTAGAAGACCAGAGATTATAACATTAGAATGTATGTACTTTCTCCGTTCTAGAAAATATATAACTATAAGTTGTGTGCCAATAAAATAGTTCATATTTGACTAAATTTCTAATAATTAGTATTCATATTTATAGCTTTAAATTAATTTATTATAAAAAATACATTTTATAATTAATCTAATGATGTTTATTTGACATTATAAATATTTATAGTTTGTTATCTATAATTAGTTAATTTAATATACTAAAATATGCTATTGCATTAAAATTACATGTTTTCTATAACAGAGAGAGTATTGTCAAAGACTAAGGAATATAACTGCTGTTAAATTCTGTTGCGAAATCAGGAAAAGTCTGAATGAATATTTATACTAGGACTAGCCAGCAGGCCGCTGGCACGTTTCTGGCTAGTATCTCACCAACTGTCTATCTTTGTGTGGATTTGTGAGATGCGTTTATTTTACTCAACCACATCCTTCACCGTTGGCGAGGCTGAATGATTTCGCAACAACATGTGCGTACATTTCTTTTGTTTTGAGTAAACATCTGCGTACATTTCTTTTGTTTTGAGTAAACATCTGCGTACATTTCGGATACGCAGATTAACCAATCGCAAGCGTGGTCAAGCACTCAAAGTTGTACAGATACGCACGCCGTCCTTTTCAAGGAGACAGAAGAAGGGAAATAAAAAACCCAAAACGAAAAGCTATTAAAGCCTCTTCCTCCAGGCTCCCAGCACAAGCCATTTTTTTCCTCCTCGACTCGAGTGATCTAGCCAGCCAGCCAGCAACACCCCTCGCCAGGTGCTTCAAATAGTCGCCCCGGAGAGGCAGGCACACGCAACTAATCCCCCTTCACCGTTCGTTCATTCCTCCGATCCGCAAGAGGATTAGGAACCCATTAGGATCGGCGATCGGCGGAGCCCGACGACCTGTTCGGCCCACCCACCAACCCGGCGATCGATCTCGATGGCGCTCGGCGAGGGCGGGGATCACGGCGCCGCCCTGCCCCTCATCGCGGACCAGGCCAAACATGGCGGCGGCGGCGGCATCGTCCGAAGCGGTGAGCCCCTCTCCGCTCCTCCTCCTCCTCCTTGTCCTCCTCTCTGCCCGCCATTGGAGGCAGGCGGATCAGCCAGCCATATCCCCCCTCCCGCGTCGCGAACGGAACGGGGCTGACTGAACCGGCGGTTTCTGTTTTCTGTTCGGGGGGCACGCAGGGAGCATGTGGACGGCGGCGGCGCACGTGATCACGGCGGTGATCGGGTCCGGCGTGCTGTCGCTGGCGTGGAGCATCGCGCAGCTGGGGTGGGTGGCGGGGCCGGCCGCCATGCTCGTCTTCGCGGCCGTCACGGCGCTCCAGTCCACGCTCTTCGCCGACTGCTACCGGTCGCCGGACCCCGAGCACGGCCCGCACCGCAACCGCACCTACGCCAAAGCCGTCGACCGAAACCTAGGTACGTGTCGTCTTCCCAATATTTTTTTCTCTCTCTCCACGTTTTACTCCCCTCTTCTCTGTTTCGAAGACAGAGTCTACTCTGCTCAGATTCCTAAAAAATTATCGTCTCGTCTGTCTCCTTTGTGTACCTTCTTCGCTTGGGTTTTTTGGTTCGTGTTTAGGAGGTGCATTATACTCAGTATACACAGCATTAGACGTGACGGATTGAACCTGTGCCAAATCCCCTTGACAACCAACTCTAGTGAGCTAGTGGAGCAAGTTAAACCTGAAATTTTCCAACGTTGAATCTGTTCCAAATCTGAGGCTGTTGGCTGCCGAACATAGGAGATGGCAACCCAGACTGGTAAACCATCTTAGCATTTGCTTTGCTCGTACTATGAGGAAACTCGCATTCGCCTGCGGGAAAGGGCGAACTGCTCACAGCGACAGCTCGCGTAGGCCTGTGTGTGGAACTCGACGGGGTCGTGACGGGCGACACATGAGCCCAGCGCTGCCAGTGGACCACGGCGGAAGGGTCGCGAACCCCGTGGCGACAACTGTACAGCTCGACCAAATTAAACTCGTGTCAGTGCGCTGGTTCGTCTGGTTTGATTAGTAGTGTCCGTGGACGAGTTGGCGATCGGAGCCCGCGAAAGTGCAGGCGACACCTGGATGAGGTCGAGTAGTCTGGTCGAGTCCGACACGACTGAAACAACTCATCGCCCCCTCGAGAGAAGGCTTGGTGGATGTTCCAGCGCACTCTTCGAAAGTGCCATTTGGACGGCGACGTCAGCGGCGCTTTCTTTAATAGGGAGGGAAAGAATAATATTATGATTTACCACCAATTTATCAGCTCATAATGTTCTATCAAGTGGGCACAGTGTGTACATGTAGATGAAAGCGTCTGCCCGGCGTTTGGTTTCCTTGCTCAGATTTCTCGGGGGCTGCTGCTGGCCAGTTTTGCCAAGCTTTTATGGGAGAGCCGGGTTCACTCTCGTGAGGGGGCGAGTTTCTCGGTTTCTACGTCGTCACAGCTACGCTAGACGAGGAGGGGGAGCGCTGGAACCAAACGTCCCCTTAGGACTCCTTTGGAATAGAGGGATGGAAAACCATAGGAATTAGAAAACTGCAGGAATAGGATAGGATTGCATATAAAAAACATAGGATTGGAAAACAGAGGATTAGGAATAGAAATGAGTGTTTGGAACATTGGAAAGGAAGAACACATGTTTGTAACAGTAATCCAACTTCTTTATTAATTTAGTCATCTAGTCACGGGCATTAGTACTTCTTTTCAATTCTTTGCTACTGGCTGTTGCCTGTCTTTGGTACAAGTAACAACGAAAGTTGCCTCGGTCTTCGCACGTCCCAGCACAAAAAAGTGGTCCGATTGGATGCTAACTTTCCTACATTTTCATAGGGTTGGCACAGTATTCCTATGGAATTCACCTGCATCATTTCCATGAACCAAAGGCATCAGCAGGAACCATTCCAAAGGAATCTTCAATCCTGTGAAATTCCTGCACTTCACCCATGAACCAAAGGAGGCCTTAATAGGTTCACAATGTTCTGTCTGTCATGTGCACACAGTGTGTACATATGTACATGAAACAGTACTGGTTCACTGAATTTAATAGGCGCACATCGTCTACGCCTATGAAGCGCAATCAATTCGCGGCAATGACGTTTTATAGTTTACCACAAGATTGGTAAAACACATCTTTTGTGTCGCTGATAATAATAATAGATATACAGAAAGGAATGCTGCTGTATTGGCAAGGATCCATCACTGTCAATTCAGTACTTGTGAGTTGTAACAGAGACCAGAGAGGCTTAGGTGTACCAATTATGAAAACACTTCATCTCGACTTAATCTTGACCTCACAAATGTTGCGAACTTCGCAGTCACTCTCTTGTGTTTCACGGCCAGGTTACTTAATGTTGTCGTTGTTGTTGTTCTCTCTTTCTCATTGCCTATACTGTCGTTGTTCAGTAGTACATCTCTGCGATTCCTATCCCAACAAAGTAACAATGAAACGCCCCTGACAGGTAGCAGCAGCTCGTGGGTGTGCATGCTGCTGCAGCACACGGCTCTGTTCGGCTACGGCATCGCCTACACCATTACGGCCGCCATCAGCTGCAGGTACGACGCTTGCATCCTTCCTCTCCTACCCAGACATGTTTTTTTTTGAACCTTACCCAGACATGTTGCACGTGCTTTGTCAAAACGATTTTTTTGTTCTGAAGAGATTGTCAAAACGATTTTTGTGGTGGCGATGCCGTAATCGTAACGTTGCCGGACCGCCGCACGTGGCCAGGCCGGGCCGAGAGAGTAGTGGCGCGATCGGGTGGGCCTGTATTTCATCCACTCCCGAACGTTCCAGCGCAACGGGCCGATCTCACCATGGGCCAACAGCCAGCGTGCCGTTCACTAACGAGGCAAGCCTAGTTGGGTCCACAACCACCCTCTAGGGCCGGGACCTTGGGTTTGATCCCTATCCTGTTATTTATATATGAACACATGGTCATGTCTACCTACCATGCATCATCTTTCCCGCCTCCTTTAGACGAAAGCTAATGAGGCTCAATTTCCTCCATGGTGATTCTAAGGGGAATCTTATATGTTTTCCACCTATCTCCTTCTCTTAACTCTCCCGTTTCCATTCCATTCCATTACTATATGAGTATATATTCCCATCCATGAATCCATACAACCATCAAACTCGACCTTTTCCGCTCTGCAATCCATCTCCATCATCCGTGGCCTGCCCAAGGAAAATCGTTGCGGTTCCGCTATCTACAGAGATACGTTTAGAGATTGAACTCTAAAGGTGTTGCTACACTTGAGTGAATTGAGAAGGCAAATGCCTGATTGCCTCGCTGGTGCCGCTGCCTGTCGTTGCCAATGCCCATGTAGCAGCGTGCATTATCATTTCCAAGCTAGAGAGAAAAAAACACGACACGATTTGTCTCCGCGTTGTCATGGTCCGTTTGACGGATAGTGAGCTATGGAATGTGTCACGGATCTCAGTTTCACTGAGCTTCTCCTTGGTTCCGTATCGGTGTGCGTTATCATTTCCAAGCTATGGACGCATCTCACTGAGCTTCTCCTTGGTTCCGACTTCGATTTTTCTGTAGATGTTCTACCAAACATTTTATAGGAGTAGATATTTTTCAGTAATAATAGAGAAGCCGAAGTTGTTTTATTAGCCTTCAAAACGGCTCCAGCTCCTCCAAAAGAACCTCTCAGGAGCCTTGCCAAACATCGTTCTAGTTTGTAACATCAAGATGGCAATACGGATTTGGCTCGATGGCTCGATGCCGGTTCTCTTTATAAGAGAGGAATCAAAATGGTCCAGATTTTCCACAAAGGGTGACAAAAACCTCTACGACAACAACTCTTCGATATCGTCAGGCAATGGCAATTATACTTGTCGAAAAAGTAGAGATCCTCGGTCTCTGGTTTCGCAATCGATCAAAGTGTTTTGGAAACTTTTGTTGTATTAGCCCCACTGCTTTGATCACTGGACTTTGCTATCATATATTTATAGCACTTGGCAATAGTATACTTTTATGAAACTTTTCTTAGGTATAATCTACTCATAATATCATATCTATTTGTCCAAACCTAAAATATGAGCTAAAATCGAAACCTAAATATTTAAGGATGTCAAAAATGTCTTTTGTGAATACTAGGATTTAGATGAAAATGCGGGACAAGTTCAAGAACTGATAAAATTTACATAGACGGTCAACTTCAGCAGTCAAAATTGTAAGGAGCCAATTAGTCAGAACTGTTTTTATTCTAGCATTATAGTTATGCACAGTTTCGAACAATAGAAGAGGAGCAAAAGACGCCTATCAAAAGGCTCTAAATAATTGACGTGCAAACAAGTCGTTTTAGTTCGTCCAGAACCTCTTAAACCCTACCAGAATAGCTAATGTTGGGCGCTATTAATGTCACTTTCGTAGTGGTCGTACGGAGAAGGTGGCCAGTTTCCAACTCCGCGACTATGGGTTGGAGAGATCCTAGCCGCCTACTACTAGTGGCAGGGTAAGATCTCCAAGCTGGACGGCAATGATAAGTTATGGGATGGACGGCCAGTCAGCCGCTGATTGCCCGAGCGGAAGCCGCATCATGTCGTGGCAAATAAAACTCGAGAATGTGCCGTTTCTGCTCCTGTAGCAGCTCCTAACAACATTCTCCAGAGGGTCAACCTATCTCTCTGCCGTGCCCACCGCGGCACCGCTCCACCAGTCCTTGCCGTAGCAGGACCATGAGCGAAATGAATTTTTTGTGCATGCTTGTTTAAGAAATTAATCAGCAGGGGTTTGGAAATTTGTGAATTTTGCTGGTATGACTGCTCTGCTCAGTTGTTTCATGACCAGATTCTACCATAAGTAGAGCAAGATACCGTTCAGGGTCCAATTTTAATCTAGTGGAGTACGCTAATACGTTTCTTAGCGAAATTAATTAATCCTTGTCTGGAAACTTTGCCTGTAGCCGTTATGCTTGTTCTCTTGGGATGAGGGCTAAGATCCATGCATACCACGCAACATGCATGGAATACAAATGTACAATTTATTGAAGTTTGGAGTATAAAGAGTCTTGCATTGCCAGATGCAGCTGCAGTACGGACTGGCTCGTAGCGCGCCTTCGTGATCGCGAGCAGATCGCGCACGGCGCACGTACTTCCATTCCACTCCCCAGTTTGGGGCCAATGCTGCCGAAATTTTCGCCCCCGAAAGGCTGCACGGCGCAGCACACAGACGGTAGCTAGTAGTACGGAATAGGGCTCAAGCAGTAGTCAGGGCGGATGACGCTACGGACACCGTACACGGCCGTTCGGCTATACGGCGATGCCGATTTGATGACCGAGACCACCGCGAACCCACCCCATGTCCTCGTTCACCAGTTCTGTTCTTCATTATTATGCTCCCTCGGCCCCGTTCCTCGCCGCGGTCGCTGCTGTTGCGACTTGCGAGCTTAGCACCTTAGGCCTTAGCCATATCCATAGCTCCTCCCGCACCGACTGATACTGCGCCGAGCGCATGCAATGGCGGTGCACCACTCACTGGAGGTGCTCGATGGCCGCTGCGACGACGACGGCCACCCGCGCCGGACTGGTAACGCCCTTCCCGCGCCCGCCGTTGAACCTTGCCTCTCAAGTCAACAACCTAAGCACTGCGTGCGCGGGACGGCGTCCGTCGTACGTGCAGGGACCGCGTGGACATGCACGGCGCACATCATCACGGCGGTGGTCGGCTCCGGGGTGCTGTCCCTGGCCTGGAGCGTGGCGCAGCTGGGCTGGCTGGTCGGCCCGGCCTGCTTGTTCTGCTTCGCGCTCGTCACTTACGTCTCCGCGGCGCTGCTCGCCGATTGCTACCGGCGCGGCGACCGCGAGAAGGGGCCACGGAACCGCTCCTACATGGACGCCGTCCGCGTCTACCTCGGTATACTATTACCGCTACGCCATAAATATACATACGCGTATACCTGTCGTCTCACGACTTTGCTAGTACCTGCTGCTAGAACGAAGCACAGCAGCAGCAGCAGCTAGAAACTACGAGATAAAAAAATTCTGAATTGAACTTGCTTCGTTCGTGGTGTGGTTTTATGGCCTTGTTAATTCTCTAAGTAAATAACCCGTGTACTGTGTGTGCTGCTCTGTGGCGACATGCTCAGGCAAGAAGCATACCTGGGCCTGCGGCTCGCTGCAGTTCGTGAGCCTGTACGGCTGCGGCGTCGCCTATACCATCACCACCGCCACTAGCATAAGGTAGCCGCCGCTGGCCGGTAACAAAATTATTACCCCTTTTTTCATCTCTCACTCAATACAGCTCAAGCTGTCCTCGATCGTGTGCTTCCTGCCTTGTCTTTTTTAGCGAGCAGGGCCTTGACGATGGTTGCTTTTGCTGTCCTTCTGCCGGTTATTTTTCGCTGAATCCTTTTGTTGTTGATAATAATCGCGTGTGCTTCGCTTTGTGTTCTGTCTCGGGCTGCTCTGCTGTTGTTGGATGTCGCAGGGCGATTCTGAAGGCCAACTGCTACCACAAGCATGGGCACGACGCGCACTGCGACTACGGTGACAGCTACTACATGATCGTCTTCGGCGCCGCCCAGCTCCTCCTCTCCTTCATACCGGACTTCCACGACATGGCGTGGCTCTCCGTCGGCGCCGCGGTCATGTCCTTCTCGTACGCCTTCATCGGCCTTGGCCTCGGCCTCGCAACAACCATTGGTATGCACTCTGGTTCGATCCTTCACTAGATAATCCAATATAGTATACTATATGTGGAAAAACGCTACTTTCGTTCGTTCACTTATATAGGAACATAACTCGCATATACAGTTAAACATTTAGATTATAGGAACATTTAGATTTAGAGGCCGGGTTGTATGTATAATATGATATGAATGTTGGCACCTGAGAAGCTCACATAATTGTTTGTCTTTAGCTAACGGGACGATCAAAGGAAGCATAACAGGTGTTCCGATGCGGACGCCTATGCAGAAGGTTTGGCGCGTCTCGCAGGCCATCGGCGACATAGCCTTCGCGTACCCATACTCCTTGATCCTCCTGGAAATACAGGTATAGTAACGTATAGCCGCACGCCATTCTTTTCAGAAAACACTGCTTGCTAGCAAGCGCCCATTTGTAGTGTCAGTATGAAGCACAGTAGTGACCAGCTATTTCTTTCCCCCTCTGGCAATTTAGGACACCCTGAAGTCACCACCGGCCGAGAACAAGACGATGAAGAGGGCGTCGATGATCTCGATCCTCGTCACAACGTTCTTCTACCTCTGCTGCGGCTGCTTCGGCTACGCCGCCTTTGGGAGCGATGCGCCGGGCAACCTCCTTACCGGCTTCGGCTTCTACGAGCCCTACTGGCTCATCGACTTCGCCAACGCGTGCATCATCCTCCACCTGCTGGGCGGGTACCAGGTAGGAACACTGACACAGTGACAGCCCCCGAAAGCACGGAATTTAATCATCACAGATGGACTGGACGCATGAGTGACAGGCGTTGCCGCTTGTCTGAAATCAAACCCTGCAGGTATATAGCCAGCCGAACTTCCAGTTCGCCGACCGGTTTTTCGCGGAGCAGTTCCCCGAGAGCGGGTTCGTGAACGACGTCCACACCGTCCGGTTGCCGTGCCTGCCGGCGTGGCGGGTGAACCTGCTGCGCGTGTGCTTCCGGACGCTGTACGTGGCGTCCACGACGGTGGTGGCCGTGGTGTTCCCCTATTTCAACGAGGTGCTGGCGCTGCTGGGCGCGCTCAACTTCTGGCCGCTGGCCATCTACTTCCCCGTGGAGATGTACTTCATCCAGCGGAACGTGCCACGGTGGTCCGCCCGCTGGATCGTCCTGCAGACCTTCAGCGTCGTCTGCCTCCTCGTCAGCACCTTCGCGCTCGTCGGCTCCATCGAGGGGCTAATCACCCAGAAGCTAGGCTAGGCCAATTGCTTTTCTTGTTGTAATGGTATAATGGAGAATGCATGCAGCACTAGAGCGAATGGGAGATTATCCATCTCCGAGGGGATGATGAGCAGCAGCAGCATAAACTAGTAGTAACAGGTCATCTGTGTAGGATCAGAGAGTGGCAGCGGGCTCTATTTGCTTTCAGTGCCTTCCTCCTGCATTGGACTGTAATATGTACACAGTGTTACCGTGGAGACATGTGTCGTATTGATAAATATTGCCAAGTTACCTCAGAAGTTCAGAAGACTAGAAGAGTGTGACAAACCTGTGTTGCTGAATGCCGCCTGCTATTTAATTTCAGTTTCAGACTTTGAGGGACACTTCCAATAAATGTTCTCCTCGCAATTCCTGGCCCTTTGAAATTTGCACCTCGTGATGGATTCAGTTGGTGCCACCACCATGTCCATTTGATTTGAGCATGCGTAAGCCGTGGACCAGCACGACTGAATTTTACTGGAACAGTGGGAAAGAACATGATTCAGTGGGTTCTTGAAGCTGCGTGCCCTTGGCCTCCGTGTTCTTTCTGACGCGGATGGGAGGATAAAATAGCAGCATCATCTCAAGAGTGAAGAGCGTAATCAAAATGCACCGCATAGAAATACCAGAGCCTCCTGCTGTCCCCTAGGCCCTGAAGTCCACTGAATATTCTCCATTCCAATTGCCACTGCCAATTTGTCATTTGACAACTGGAGCCGAATGATATTATTACCATCATGATTCACAACAGCTCGTTCTTTTCACCCCATTTCTTTCCTGGCAGAATGAATCAATGAATTGACCTTTCTGCTTTGACTGACGGCGACGAAATAACTGAAGAACCAAGAACGCATAACGCATCCGGCACGGGCGCACGGCACTGCCATCGGAAAGTACACGTCCGTCACCCCGTCGACGCGCGGCGTCGATTAGCGCCGGGAGCAGAGCCGACGGATGAGACGCAAACGCGCGGGGCGCCCGGCGAGGAGGGAGGAGAGCGCTTTGGTTGGACCGGGGGGTTGACCCGGCGCTGTGCGGGTGGGCAACCTGTCCCTGCTCCCCGGGGGCGGTCACGCGTTGCGCGGGCGTTGAATTCTTTATGCCGCTCATGCCTCCTTCGCCCGTGCGCGCGCCGCGCCCGCCCTTCCCGTGCGCCGGGCGCATGCCGCCGGCAGCAGCAGCAGCAGAAGCCCGCACGACGGCACGAGCGGGTGCGGCCGCGCGCCTATTTATGCTCCCGGCGCGCAATGTGAGCGCCGCACTGGAGCACTTGCTTGCTCACTCCGCGGAGGCGTGGCGTGGCGTGGCGTCGCAGCAGCAGCAGGGGCGTGCCACTCTTCCGAGACCGCAGGCAGGCGCGTGCAACAAGGTGTCATCAGAGCCGGCCGGAGCGGCGGCGAGCTGCCGGAAGGGAAGGCGGAGGCCGGCGAGGATGGGGCGGATCCCGTGCTGCGAGAAGGACAGCGTCAAGCGCGGGCAGTGGACGCCCGAGGAGGACAACAAGCTGCTCTCCTACATCACCCAGTACGGCACGCGCAACTGGCGCCTCATCCCCAAGAATGCCGGTACGTCCTGGCGTCCAAGGCCCGGCCGGAGGGTCAGGGACGGCCAATGTCCCATGTCCGCGTGCAGTGTAGTCCCTCTGAATTCTGACCGAGTTTGTGTGATGGGATGGCAGGATTGCAGCGGTGCGGGAAGAGCTGCCGGCTCCGGTGGACCAACTACCTGCGGCCCGACCTCAAGCACGGCGAGTTCACGGACGCCGAGGAGCAGACCATCATCAAGCTGCACTCCGTCGTCGGCAACAGGTGGTCGGTGATCGCGGCGCAGCTGCCGGGGCGGACGGACAACGACGTCAAGAACCACTGGAACACCAAGCTCAAGAAGAAGCTGTCCGGGATGGGCATCGACCCCGTCACGCACAAGTCCTTCTCGCACCTCATGGCCGAGATCGCCACCACGCTGGCGCCGCCGCAGGTGGCCCACCTCGCCGAGGCCGCGCTGGGCTGCTTCAAGGACGAGATGCTCCACCTCCTCACCAAGAAGCGCCCCACCGACTTCCCTTCCCCCGCGGTGCCCGACATGGCGGCGATCGCGGGCGGCTCCGGCGCGCCCTGCGGCGGCTTCCCGGCGCCGCCCCAGACCGACGACACCATCGAGCGCATCAAGCTGGGCCTGTCCCGCGCCATCATGAGCGAGCCAGCCAGGCGCGCCGCCCCCGGCAAGCAGCAGCAGCCGCCCTGGGCGCCCGCCGACGTGACAGAGGGGCTGGCGGGGATGTACGCCACGTACAACCCCGCCGCGCACGCGCAGGAGGAGTTCCGGTACGACAACGGCACGGTGCCGGAGTACGTCCTCGGAGGCGGCGGCGGCGACGCGGACCAGGGCACGTCGATGTGGAGCCACCAGAGCATGTACAGCGGGAGCTCGGGCACTGAGGCCGCGCCCAGGCCTGCGGCGGCGTTGCCGGAGAAAGGCAATGACAGCGTCGGGAGCAGCGGCGGCGACGAGGAGGCGGACGACGTCAAGGACGGCGGGAAGGGCGGCTCCGACATGTCCGGCCTCTTTGGCTCCGACTGCGTGCTCTGGGACTTGCCCGACGAGCTAACCAATCACATGGTGTGAAGGCGCCAGGATCAAAGAGCGTTTCAACCAAGGAGTATATATATAAACTAAAAAGAAGCACCAGAACAAAATATTGGCAAAAAAAAGTTTTATAAACTCGAATAAGGAATATGGAAATCATGTATATATTTTTGCCATTTGATAAGGAGAATGTGCATATAGAACCGATGAGACTCAAGATGGCAACGGGTATTTACCCGATGGGATATAGAAAAAACACCCGCACCCGATGAACCAAAAATCGCAATCCGTAATATGTAAATTACATAGAAATATTATTTTTTAATAAACAATATATGAAAAATTTAGAATTTTCACACCACCAAATAGAACTCCATCCAATATGTATATTATAAGTAGTGTTCACATAGACTTGGGATAAATTTAAGTTTGGACTCCTCTGTTTTAGGGGCAAGTGCTCAGAGTAACTGACAGTTCCAGTGCAAAATCTCAAATTATTTTGTCCAATTCAACTGGAGTTCTCTAATTATGTCACTATACAAAGCAATTTTCCCACATTTATAAAAAGCAATTTTCCCAATTTTTCCTGGATTCCTTTGATCTTTTTTTTGTGAATTCGTTTTATCTGAAGAATTCACTAGAAATATGGTTCTGTGGATTAGAGAGACCAAACAAGTGCAGTCTGCACCCGAGCTTCTTTCTTTCTCCTCTCTCCGATCGGACGGCCATGAGGAGCCCGCTGTGGGGTTGATAGCATCCGACGGCTATCCGAGTATCCGTTACATAGAGCGCACCCTGTTCACCTTCCTCTTCGAGGAAATTTCCAGAGGGTCCCGTTCCACAGATTCTTTCGTCTTTCGTGTTCCATGGCGGCGGCGGCGGCACAGCTCCACGGATCGGCTGCGGCCGCGGCGGCATGTCGCCGGACTCGAGCCACCTCAGTTCCATCCTCATGCCTTTGGCGGCAGAGCCTTCTAGCTGGTTTCCCCGAAGGTATGCCTCGGATTCGATGCTAAACCCTAATTTGGTAGTCTTTGAGCCATTGCCTCTGTGTGTACGATCGTTTTCTGCGAAGTACCTGTATAAGTGTTACCTGGGCATCGGTCATGACTGTATGGAAATGAGATCCGATCGGATCGCGAAGAGGTGAGGCTGAGGACTCAGAGGAGGTGTTGATGGGCATTTGGGCAGAAATTGTGTTCTTGTTTCGTGGCTCGGGATCTATTTGTTACTGCGGTAGGGCTGACTTATGTATAAAATGATGAGCTGAAGGGCAGTACCACTGTTTCTGTGTTCTTCCGGTGTCCTCTGTGTCAGCAAATTTCGAATTCCACCGAATTGAGCTCTTGGCCTCGAGGAGTCAAGAATTTCATCAGCAATAATGTGTTTGTCAGAATTTAGAGCCTAGGACTGTCTTTTGAATCTCATGCTCTTTAAGTGGACAAAAATTGATCCTGGATCGTGATCTGGAACAGATGAATGTTTTATTTTCTTTGAACAATGTGCTTATGCATTTTGGTGTATAATATGTTGGTATCTGTATTTTTATCTCTAAGTATTAAAGAGGCGTTGATGTTAACCACCGTATTAATCTGTGCCCTTGCTGCTAGTTTGCTTGGCTATAACTATCAGAGGATGGGTTAACATGTTTTGTTTTCTCCACAGGTTTCGATTTCTACAAGTGGAGTTTGCACGAAGCCATTTGGTTTTGCTGGTAAACTTTCAACGAAATGTGCCAATGAGAATGCTCAAGTTGAAGAGTTAGATTTGCAATCAGACCGGATGAAGGAATTACAGGTGGAGCAGCATGTTATTCCTCAGAAGAGGAGTGCTAAAATCCATGACTTTTGCCTTGGGATCCCTTTTGGTAAGTTTGAGTATCAATAAATCAATAATGTTTCACTTTACTTTGTGTTTTAATGGATATAAATCACGCCCAGGAGACTTCTATATTGTATCAACTGCCGGTTTCTGAAAGATTTTCAGCAGCTTTCAAGGAATTAAGAGCTGGTCATAGCATAAGTTGTTCAAGTTCTAAAAGCATTGATTGCAAACATAGTTTTGTTTCCTTGATAGCAAAGCTGTTATAAATTCATTATCTAACATGTTATGTTATATAAAAATCTGATGTGGCAAATAGTAAATCTTAGACTACCAGAGACCAGAATCATCATTCTGCTTTCTTGTTCTTCCATACTTAAAACTTGATGACAAATTGTTCCACTGCCATTGTTCTTCTCATATGTGCTTCATCACGTATTACTGAGTGGTTCAGTATTTTTAAGTTTTGGAAATATCAACTTGGTTATCATTCATATATCGACATACAGCTAAGTGAAATAATGACACTTCTTTGGTAATCCAGGTGGTCTTTTATTCTCTATGGGGCTTCTAGGATACATCTTCTCCAGAAGCACCATAAGTCTTGTCTTGGGCATTGCACCAGGGTTCGCCACTCTGCTACTTGGTACTCTCAGTTTAAAGTTTTGGAGGAGCGGCAGATCCAGCTTCCTGCTTATCTTGGCCCAAGCAGGTATTCTCATCCTAAGCTTTGTGTTACAAAGTATCGGAGTTACAATGTTATCACATTAAAGCTAGGTGTACCTGTGTCCCATTGCTTATCAACCTGCTCTTCCTTTGTTTTTGCAGCAATTTCTGCTTTCCTGGCATGGAAGTATTCTCATGCTTACTTCTTGGTAACTCCTCTAACAACCTATATATATATATATATATATATATATATATGATCTTACTATATATATATATATAGTAAGATCACTGTTAATATAGTGTTAATCTTTACTTCTGTGTGCAGACAAATAGACTCCTTCCTTGGGGCTTCTACGCTTCACTGAGGTAATTTTCTCTATACTGTCCATCTCCATCCAACGCTGTTTTCCCCATTTGACAAGATCTGATGTTCTCTCCTGCATGAAAATCATGCAGCACTGCAATGGGTTGTTTCTACGGCTATGTGCTGCTCGCGGGAGGAAATCCCCCACCTAAGAAGTTGGCAGCCATTCCACCGCAGTAGGAAGAGGGATTCGGTTTAGGATCAGCTTGGGTTGACCTAACGTTCATCATGCTTGTCAGTTAGTATAGTAAATTTTTTATTGTCTTTCTCTGTATATTCTGCCATCTTTGTTCACTGCTGGCTGGGCCTTTGGTTTTTCTATTCTGATAGCCTGAAACTTTGAGCAAATAAAGCTTCAGAGGACAATGGCCCTGCCTTCAGTGGACATGCTGTTTTCTTCCACATGAATGGACGTGATAAAGATAAGCTTGGTCAGCATCTACTTGGTACATTTGAACTGCACCTGAGAAATCTGAGGGTTTTTTGTACTTTGTAGCTCCTAGCTCTAGAGCTCGTACTTTCGGTTCTCAAACGAATGGACATAAATTTTCTTGTGCAAACTACAGCATGCTTATGCAGTCAAGCACACGCAAAAATCATATTCTCGGCGTCGGAAAAAAAAAAAAGGAAAAAGAGTACACACAAGAATGCGCAAAATGGATACTCTCATCGTTGGGGGGAAAAAAGGAAAAAGAGATACTTTCGATTCCTGTGAATTTTATATTTTATATAAGAACAAATTTTGCCAGGAAAACGTATTTGGATGGGTTTGCGAGAAAAGTATAGGTTTTCTCATAATGCTCAATCAAATGGCCCAACAACGGCCCAACTAAGCCAATCGAACCGTCTCCCACCCATCGGCCAGATCAGCCTTCAAACTAGGGTTTACTCCTCCCGCTCCGAGAAAGCAAACAAGCGTCAGCTCCGCCGGCTGCCTCCGCGCTTTCTCCCCGCCGCCACCGCCGCCGCTCCTTCCCTACGCCAGGCCCGCCAAGATGAAGCTCGTCAGGTAACGTCCCCCCGTACTCGTTCGCCCTTTGTTCGGATAGGCTCCTCTTTGCTCTTCCTCGCCGCTCCGTTTGGTACGAACCTCGCCTAATTTGGTGCTCGATTTGGGGTTTTGCCGCAGGTTCCTTATGAAGCTGAACAATGAGACGGTCACCATCGAGCTCAAGAACGGCACGGTTGTGCACGGCACCATCACCGGTACGCTTCGACTCTAACCTCTAGCGGGGCCGCGGAGAAACCTTTAAATTTCTGCGATCTGAAGAGGCTTCAAATTTTAGGGGTTTTGTCCGATGCGTGTATGCTTACTTTCTTAGAATTTGTTCAGCTCGATCTAGGAGGTAGTGTGATTTGCTTGTGTGCCGTGTTGTTTGACTGGAACCAACTGTCGTCAGACTTAGCTTTAGAGACAGTAGAGTTTGAGCATGCCTTTTGCGTACAGCTCTTGTATCTGATATGTTCCACAAGTCCTTGCCACAGGTCCTTTTAAATAAAACCATAAGTGTGGTCGCTGTCCCACTGAAATTTGCTATTTGGGTATATTTGATTAGACTTGGATTTTACTCTTCTGTTGGATTTTACTCTTCTGTTCTGTTTGGTTCATAGCCTCACAGGAAATTTGCTTAGCCCTAAATTTCTTGTAGAATTTCTTTAATCAAGGTAGCATTCCTGTCTAAAGTGAATTAAGTGATGACTAGTAGTAGGTAGAGATAGTTGAATTTGTCAATTAGTTACCTTAAATTTTAGATCCATTAGTGCTAGGGAATGGTCACCTGGTCAGATGTATGTTAAAACAATGGGAATTGCATCAGTTGGTAATTCAAGTGTGCACTTGAATTTGCAATTGTTTTAGCTTCTCATGCACTTGTGCCGTAATACATGTGAAACTTAGATGATGCCATACACCATTTAATATACTGAAATACATAGATGATGCTAGTGGAGGATTCTAAGAGTTGATTGGAATGCTAGATGTTAATGTTTTGACTGGACAAGGTTGCCTGTAAAAAAGCTACATTTTGATGTTGGGAGCATGCAAAAGTTCATTATTCACAATAGAGAAACTTTTTAAATGTACATCCTGAAAGGCTAAGATGTATTTTGAAATTCCTTTTTTCATACAATGTATTTTCATAAGATACCCATTTTATGCTACAATTTATGCTTTTTTTTCTATAAAGTTTGATTGCAGTTTTCATCCTTTAACGACAGAGTAGTACTACACAATATTATTTGATCCGCAGTTCTTTTTGCTAATACTCATTCACCAAAAAAAAAAAAAAAAAAAAAAAACCTAATACTGATGAGATTAATCTAGGATCATGGTTTAGTTTTTACAACATAATATCCTCTGATTCATGCACATTTTTCATAGGTGTTGACATAAGCATGAACACTCATTTGAAGACAGTGAAGCTTACACTGAAAGGGAAGAACCCTGTAACACTTGACCACCTCAGCGTGCGAGGAAACAACATTCGCTATTACATTCTTCCTGACAGCTTAAACTTGGAAACATTGCTGGTAGAGGAAACCCCTAGGGTGAAGCCTAAGAAGCCAACTACTGGTTTGTTTTCCTCCACTTTTGTTCTGATCGAGTCTAATTGTTACTAATGATACCAACTGACTGGTCAATATTTGTTCTGTTCAGGAAAACCTTTGGGGCGTGGTCGCGGCCGTGGTCGTGGACGTGGTCGGGGCCGGGGGCCGCGCTGAGCTTTACTGTTACCCTGCTGTCGGCTCTCTTGCCTGATGAGTTTCCCGCATGATGTAACCTCTTTCCCCTGCACGCTATTGCATTGTTACCCTTCTGATGAACGTGGACGAAATATCTCAATGTCAGTAGTTCTTGTTGTGAAAGCACCCTGTCTATTTGGCCTAGCATTCATGTCTATCTTAGGTTCACACTGTAGTTAATTCACAATGACTTTCCCCAGGCATACATATAAGATGCCTCAGAACTTTGGATATCTAAGGTTGTATGCTTGTGTTTTCGCGTGGGGATTATTGATCCGGAGCTATGCCTTCCAGTTGTGTCTGCCTCTTTTTGATCTTTAGCTCTGCTTGAAGCTTAAATTCCCATTGATCGGAGATGCTGAAGATCTACAATTTTCTCTCATACGACGTCCTGTTGGTCTGTATTTGAGTTTTCTGCTTTACTGACGAAACGTGCCTGGTAAAGGAAAGGATGCTTGGATCATCTGAAGCTGTTGAGCTTGAATTGCCATGACTGCCGGCTGTTGATTCTTTTATCCCAGGATGTTTTGTTTTGGTAAAAAAAAAAACACCGAGACATTCGTTTTCTTTGTCGCTCTTTTTGCTTGTCATATCATCTACATTTTTTTTTTTTCTCATAGCAAACTAGCCAAATTCATCAGAGTTGCCCAAATAGACAAGACGTTTCATTAGAGTTGGTCAAAATTGACCAGATCAGCTTACGAACAGAGATGGAGATATTAGTGGTGTGACATTGATGTGATTGGACATAGTAAACAGTCACCTTTGCGCCCTGTGTTGTGTAGTACGCCTTATATACTCCGTGCCCATTGTCCACTTTGATTTCTCCCACTTTGGTTGGCGTCACCTGGCGATCTATCTATCAATCCAGTTTGAATGTTGAGTAGCACTGGATACTCGTTGAGCACAAAAAGATTTTGACCCTTAGTTTCTCTTCTAATATTTGGTCATTTGCTACAAAATCAATATAAATCTCAGAGATGCTTTTAACAAAAATCTGTTGACGCAAGTTTTATATTTAACTTGTATATAATCTAACTAATTTTGATCAAAGTTTATACAATTTAATAGTTTTTCGCTAGTTTTATCATTTAGGGAGTACTCCATCTCAAAAAATTAACAGTTTTGGTCTTTTTTCCGGGGCGGGCATTTTATCTGTATTAGCACCTCATCGTGGGGCATGTGCGATTCTGTGTGGTCTTCTTTTCCTCGTTATTAACAAAACTAAATTTGTTCGGTTCCTACATTAAAAAAAAACTAAATTTGGTCGGTTTCTTGATTTTTTAAAAAAGTATCAAAAAAATTTCGAGGAACTAAACCGATTGATTTCAGTTAATCGAAGATTAAACCGATTGATTTCAGTTAATCAAATGTCTAGGCTTAGTGGTTCATGCGCCGCCTCACGAACCGCCGCCCGTCGGCAATCTATCGGCGGGGCCGGGAGCCGTGGCTGCCCGTACCGCCGTAGCGTGCCGTGCCGTGCGCTGTCGTGTCGATGGTCTGCCGAACTGTCGCGAGGCTGGCACACACGGCCTCCAGGCGTCTCGTTCAACGTTTGGGTTGGTGCCGTTCATGGACGCATGTCGGAGGCGAATTGCTGTTACCACCACCGTCCATAGACATGGCCGGCTATGATTGTGTTAAGTGTTGCAAATGCAAATCCCAGTTTTGGTTTCTCTCTCTCTCTCTCTCTCTGTGTTATTATTGAGTATAGTATACACCATCTCAAATTAAATTATATCAACTGTTTTGCCCGGGCACCGGCCACCGTGGCGCGCATCGCTATCGGTTTCAGCCGGAGCATCCTGCGGCGTCGACGCGTCGTCCAAGCGCCGCCGCGCGAACCGTCGCCCGTCGGCAATCCATTGGCGGGGCCGGGAGCCGTGGCAGCCGGACGTCCGGTAACTGCCGTGACGTGCCGTCCCGTGCGGTGTCGTCGTGTCGATGGTCTCCCGAACCGTCGCGAGGCTGGCACACGGCCTGCAGGCGTCTCGTCCGACCTGTGGGTTGGTGACGCATGCCGGAGGCGAATTGCTGTTAGCCTGTTACCATTACCGTCCATTAGGCATGGGCGGCTATGATTATTGTGTTTTCAGTGCTGCAAATGCAATGCAATCCGGTCCCCAAATTTCTGAAAACACCGCCGCCGGATAGCGGAAAGCGGAGCCGACCAACCAATCCTCCACCTGTTGTAGTAGGCTGTACCTTGTAGAGCAGTAGCCATCACCGAATAAATTTGTCCCACATGTGCGGCGCTGGGTTCCCGCTCGCCCCCCCAATCAAGCCGTCCGTCTGTGCCTTCTCCTTCTCCTGGCCACACTATTATACAAAGCTTTACACGGCGATGATTCGTGCCGCCGGAGAAAAAGAGAGGCAGGCAGCCATGTGTCGTGGTGGATTAGTCCATACAGTCCGCGGCGATCAGAGATTCTTCATTCATTTTCCTCTTGGCATGGCACAAAGGCAAAAGCCACATCATCGTCACAGCTCTGCCCGATACCGTCGCCATACCGCCGAAGGGACGGGGCGTAGGGCGACACTTGCCTATATTTTGCCTCCGATAGATAAGAACCTCCCCTCCGGCCTCCCTAACAGTCATTCAGGTGCCCAGCAGGAGCAGAGACAGAGAGGCAGGAAGCCAGCCATGTGCAAGCTCAAGTGCACCAAGGAGCATGTGGGGTGCACCCTGCTGGTGATCCTGGTGGTCGCCCTCCTCATCGGCGTCCTCTTCGGCCTCGGCGTCTTCAAGCACGGCGTCGACAGGATCAAGGACCTCGGCCGCAACCACACCTGCTTCGACTGCAACACCACAGGTACCAACCGACTGCACTGACCGAGCCGAGAGCCACCAGCCATGGAAGTATGGAACGCAGCTGCCTGGCTCACTGGCCCCTGGGGATCTTCTTGCTCTGCGCTGCTCTGTAAATAAGTTATTACTTGATCGGTGTGTAAGTTTCTGTTGCTTGGTGTAGACTGTAGTGTGTACTCGTAGGCTGCAAGTTCAAACAGTTCCATGGTGATTTTGGCATCAGCTCTTCGTTTTTTTGTTTCTCTGCTTAATTGGAATCTGTATCTTGGCAAAAGTATATGAACTACTGTAGTATTGGGCAAGTGATTTTGAGAACCAGAAGCAAGAACAGCTCGGTTCGTTTGAAAAACAAAAAAGAAAAAGAAAGAAGGGAAACAAGAACGGCTTATACATCACCTCAAATACCTGCAAACCTTGTGTTTCCTTTGTGTTCTCTTTGTCATTCATCACCTCAATTACCTGCAAACCTTATGTTTCCTTTGTGTTCTCTCTCTCACTCTACCTTTAAGCCTTTTTGATTTTCGAGCTGTTCCACTGGTCATATAAGTCAGGTGATTTATCAAATTAGCTGATTTGTTATGAAAAAAAAATTGTTCGAACGACTGATAAATCTAACTATGCGTTTAACTATAAAAGGCCAACAAGATACAGTACCTGTAAACCTTTTCTTTCTTTCTATTTTTCTATCTTTACTTTTTCTTCTTTTACTTCTCTCGGCTGAAGCCTTTGTAGGATTTTCCCCTTTTTTACTTCATTCTTTTATTTATTTATTTACTTCTTCTCGCGCCATCGAAGCACACACAAAAGGTGTCGAAACAATTTTTCCTTGCAGGCAAAACTATTCCTGTTTGAGTCTCAAAAAAAATATATATATTCTGTTTGGATGAGTCCACAGGTGGCCACGCCCCAACTATTTAGCCAGCTGCCAGATTTACAGGCATCTATTTGCTTTCCGGCCTTGCTTTCCGGCCAGATTTACGGGCATCTGTTTGCTTTCCGGCCAGATTTACGGCGTCCCAAACTTGTATAGCTGTTCCTTCATTTTGATGCTGTTTCTTGCCAAAACTGGCCTTAAAAAAGAGCGCTGCACTTCGGGCGCCGTCGAAGCCTGGGTACGGAGCAAACAGGCCCCTCTTGTAAGCAGATTATTTCACTATTCAATGATTGGCCTGATCATACTTTGACATAAAGCTCATGTATCGAAGACGCATATTTTCAGGAACATGGAGTACCAACATATTCGAATATAAGACAAATTAATATCATACAAACAATGCATCGAGGTGGTATCTTATTTACACATGCAAACGGACAGAATTCATGAGTGCTTTATGACGGAAGATAGTAAAGAATCTAGTGATTTACAGAGTTTATAAACACCTGACATAAATAAACTGAATCTCTTAAATCCTCAGGCACAGAATCCATTGGTGCGTCAAATAACAAAGCACCCTGGAGCAGTAACTAACATTAAGATAACACAGCTGGTATGTGACACAGGACAGATATGCCTTTGTACACGGGGCGTTAGCAGATTAGCTGCAGCAGCCACCACCTTGAGAAGACGAGCTACCAGCACCTCCAGATTGGCCAGGGACTACATATCCAACTTTGATTCCATAAGACTGCGAATTTGACAAAAAATATGTATGAGATCAATACTCATGTGGATATTGTAAGCAAATAAAATGTTAATGGAGAGCATGACAAGGTTCCTAGCGGGAAAATGGCATTTTCACTGTCAGAAAATTGCTAGTTTCCATAAAAATGCACTCTGCTAATCCTTGGACGCTAAAAAGTGAAGCTCTCTTTCTGCATCAAGAACACCCCCCCCCCCCCCCCCACACACCAAACCCAAAATATATATTAAAAAGTTCATCCAATTATGCCATTTCAGAAAAGGCTACTTCTCTGCCGTTCGTTATATAAATTAACAGTAAAAGGTCTTAGTTAACAGCAAGTTTCAAGAGATCGCAAGGACAAACAGGCACTCTGCCTGTCGACATTGTCCTTTCCAGTTTCCAAGTTTGGCTATTCTCACTCCAACCTTTCAGTGTAGAAAGGTTGTAAGGAGAAGAGGATAAACTTTCTATGAGATAGGTAATAATGACTTCTGCACATCATAAGGCAACCCATATATAGTACTCCTAAATGGAACAAAAGGTACATGAGTATCTGGCATTCATCTCAGCGAAGGTTTTGGGCAGTAATACATCAGTTAAGAATCTACATAAGTTCTTAAAGGGTACTTGAAGTAATATCGGAGGGGCTCACTACATTTTCCTTAAGCAGAGCAAAATTAACGGTTTGGGATTAAAAGGTACCTCATTAGATACATCGAAAACGCCATCTTGGATTTTCTTGTAGATTGCTCCAGCAGTCTTAACAAATGCCTGCATTTACATGTTCATGTTGCATGAGGAAACTGGACAATACTGTAACTGTGCATAGATACACCAAGAATCAATCCTCACCTCCTCGACATTTTGCGCGGTCTTTGCAGATGCCTCCATGAAGATAAGGCCATGTTCCTTTGCAAACTGCTCGCCTTCCTCGTAGCTCACCGCACGCCTGTGAGACAGATCACACTTGTTCCCAACAAGCATTATCGTCATGTTAGCATTCGCATGCTGCCTCGCATCCTCCAGCCAGCTTGCGAGGTGGTTGAAAGTCTCCCTCCTGAAATCAGTTCAACATGGGTTTGGATGCAGCTATATCAGCATGATTCAGGAAACCGCATGCAGAAAAAAGGGCTACCCATGCTACTTAAGAGTTTATGGAGGTAATCACCTAGTGATATCATACACCAAAAGAGCACCAGCAGCGCCCCTGTAGTATGATCTGGTTATGGATCTGAATGACTCTTGACCAGCCTGTACATGATGTTAAAAGAGAACACAATCATATCAGATGAATGGTGCATGTGGCCACGTGGGTATTCCATATTATTATTATTAACATTAATTATGGAGTGGCACCAAGGATAGCTTAAATCAACAAACAGTCCCATAGTTCAAGGCGCTAATAATCCGATAATTTCAATGGGGGCAGGACACACTGATAAAGAATAAAGAAGCTATCCAGAGTATTGTAGCTTCAGAGCTCAGCACGATTCAATATTTTTCATCTTGAACTAATACAGACCACCAAAAACAACTTTATGGCACAACAATTGGGTGGACATCCTAAATTCCAGTTTGCAACTAAAATTGAGTAGCTCAAGTCCCATGAGAAACTAAGGATGCAGCTGCGTTTCATTAATTGGTAGTGGTAGATCCTACGGCGACATGAAGTAAGTAAGTACTCCATCTAAGGGATGCGTAAGCACGAAGGAAAGTAGCGGAGGTAGGGAGGAAGAGGGGGGGCACCGACCGTGTCCCAAATCTGGAGCTTGATGGGCTTGTTGTCGATGGTGATCATCCGGGCCCCGAACTCGACGCCGATGGTGAGGTCGTGGACGGGCTGGAACCGCTTGTCGGTGAACTGCAGCAGCAGGCACGACTTGCCGACGCCTGCAGCAAAGCAAAGCAAAGCCAAGCCAAGCAGGGGAAGGCCCGTCAGCATCGTCGTCGCGAGCGGGCAAGCGGATTAGACTGGATCCCTCCATCTTCCCGCGGCGGCAGCAGGTTGGGAGGCGCGCGGATCCAATCGGGGAACGGAGGAAGAGGGGCGGACGGACCTGTGTCGCCGATGATGATGTACTTGAAGAGGTAGGCGTACGACATCTCCGGTGGCGGCGGTTGGGCTTGTTCCTCCGGGGCCGCCGGGGACGAAGAGCTCGAGCTGCGCGGGAGGGAAATCGGAGTCGGAGGAGGATGCGAAGAGAAGAGGTGGGGCTGCAGCTGGAGGTTGCTTTTTGCTTAGCGAGAGGGGAGGAGTCGAGGAGAAGACGGGGCGGAGGAGGAGACGTGATTACGTGAAGGAAGCGACGGGGGTGACAGGCTAATTTGGGGGGCGGTTTGCTCTCTCTTGTTCCTTCGGCAGGGGTGACGTGCGAACTTGTTTGGAATCCTATCTGGCTTCTGGCTATCTCTTGGGCTCTATCGCATGGAAAGGGGTTGCCGGAAACTGCCGTGCCGTCGGCGTCTTGTGCCAAAGATCGAGCTGACTTGGGTCACCCGCCCATCTCCGCGAGTCCAGAAGAATCCAAACCAGAGGGAGCCAGGGGCGCGCGGATGTAGGGCCCGAGCTAGCTGCCCAGGTCCAGCCCAAAGCCGAGAGACAATATGCAATGATTTCGGCCCATACAACAAGCCCAGGTTAACACAGTCACCTTGGGCCCCGACACCAGTGAAACTCGCATCAAAACGGGGTTTTATTATTCCCTAATAAAATAAAAACAAAACAAAACGGGGTTTTATCCCCGTCATAAAACACACATGGGCGTGGACTAATTCACTTTCGTATATAGACAGGGTGGAGCTAGAGCAAATTCAGCCATTGCCTTGTGGGTGATAGGTTTTTCTATGAAGGTGCAAACATGATGAAAATTTAAACACTAACACTATTTTTTTACGCGTATGCACCCATAGTCCCATAGTCCACAACATAGATCCGTCCCTACCTATAGATATGTTGGTGCACAAAGATCCATTATGCATGCGTAGCTATGCTCTGTCTGAAGTCCGAACCCATAAACCCATGCATATATATGCACCACATATACAACTTCCAATTGAAAGGCATTTAACCTATCGTATCCAATTAGCACACCTGTATCATAAAACAAGGGTGACATATCATTTTCCTATTATATTACATTTGCTACACATTTGTTGTTCTATTACTTTGTCATAGTAGTCATAGTTTAGTTTATGCTTTACATTTCTTCTTGGGCTCAAATAATCTGTGGATACCTGCTACCTATATGGATATGGATATAGGCATAAAATTATACCGACACAGATGGACATCTACAAACATGGTGATTTGCGGAGTGTGTTTGGATTCTGATTCCAATAGCTCCGCTAACCAGCAACAGTCCAGCAGTGCAGTGGACATTGGTGGATTGCAGAAAGGGAGCTTGTGCCAGTTGGACAACACGAGGGGTTTGATTGCTTGGTCATGCTTGTCCCTTGGCAGCTTTGGAAGGCCAGGGATAGGCGTGTTTTGATGGACTTAGCTCCTCAATTAGGCAGGTGTACCAATCCATGGCCCCTGTTAAATTTGGTATTGTTTTGGCCGGTTTTGTCCGGTCGAGGTTGTCGACAAATAAGCGGCCGGAAACCGAAACTGCACCAGCCGGAACCAGCCCAGACGAATACGTCGCATCTTGGATGAAGCAAGCGATGGAGCGTTGCCGGGAAACGGCGACATAGCATTGCTAAGCTCTTTCTTGTCGCCGATGTGTGGCAACACGCGGGCATCTTGGATGAACTTCGTACCTAAAACCCAAGATTGAAACTTGAACCCACCTGAACCTTATTTCATAGGGGACATAGCATAAACATGATACGAGTGTAGATTGGATATAGGTCCATACAACAAGCGAACAAGATCTAATCCAGGTTAACAAAGGATTGGATATAGGTCCAAATGATATGAGTTTCGCTGGTTAATTAACAAAAATCCATATAGGTATGGCTTATGTTTGTATAGCGAACACAAAAACCATGGCAATGGATATGTAATACCTGAACCCAACCTTGAACCTCATTTCAACCTAACGGGGGGGTATCCAAAACTAGCACACCTAGAGTAATGAAATAAGGGTGACATATATATCATTTTCATTTGGCACATAGTGTAGATATTATGATATTAGGTCCATACAACAATGCATTAACAAGATCTAATCCATACCCGGTTAACAAATGGGATTGGATATAATGGTCCAAATGATTTTCACTAGAAATGTTTCGCTGGGCCTTAATTTTAACAAAAATCCATATAGGTATGGCGCCTATGCTATATAGGGAACACATAAACTCATGGCACATGGATATGTATATACCTGATATACAACTTTATAATTGGTAAGTCAAAATCTTCTAACCTAAAGAAACCGACTCAAAAATATGATCCAAAAACTAGCACCACCTAAATTTATAATAGTAATGAAATAAGGGTTTACATATATATCATTTTCATTTTGGTTTGCATTTTTTTGATTTTTATTTGTTTTGTATTATTATGTCACTTTCAGCCGGTTATAGTTTAGTACATGCAAAATACAAAAATGGCCTTTTTTCTTTTTCGGCTCAAAAGGGCCCAACCGTGGATACCCGGGGGAGGCCTGATGGACTCTTAATTTGTATGGATATGGGATATTTTTTGTGAGGCATACACCTAATTTGAAAATATCGAGGGTTTGTACAAATCCATTTTCATCCCGGCCCTAGCACGGATCGTACGTAAGAGATCCCTAGCAGCAGCGCAGTGCTCACTTGGAAGTTCGTTGGTATGGATGAGATGAGCACCGTGGCAGCCGCGCGCCATGAATGCCGCCGTGTGATGCGGTGGCCTCCCTTGCCAACTGCGCCCGCTGGGAAGGTGCAGGGGGCCGACTTCGCTCAGCTCGACGAGTCGCCAATTGCAAAGCAAACAGCTCATCATCAATTAACTAAAACCTCAGATTACTTGCGCGACGGTGGACGTGTCGACGACTCGAGGCTGCGCCGTGCGGTGCCTAACACTGTTTACGTGGCCGTTTCCCGCTTTTAAAAAAGTCACGAGCTGTTGAGGTGGCCCGTGCCTCTCTAGTTTCTGGAAGCTCAAACTTCTCCTCTGAAACCGCCACACGTCGCGCGAGTAAAAAACCCCGCGGCCCACTCCTCTCACCACCCCCCCCCCCCCGCCACCGTCTCGCTCCCGTCTTGAACGCGCCGCGCGGCCCCCTCCCAGCAGTTCTGCACCCACCTTGCTCGCCGACACATGGACCCCACCGCCGCCCCCCGCTCCGGCGTCACCCCGGCCAACGGCGACGCCGACGCCACCGGCCCGACCAACACCACCGTGACGCTCCCGCCGCTGACCCTCCGCGACGTGCCGCGCCTGCCCTCCGCCTTGCTGGCCTCCCCGTCCCCGTCCCCGGCGGTCCCGAACCCCATCTCGCGCCACCCCTACTTCCACCCGCCGGCCACCTTCTACATCTCCCCGGGGACGTCACGCTCCGCCACGCCTTCTTCGACCTCGCCTCCGCCGCGCCGTCCCCGCTCGTCGCCTACCGCCGCGCGGGGCCCCGCGGGGAGCTCGCCGTCGACCCGGCCGCGGCGCGCGCCGCGCTCGTCACCTGCGGGGGCTCTGCCCGGGGCTCAACACCGTGCTCCGGGAGCTCGTCGTCGGCCTCCAGGAGCTCTACGGCGTCCGCGACGTCTTCGGCGTCGCCGCGGGGTACCGCGGGTTCTATGGCGCCGACGAGGATCACGTCAGGCTCGACCCCGCCGCCGTCGACGACTGGCACAAGAAGGGCGGCACCGTGCTCAAGACCACGCGGGGGGGATTCGACCTCGGCAAGATCGTCGACGGCATCGTCAAGCGCGGGTACACGCAGGTAAGAGCAGCACTCAGCACAGGCACCCCAATGTAAAATTGGGATCTTGTCACTATTTACAGTTTGCACACTACATCCCAAAAGTGAATCTTGGCGGTTCATGGGTATTACAGAAGAGAAGTAGTAGCCCTATCCTGTTTAGTTCGAGAATTCAGGGCTCGGAATGAGTTTTTGAGCTGTTTACTCACATTACCCAATTGTTAGTGCTTTAGCAAATGCGTGTTCTTCATTATAAAGAACAGTATAAACTAAACTGATCACGTCCAAATGTTTCTTTTTTATTCATTATCTAAAAAATATTTCTTTTTTATTGAAGATATATGCGATCGGCGGGGATGGAACCATGAGGGGAGCTGTGGCAATCTTTCAAGAGTTTAAACGCCGTGGTTTGAACATATCTGTTACTGGGATCCCGAAGACCGTGGACAATGACATTGGCATCATAGACAGGTCGTTTGGTTTCCAAACCGCGGTGGAGATTGCTCAGCAGGCAATTGACGCTGCTCATGTGGAGGCTGTTAGCGCTGTCAATGGTGTTGGCCTTGTCAAACTTATGGGGAGGAGTACTGGTCATATCGCCCTTCATGCCACTCTGAGCAGTCGGGATGTTGACTGCTGCTTGATCCCAGAGGTTGATTTCTACCTGGAAGGTAAGGGTGGTCTGTTTGAGTTTCTGTATGAACGGATTAAGAAGAAGGGGCACGCTGTCATCGTGGTTGCTGAAGGAGCTGGTCAGGAATTGATTCCCCGGACTGATGATCAGAAGCGAGAGCAGGATGAGTCTGGCAACATTGTGTTTCTTGATGTGGGACCGTGGCTGAAATCCGAGCTGGGCAGATGGTGGAAGAGAGAACATCCCAATGAACTCTTCACTCTGAAGTACATTGACCCTACATACATGATTCGCGCGGTTCCTGCAAATGCCACCGACAATTTGTATTGCACATTGCTGGCACATTCCGCCATCCATGGGGTCATGGCTGGGTTTACTGGCTTTGTACCTGGTCCAGTAAATGGGACCTACAGTTACATACCACTGGAAGATATCGCTGTGGCAAAGAACCCTGTCGATGTGAATGATCACAAATGGGCATGGGTTAGATCAGTTACAAATCAGCCAGATTTCCTGAAATCCGGAGCATAATACTAAAGTCCAGTGGCTGCTTCTTCCTGGAACCATTAAGTCGATTGGCCAGTTCCAGGCTGTTCCGTGCCTGAACAGTTCCAACGCTATAGAAATTTTTTGAAGAACGGAGCTGGCTGGGAGTGATTCCTATGTAACCGAATGGGGCCTAAATTACTTTCTTTTGATCCAGTTGCCTGCCTACCTAGTTATTTTCTGTTCAATAAGGTGTTAGCTTTTATGCTCTCCAGTTTGTGTGCTTGTGGAACACACTTGAGAATATGTCGATAGCAATTGTTATGCTTGTACATATGTTATCATTCTCATGAATAAAAGATGCTTTGGGATGAAATCATGATTTTACTTTGAATGAAACACATTAGCAGTTGATCGCTGTACATGTCATCTAACAACACACGCTGATGAAAGTCCAATGAGTAAGAAATAAGATTATCAGTGTAGAAGAAACAATCTGGCCTATTAGCTCAGTTGGTTAGAGCGTCGTGCTAATAACGCGAAGGTCGCAGGTTCGAGACCTGCATGGGCCAATTGTTTTGTATATTTGTTCTTTTTTTTTTCAATTTCCATCTATTTTTTAGAAAAATTTACATTTCCGTCTCGCAGCTGTATCCTACTTCCTGACTCCAAAGGATGTGTCCTGCTTCCTGATCCCGACTCCAAAACAGATCTTTTTTGAATTGTTTTGTATTCCCCGCCCAACTCACTTTTTTTTTTTTTCCATTTTCATCTGTGTCCAGCTTCCTGACTCTAAAACCGAACTTTTTTTTTAATTTTTTTTGTCTTGCAGCTGTATACCGCTTCCTGACTCTAGAACAGAACTTGGGTGATCAAATGGCAAATAAGATATCCTACAGGTTAGCCGGATAACTTGTCGTCTGTCTCCCCTGCTCACTAGGTTGACATAAGTTTTCCTCAACTTTAATTTCGATTCTTATTCTTCATTTCTTCTAATGGCAAATTCAAGTGTGACATTTTCACCCTAGCTGCCACAGAGCAAAGCGTTCATCATTCTGGTCTCTTTGAAGTAGGGCCAGTTGTTAGCAACCATATCTAGAGTCCTACAAAGTTACTAAACCCAGGGGGCGCTTCTTTTTTATAGGATAGTAGTTGAGCCACTGGAGAATGTTTTACAGGGTGAAGTGAATCAACCACCTCAAGCAATTGCCATGGACAAAATATATCTACACCATGTACATCAAATTACAGTCTCAGCTGCCTCATGCTAGCTACTAGCCCGTGCACAGTGTTCGTTCATCAATGGGATTTGTCACTGATCATTCATGTATTATCTCCATGCACCATCCCCTTTCTCTCTGGTGTAGTAACTGATGAACGCGCTGCGGCTGAAGTTTCAGTCAGGACAGTCGTGATTCAGGGGAAGTTGGCTCGATTTCTATTGGCAGACCTCTCTGAAACTCCACATACGGGTATGCCATTGGAATGTCATCGCCGTCAATTATCCATCTGCAAGACGCCAAGTTTTCAAGAACCAAAAAGCAGCGATCAGCTAATGTCGTTTGTAAAACCGTAAGTAATTTTACTATTCTGAAAGAACAATAACAATTGCTAACCATTTGTCACATTCAGATGGTTTAAGATTATTATGGACAACATTTGGCAGTTTGGTCACACTGCAGAATTCTATACCTTGTATAATACTACTCAACTTGCATAGCCTACTTGTTGAAAACGTAATGCTGCCAATGTTTGTTCTCTATGTTGTCGTCTGATATGTTCTACAGTTTTGGATCCAAAATTACTTAACATTTATTGAGACCTGTGGTCCCTGTCGAAAAAAACATAAATTAGGGAGGCCAGTTGTTATCATGATCTTGTTGCCATCACTTGCTACATTTTTTCTTACTACTTGGTCTGAAACTAATGATCTTTATCATTCCCTGTCCTTGTTCATTTTTGCCTCATCATGATTTTCTATTTAACAGTGTTGTCATAGCCTTCTTGCCATTACTTCCTAGCATGTGGTTCAATGATTACTGCATTATTTTGCTTTTATGTTCATGTCGTGACAGATTGCTCTATTTGGATTAACACTGTCCTGCCACCCTTATTTACGTTAATGCATACTGTGCTTTGATTTGACAAAAATTCATCTCCAACTCAGTTAGGACTAATACTGTCCTTTGTTTTTACCTATAATTGAGGACAAGGTGATGGAGGAAGAAAGCAGCCTCTACTTTAGCAAGCTCTGATCCTGGGCAGAGCCGTGGGCCACCACCGAACGGTGTAAACCTCTTGCTTGTCCCTTGGCTTGTTCCCTGGCATATCAATCAGATGAGTCACATATGAATGAAACCATGAACATCATTAAAGAAAACAAAAATGAAGCAAAGCCCAGAGGCCTGGCTTTCAACGAACGGAATCATGGTTTGGACCACTAACAACAAGCACTACATCAGGCCGCATGCTTGGCATCTGAAGATACCAGAACAGTTGTGAGTAATTATGTCACAGATGGACACACACTAATTAAAGGTAGCAATTAGTTAGAGTACACACTTTAAAGAAGATTCCCTAAAAGCCCCTGATAAGCTTGTTTTGATAGGTTCTCTGCCTTTTATTTGTATATCTCAGTCTTGAATAAGTAGGCATATATATTATCACAAAGAAGCTAAGCTTGAATATATATGGAACATGGATCATTGGATGATTGCCATTATAGTTAGATCGATGGCAAGTGCAGAACAGTAACTACAGTGCTGAAAGAACACAACGTACGTACCTCCCATCTGCAGGGCTGAAACTGTTGTGCGTTTCCATGAAGTGAGGGGTTGAGATGAACAGCACTGAAGACTGGTAGGACCTTCCAGCCAGATGGAATCAGATACTCTGCAACAGAGCAAAAGGGAGAGCCACTTGCTTTTGAGCATCTTCGCTTAGCAAAAGCTATGAGGTATTCTGGGCATAACAATGCTTAAAAATCAGGCTTAAAGGTGCGACCATCCCCTCTGCCTGATCCATTATCATGTGATGAGCACAAATGGAATCTGCCGCGAAAGTCTCCATGCAGGAGGGGTTCATTCATTCATCTTACCTTTGTATTTGACATCTTTGAGTGCCTTCCGGTGGACAAACTTGACAATGTTGCCGCATCGCAGCGCCTCGTTGATAACCTGCAAGAAGGGCAACCACCACGTCAACATCACAACAGCATTTCCACTTACATATGTACATAGGTACAACACAAAATTAAATTCCCGTGTTTTGCAGATTTGCCTATTTAATTGTGTGGGTTATTACTGCAAACAGAAGTTTACTGTCCCTGGAGTGGAGGGATTACTACTGCCCTGTATAATACTAGCATGCATATTTATAATGGATGATCATCTATCTCACTTGTTGGGTATATTCCATCTTCTTGTAGTCTTCTGAAGTCAAGCACTCCTCCTTCCCTTTGTTGGATCTTATGCTGTCGTGCTCCATCTGCATGTTCATGGATAGTTTATTTATTCATTCATTGATGGCTACCAGCATAAAAATAAAATAAATCAGTAGTGCCTGCCTTCTCAGCAGTGAAAAAAATAAAGCAGACATAAATTACCTTAACCAGGTCCAGATCTTGAGCAGACTGCCCAAGGAAGTAAACGACCATGGAGATGAGGAGCGATGTGGTCTCATATCCTCCCAGCAGGGAGTCCAGCACGAAGCTCACTTTCTCCTCGTCAGAGAGCTCGTTGCTTGACAGCAGCACGTCAAGGAAGTCACCACCCTTGTTGCATGACCCAGCTCTCCTCCGCTCCTCGATGATGCCCTTGACAGTGTTGGATATCCTCTCTCTCGCCTGCCATTATTAGGATTTAGGAGCAGCCGACAGCAAAATAAACCACGGTTATATATATATATATATATATATATATATATATATATATATATATATATATATATATATATATATATATATATATATATATATATATATATGTGTGTGCTCTTTGATGTGACTGATGTGTGTCTGTATATACTAATGAAGATATAGTGTCTGTATATATATAATGAAGATATCGATCGATGTTACTTGTCTGTATATACTAATGAAGATATGGATGGCATGTGCTACTAAAGACATGCTGGGTGATTACCTGGACAGCCTTGGCATATGGGGTCCCGGGGATGTAGAGAGGGAAGGAGATGAGGCCCTTCATGAAGGCCAGGAAGTCCTCCAGTATCCTTGCGGTGACCGGCTCCTCTGGTGACAGCCCCAGCACCTGCTTCACTATCACACTGAATGCGAACTGTGCTTCTCAAGGACAGAGCAGAGGACACGGCCGGCCAGCCCAGAGGAAAAAAGGGAAAGAAATAAAGGAAAGAAAAAAATGAGCCTTGTAAGTCAAACAAAGTCACCATGGCAAAAGATTCATGCAGAGGCAACAAACACGACGATGCACGTAGGTAACATGTGCAGACCAAAAAACAAGCTCATCTTCCAGCAATTGAGTTTTCCCTTCTTCTTTTTTTCCTCCCCTTTTCTTTTTAGATTCATAAATAAAAGAAATAATAAAACCACATGTGCAGCAAGGGATCGTCATGCCCATTGGTTCGTTCGGTGCATAGCCGCTGCTAACCTTTCTTGCCTCCTCGCAGAAGGCGATGACCCTGACGCCGCCGCCGCCGGTGTGTCGCCGCCATGCGCCGACGACGTGCAGCGCGATCTTCTCGATGTCGCCGAGGTAGCTGGGCTTGAGCTTGGTGGAGGTGACGAGTGCGAGGGCGAGGTTCCTGAGGCGCTTGTGGTCCTCGCCCAGGACCACGAGCATGGAGGACTTGCCCAGGATGCCATGGATCGGCCTCGGGTAGCTGCACTGGAACAGCCGCTCCTCGTTCTGCAGGATGAAGTGGTTGAGGTCCTGGTCGCAGGACACCACTGTCGGGGTGCAGAACAGGTGGGACTTGAACACCTGCCCATACCTGCGTACACCATACCGTACCTCATCATCATCAACGGACAACGGCAACAACAATGCTGTTCATCATTAGCTAGGACCATGCATGTAGTAAATCCACGTTTATTGTTATCCTTTTTACTATTATTACTACTCTCTTTTCTTTCTTTCTTTTTTCACTTCACCGGCCGTCGTGAGTCATCAGTCAGACCGTCACGGACTCGGAACAAGGCAAGCAACAAAAACAAAAACACGAAAGATCGATGCGTGATGGAAAGGCTGCTGCTTAGACATGACAGCGGACAGCAGCATCACCTTTTGCTGTCACATGAAATAATGCATGGCGCAATACTTAATTGCACACGGTAATTAACAAGACAAGATCGATCTTGTGTGGCCGTGTGCATGGATGGCCTGTAATTAAGGTAAACAAGAAAGTGAAGGCGGCCGGCTATTTCCAGTACTACGTACCTGGAGCAGTGATCCTCCAGGAAGGCGCCCAGCGTGTTGGAAGCGTGCGGCGTGAGGAAGCGCAGCGTCTCGCCCAGGAGCGGCCACCCGAAGCTTCCCTTGGGGGCCTTGGGATTCAGAAGCAAGGGCAGGAAGTGGCTGAGCACCAGGGCCAGCAGCGACGCCAGCAGCAGGATCGCCAGAGCGGCCAGCACGAGCTCCCCCGCCATCTTCATCGCCCACCACACCTCCTCCTCACTAGTTTCATTCATCTCATCTCATCTCACAAGCGCATGCAATGGAATGGAGCCTGCAAGAATCTCTTCTCGCCTATCTATACTCTCTCTATATATCTATCTACAGTGTGTATTTGTATGTATATATGTAAGTATGAATGCTTGCTATGCTTGCTTCCCTTAGCTTTGCTCAACAATGCTCACACAGGCCGGTGGCGAGCTCCCTCTCCCTCTCTCTAGAACGGAAGGTGGGGGGGAGCTATATAGTAGCAGAAGGCAGGAAGGATCTTGGCAAATGGAGAGGAGGGAAAGGAGAGAGAGAGAGAGAGAGGAAAAAAAAATAAGGCTGCCTTTTGTTTCCTTTCTTTGGCCGCCTTCTTTTCATTTGTTTACTTATTTATTTAGTGTTTTCCCCCCTGAGCCGTAGCCTGACTAGCATGCATGATCTCTGTTTTTTCTCTAAAAGAAAGAACCGTTTGTATGATGATCTCTGTTTTTACTGTTGTCAAGTTACTACCTCAATGACGCAGAACAGCACAGTAACGTAAGCGTAGCTTTTATCAAAGGAGGGGGCTATAGCTAGGACTAGGAGGATGGTCCAGCGTAGAGTAGCCTAGCATCTAGGCTGCTGAAGGTGCAGTCAAACACGCAGGTAGAGAGAGAGAGAGAGAGAGACAGAAAATCTACTCCTATTAGTCTACTAGTAGTATTGGGAGTGCAGGTGCATAGGGCTGCGGTACTCACCTCTAGAAGATTAGTACACCCAAGGTCTTGTTTAGTTCGTGTGCAAGTGGTAAGTTTTTTCACTCTCTCCGTCACATTAATTTCTAACCGCATGCATGGAGCATTAAATATTAGTGAAAAAAATAACTAATTATACAGTTTTGTTGTAAATCACGAGACGAATCTTTTGAGTCTAGTTGGGCCACGATTGGATAATATTTGCCAAAATCACGATTGGATAATATTTGCCAAATACAAATATAAGTGCTACAGTTACTCAAATTATAGAAACTTTCAATCTGAACAAGGTCTTGATTACTTGAGATTCGTAATTAAAGAAGTTGAAATACAAATAGTAAGTTCTAATCCTTGGCGCTATGTACGTAATGTGCTACCTTGATCGCAGTCAAATTGGACGCATCGACAGAGACGACGCACGAGTGTCCTTCCTAAAATACTGTAGGGCTTTGTTTAGAAACACGATCGATTTGACATTTGAGTCAATATTGTGTCATGTACTGCAACAGTTGTAGTAGTACATTGATTGGATTGCTGATGCTGGGTGCAGCAATGATTTTGTTCCATTCTAAAACAGATGTTTTTTTTTCTGATTATTATATTATTCCCTATGTCAATATGGTAGTACTACGGAGTACTAGTCAATTTACTCCAAGTGCAAGTACAATCCCATTATCCTAGGTCAATGTGTGCCCCTCTAGGATGAAACCAATAGCTCTGTAGAACTTTATACATAAGGCCAGTTTAATTGATATTAAATAAGCTGATATGATATAATTTAAATGAAAGATAGTAACCAAAGTTTCATAGAGAGAAATTTATTTACACTGTTTCTTACCATAATACATATAAGTATATTACATCCTCCATTCATTCCAAATTATATATATCACTTTAGGTCTTTAAGTATATAGCTTTAACTATATGTCTACCTATACATTAAAAACTATATATTTAGAAATGGTAAAATAACTTATATAGTTTACATTGAGAAGAGATAATGTGTTTGTTTAGAAAGCAAATTAAACAAAAATATACAGAGAAGGAGAGACAGAGTTCTCAGGACTTTTGGTCCCATCTGCAGGTACTACCGACAGGCACTGTTACCGGCCACCCCACCCTGAGTAACCTGGCCTGGGGTGCCAATTATATTTGGTCTACTCCGAACAACGGTCACCACAAGGCATCCAACGAAAGCAAAATTATTTTGGGCTTGTTTATAATTGCTATGTAAACTTTGCTTCATAAATTCTACATTGAGCAACTCAAAAAAACTATAAGTTCATGGTGTATCTCTTTAAGTGCTCTTATAATGCTATCTTTTTTTTTCTAGAGCAGAGTTACGTGAAGCTAAACCTATTTAGCTAGCTAAAAAACATAAAGTGAAGCAGTCCCAAACACTCTCATTATTTCACACTAACCTTCGAGCATGGTCAAAGTATAACTAACGGTTAACTATATATCCACAATCTTCTAATATTGCATGAATATAATAGTTAGTTATTATTGATATATATTACATCATCAATAGCTGACCAACCTTACACTCATTGAAATTATTGAATCCCCGCATGCATAGCTGGTTGCAATCTCTCATCCACATCAACACAAAATATAATGTGGCACCTTCGTCAGTCGTACTTACTTCACCTTATTATACTGGCAATGCATACATGTAGCTACAACTAGCAATTTTTGTGAATGAAAACAAACAATGCAGGGCCTCAAAAATTCATGCCACCTTTGGAGTGGACTAATTACACCCTCGGAAATTCATGCCACCTTTGGAGTGGACTAATTACAGAGAAGTTGTGTAGGAAAATAGACGCTCGTATTGGAGCTTTCATTGTTGAGTCCCTTATTCGTGTACTCGTAACAAGCGGAGCTTGATATGTTAAGTTGAATTCAAATGCTCTTTTTGAAACAATGTTGAATTCAAATATGCTATATTGTCAAAATTAGGTTTTTGCTTCGAAGAAATATCATCATATATACACGACCATGTATATAGTCTCATAAATACTCCCTCAGTCCCATAAGAAAAAGGTCCTATAGGACTTCTACAACTACGTATTAGTGATAAAGCAAAAAAATGATTTGGATATCCTTAATAAACCGTGCCAAATAATGATGCACAATACCGGCACAGTCCTAATAATATCCTTTTGAGATAATTTTGAAATATGGCTTTTTAAGGCGATGAATGGTACGTACTAGGAGGATGTTACATGAGTTAATTATAAAACTAATTACAGCACCGTATAGTACTTAACAAGACAAACGTATTATGCCTAATTAATCTATGATTAATTGGAAGCGGAGGAGGTACTGCCACTGCCATCCTGAAGTTGGAAATAGACTCCGTGTGTGCATAGTCAAACATAAATTTGGACTACGGTACCTGGGCAACCGGGCACTTTTCTATCAGAAACCCAGGCAAAGTCAGAGCAAAGTTGCGGTGATTTTCACCGTGGCCTCTCTGCCTGTGTACGTACACTAGCTCGTCACACGAGCGCACCCAGAAAAAAAAAGATGTACTTGTAGTTGGAGCCCAAAGGACACGACGACACGGGCAACTGTGGAGCAAAAAATATTCCTATGACCGTGAAGGGTGGTGGGTAAGCATATTTAAGGAGCCGCACGAGTGGCAGCAGCAGCGGTTTCAGTACAGAGACTCGGCTCAGGTCCACCTTAGCCTCATCGATAGGGGTGCCCACCTCCCCTCGTGTTTAATACCGTATTTACCCTTCTGCTTCCCTTCCCTTCCCTTGGGGGGTTTCGCCGGATTGTTGGTCAGATCTGACCTCGCCTTTCCATTCCATGGCCTTTATTGTTTCTTCCCCTCCCTCTTGTGGTTGTGGTATGCTACTGGCCCTGGCCGGGAGGGGTGGTCTCCCTTTTGCCTTTGCTTCCTCCGGTCTTGCTTGGTCTGGTATCGATCGCGGCCAGCGTTGTTTAAGAGATGGGATTTTGCGCTTTTGTCCAAAACAATGGGCGATGCGGTTCGCGTGCAAGCTAAAGTATTGCCCGATATGATGATTCGGGCTCCAATTTTGCGGTTCCAGCGGCTATGTTGACCTCCCATTAGAATAGAGCATTAAGCATCAGTTTTGCCGTTTCAGCTATGTTAACCTTCCATCAAAATAGAGCATCTCCGGCAGGGCATTTAAACCCCATACAATCGTCGTATCACTCGTACCTTGTTCTGACTACACGAGCCGACTATATCGTGGCACATATTTGTTTTTTCTTAACCTTCAAAATAGAGCATCTCTGGCCAGGATTTTATACCCATATATATGAGCTTGTTCGCTTCAGCTGAAAAGTCGTTTCGGTTTATAAGCCAACGATACTTTCTTCTCACAGAAAATTAGCTATTTTCTACAGTGTTTTGGCTTTTCCACCGGCTTATAAGTCATGTCGAACATGTGTTGCCATCACATCACTCGTACCTTACCGTGGACACGAGCCAGATATACCATGCTACGTAATTTTCTTTTTTTAAACAATCCCAATGCTACAAAAAACGACACAGAAACATGTTGACACTTAATCCAGGTTACACATCGGTAGGGGCCAAATAGTCTGAGGCCACATCAGCCTATATATGCAGCAAAGGAAGATCTAAATGACGAGACCGATTTGGCACTCATTCTTAATCGGACATCATATGAGAAAGTTATGAAGTCTTTCGTGCAATCTACCACTGCAGGTTTAAGCCAAGAACTAGCAGTAATAAGAACCTAATCATTGTCAGTTCATCGCTAAAACTGACAGTGACGATAACCCTAGTATCATTGCCGATTGGTAGTATCACTGCCAGTTTAAACCACAACTCGGTAGTAATAGGCCAATAGTAAAGGTTGATTCTATGTAGTGTTGTACTAATTATATTTTTTAGACAAGATTTGATGGCATAAATGTTTTAAAATATTTAGTTTAAAAGGTGAAACTTATATGTATAGATTCACCTTGAAGCCTATTTATAAAAAATAATTTTATTTTAATTTTTCTTATATATTTTAATAAAAAATAATGGATAAAGTTGATCTTGGAGACCGTCTAAAACGTAACTAATATGTATGGAGGGAGTAGTGTTGTCTAATCATATTCTTCTGAATTGATGGCTAGATGTTTCTTCTCTCGGATTTATTCTGTTTCTAGGGCATCGCATGAGTATATTGATATTGATTTGTCTTAATTTGTTTAAAAAATTTTTTAAATTTTAACTAAATTTCTAGAAAAACACGCTAAGGTTTATGGTATCAAATCACTATAATTATATTTATAAATATAATATATTTTCATAAGATATTCAATTTATTTCATAAACATTGATGCTCTTTTTTATAAAATTGGTCAAACTTAAAAATATTTGATTGACACAAATTTTAGGAGTTGAAGCTTTTAGGGATAGACCGAGTAGTAAGACCGAATGTCAAAGTAAAAAAAAGACTTGATCGATAAAATCCTCAATAACATATATATTCACGATTATAGGAGGTACCAATCGCATTTTTAAATGACTTTTGCGGACTTTGATTTGATACCTTTGCTTGCTTCAGAGAGTTACGTATGACGTTAAGAAAATTAGGAAATATAGCTAGACGCTGGACCTCTGGATGCCCTCGTGTCTGATCACACGTAGCCTCCAGAAGCAGAACATATGGCTTTTGGCTTAGAGATGGTTTAGTTTATGATATATCCAGGATGTCAATCTGTGCTGCTTATTCCCCACTTGGCCTCAGAGAACTACAGGTGACCTAACTGACCGGGTAAAATTTTTATCAGCCTCCGATCATGTCACTGCCCTCCTTTTATGCTTAGAATTTTGTTTGGTCATTGTTAAATAGTACTAGTACTCCAGCCATCTCATATCATAAACTATTTTTTCTTTTTTGAGAGTTAAAGTATTTTAAGTTTGACTAAATTTTTATAATAAAATAATAACATTTTTTTACTAAAATAATAACATTTATGCTACCAAAAATGTATCATTAGATTCTGCATTAATTAATTTTTTATAGTATATATCTATTTGATGTCATAAATATTTCTAAACTCTCTATAACTTGTTTAAACTTAAGATGTTTTGACTCTCTCAAATGGTTGAAATGACTTGTAATTTAAAATAGAGGGAGTACCATACATAAAAAATACAATTCTAATTTTATTTTAAGACCAAATGTCTTAAATTAGACCAGATTTATATAAGTATTATCAACAATGATGAGATCTTAGGTACCCCACATGATAAAATATATTACATGTTGAAATGGTTACTTGGTATCATAAATTAATACTATTTATGAATTTAGTTAAACTTAAGATGATTTTAACATCAAAGAAAACCATGTATTCTTCTTTAGATAGTACCGGTATTAACTCTAGATAGGACTTTTGTTTTGTAATTTTGTAATGTTTGTTCGTTCTTCTAAATAACTAGAGGGGTGCACACAAGCTAGCTAATTATTTGGTGTGAAATTGGATGAATTATTGTTGCATTCAATGGAAGAAAAAAAATAAATAAATCACCAAGACGCTAAACGTTCAACAGTCAGGCACCTATTATATAGAGTTCATTCAGGTTACACTACCGCTTAAACAGGCTACACATGGACAATTAAATAGGATAAACATTAATTAAACAACACCACTGGTCATTGTGTAGTGTTTAAATTGTGTATAAACGGGCTACATCAAGTAGGTGATGTGCCCATGATCAATGAAATATTTGTGGTGATCTAGTTAATCTTGATATCTCACGGTTCGATAGTTCGGATGTGTTCATTGTGTAGGTGTGTTCATAAGAATGAGCGTGTATTTATTACATACTCCCTCAATTCCAAAAAAAGATGTAGCTATAGGCTTTGTGCAATTCAAACCGGTATAATTTAGCCAAGTTTATGATAAATAGCATTAACATTTATAATACAAAATAAGTAATATTAAGATAGCTATGAAATAAAATTTTCATGTAGATCTAGTTGTTGGAGACATAAATATTAATACTATTATTAATTGATTGTAAACTTAGTTGAGGTTAAATTAGTTCAATTTGTACAAATTTCTTGAACGGAGGGAGTAAAAAGTATTAGTATATATATATACAGTAATTTTCAGTTCACCCGGTAGACACGATGGAACGAGTAGCGTGGCAGCTAGCAGATCGGAACTGAACAACATACCGAGCGATGACTGCACATGTGGGGCGGCTTGGAGCCAGGGCAGGCAGCTTTGACGAACTGTTGCCGCATGGAGTAAGTAAGCCGATCCGTCATGTTCCACCGGCCCCGCGGCCCGGCGAGATGCCCCCTCGTGCGCCGCTTGTCCTCTTGCGCCTGCCCGTATCTCCATATGGATTTGCTTGCACGCAGAGGCCAGGCCAGGGCCAGATTTGGATCACTGGCGCTGCTTAATCGCGCCTGCATGCTTTGTCCCTTGTTTCGTGTGCCATTGCTATAGTACTAATTTGCAGTAATCCCTAGCACATACTGCTGCTAATGACAATCTGCAGGTTAGGATGCTTGGACGTGCGGCTGTTCCTGGTCTGGCGGCTTGTGCTCATCACCTCGCGATCCATCCATCCATCCATCCATCCATCCTACTCTACTCATACGATGGATGGATCTCTCTCCTTCAGATGTTTCCCGGCAGCCGCCTGCGCCTCATGTCACGCTCTTGTTCTTGTCCTCTTTTTCCCTGGCGACTGGCGGCATCCGTCCGTGAACGTCAATGTCTAATGGGGGGCCGAACATTGAGCGGCGACGAGCGCGATTAACAAAAGGACGACGGGCACTGCTGATGCCTGATGGTGCGCGAAATAGAAATAGCAGCAGATCTGTATTTCGATCGTCATCGTCGCATGCAGATGCCACGCAAGGCAAGCAGGGCGTGCCGTCCTGTCCTTCTCTGAACCTACGATCAGCTCAGGTCGATGTGCATGCACGCGGTACCCTCGTCTTTTTTGCAAGACCAGAGGCGCAGGCAGGCGGCCAGCAAAACCACCGGCCTTTTGCAGGGTGTGGTGTGGTGGATGTGTGATTCACGAGTCAGCGAGCGGGCACCGCGGCAGCGCCAGACGTGCGTGCCCTCGTCCTGGAGATACTGTACTACTAGGACACACGGGCACGGGCACGGGTACGGTGTGGATCAATTCAGAGAACCTGAGGTCAGATTTTCTACTCCAGCTCGTGAACCAGCTTGCTCTGGAGACAGGCCCCCCCCGGCCCCCGGTCGTGGTCGTGGCCCGCCCCTCGCTCGGCCCCTGCTGCCTCGCACTCGCATCGCAGCACGGTCTCGATCTACGTACAGTCCTCCGAGACCTGGGGCTGGGCGTGCCCTGCTCTGCCCGCGCGCGTCTCGAGACAGCACGGGCACGGGGACGTGCGTGCCAGTGCCAGGCGGCAGGCGGCAGGCGGCAGGGTGCAGGCGCGACCTCGCGTCCCTGACTCCCTGAGACAGGCAGAGGCCAGGGCGCGCATCGTGGTCGGACGCGACACCCCCATGCGCTGGCCGCAGAGATCGAGCGAGGAGAGGCCTGGCGGGCGGCCTTTGACCACGAGTGGGCACCCGTGCGCGCACCCGCACGAGGGCCGCATTCATTTCGTGTCCTCGCATCGGGCCGGGCAAACCATACACCCCCCGGGGGCCCGCGCGCGTCAGCACGGCACCGTGCTGTGCCTGGTGCACTGCTGCATCTCTGCATCTCTTCCATCTGCATGGCCACGCATCCGATGGGAGGAGCCGTACGCCTGGCTACCTCCGTTCTCCTAGGTCCTCTCCTCTATGAATAATGGAGGGTTTCTTCTTCTTCTTGGCGCACCGACACCGAGGGGTCCAGTCAATGTCAATGCACAAGACGACTGGTAATGGCGTGGGAGTCGTGAAGAACGCAGCTGGGCACCTGTACCAGTGGCAAGACGGCAACGCCATCGATCTCCATCTACGTAATCTCTCTGTCCGACGAGGATCGACTTTGTCGTTAAAAAACTATGCTCCTCTCACAGACATATTTTTTCTAGTGACAAACTTTATAGGAGAGTATCAGATATCATTCAGCATTCATCTCGCGTCGGGCCGGCCGTGCCTGCATGAGCCTCCATAGTACAGTACTACTATGTTTGGAGAGAACAGAGAGGAGCAGACATCAGTTAGCAACACCATTAGCAACCATATAAATATTCACACCCCACAGCACAACTAAATGCTATTACTGCCCTATGGGCAATTTTAAAAGAAATACTACTAGTTAAGGGTCCGTTTGCTTCCAGGCCACCGGTCGTGGCCACGCTAACTTGCTTCAAGTTGTGGCGGAGGCGGGGTTTGCAGTCGCCACACTCTGTGGCGTGATTTGTATTACGAAAAACTATGGCAGCCTCATTTAAGACGGGAACCAAACAGCTGCATCGATCCTTATGATGAGCCACACTTTGGCGTGTGTGGCTGTACATGGCCCTGAACCAAACACCCTCTAAGTACACACCTCAACACACAAAGAAGGCCTCGGCGTTCTAAAGTGAACACGTGTCCAGCTTCCCCTTCGTTGTTCGTCCGCAAGTTCACAGCCAGTGATATATCGGTGTTATCTTCGTTCCCATAAATCCCAACGCCCCTCACTCTGTCACATCACACCCCCTATATATCAATATCAGTTTCGTAGATAAACAAGGATCACTGTTACAAGCTAGGTTCTATGACTTTAGATCCTGTTTTGATTTTTGTTCTGATCCAACGGAAAGCCAGCGGCAGGTACGGTGTAGGATGACAACAATATCGTTGAAACCGGGCCTAAGCTACCACACGACAACTTAGGAGTCGTTTGGCACAACTAAATATGTGGATTTTCTCTACCAATCGGCGGTGATAGTATCATATCTACCACCCTTGGTTGTAGCCACAATTAGATAGTAAAGGTACATCAATCAGTGTCAGTTATACTTGTCGGTGCTAGAACTAGTGGCCCTGGCCCCGACGAGTGAATTTGTGGTGCGTGTTCCCTCCTCCGGATGGTGTACAAGATGGACACAAGGATTTATACTGGTTCGGGCAAGGAAGGCCCTACGTCCAGTGGGGGTGAGAGGTACTTGTATTATCTTGCACCTAAGTGCTCGTAGGTAGGGTGTACAAGCAGTGAGAGAGGGAGCCGGTCCCAAGTCTCGTGATGGTTGGATGGCTGGAGTGCGCCTATGTCAACCTGTCCCCGTCTACGGGCCCCTGCCTCCCCCTTTTATAGCCGCAAGGGAGTGGCCGGGGCTTACAAAGAGTTGGCGTGCGTGGGAAGCTGCTCTTCCCTCCTGGTCACGGCCTTGGAGTCCGCCGCCATCCTGTGCCAAGGCCCTGACGTGGGCTTTAGCACGAGGGCGCACCGCAGACATGGGCGTGGTTGTGAGGGGTCGCATCCCCCCCCCCCCGCCAACGGAAGAAGTGGACGTCCCTGTAGAGATCGACGGAGAGGCCGGGGGGGACGTATCCGTCCCCAGTAGCATGCTGTAGCTCTGACCCGCTTTGACTCCGAGGCCCGGAGGGCCTCGGCTCCTGTTGCCGTACATGATGTGGTTGGCACAGTGGAGAGCCGTCATTATGACAATCGCCGCCCACCCCGGGCTCAGAAAACCCGGGAGGGACTATTGCTTTGACCGGCGCCCCTCTTGGCCTGACCCCAGGATGATGCCAGTGACGTCCCTTGGCCTGGCGGCCACCGCCTTGGAGCCTCGGTGACTTGACCTGTCAGGAAGATTAGGCAACACAAGGCCCCCCGATGGGTGGCATGGCCTCCACCTGCGAAGGATAACGCAATCCCGAGCCCGGCGTAAGAGCGGGATGGGACGGCTCCCATCCTCTGCCATCCGACAAGCACCGTGGGAAGGCGGGCGGTGGTTATACGTCGAGTCGGAGGCTGGTTTGACCAGGGGAAGTGCGGCGCGACCCGTCCCGAGGCCCGTCCGCCCGGGGGCTCGGGTGAGGCGGAAAGAACAGACTTCCGTCCGAGGCCCCAGCGGTGGGGGCTCGGGCGGGGACGGAGTGGAGACCCGCCCGAAGGCCCCAGCGGGGGGCTCGGGCGGGGGAGAATCGGCACTCGCCCGAGCCCTCTCGGGGTGGGCCTCGGGGCGGGACGGAGGCTGGGCGTTTGCCGTGGCCCAGATTCGAACAAATGAGAGGCCTGGGGCCACGTTTTGCGTTTGTTGGGCTTTCTTTAGGGGGCCGTTATTTTGGTCCCCGACAAGAGCCCCCGAGCCTCTGAAGGAGTGAGTGCACTCGTTACGAGGCCGGGAGCGGTTGCCTTGGTTGCAAATGTCTCACTCTGCGGGGTGCGGCGCAAAGCTCCCTTGGCGGTGTAGTTTCCCGAGGCCTCGGAGGAGAATGGAGGACTCCCCAGGGCTTGTAGTTAATTCGCACGGTGTGGTTTGTGGTTGTCTCGGGAGCCGTGCTTTCCAGCGGGGCGCGCGAGCGCACCTGCCGGGTGTAGCCCCCGAGGCCTTGGAGGAGCGTGTGCTCATCCGAGGTCTTGTACGTGTCTTTGTGGTGAAACGATTCGTGGCGCCGAGCCCCCGGGCCCGACGGCTTGTCCGGGGTTCGGAAGAGTGTTAGGACGTCTTCCCGAACCGGCTCGCGGCGTTGGGGGAAAGTCCCCCAGCCCTCGCAGCGTCGAGGGGGGCCGGTTGGTGCTTGGTCGTTAGTTTGTACGCACCTCGGCGTCCCTTCCGCGGGGAGGAGGGTGGACCTCATCGTGCTATCGCCGACGAGTGTCGAACACGACCGATCCGGTGAGCTATTAACGGGTGGATCCAAGTGAACCGCCTGTGCCCCATTCGCTAGGGGTTGGCTGGGCCCGAAGGCGCGGTTCATAAGAGCCGCACGGTATGCCTGGGCGGGGCTCGGGTCCCGTCCGCCCGGTCCCGAGGGCTTGATGCACTCCCACGCTGGATCCCCTACTCGGCCGCCATGCCGGCCTCGGATGTTGCTATTTAGGGACGGCCCCCGCTTGCCTTGGGGCTAGGCTGTGTATGAGGCCGTCCGAGCCCGCCTCGACTCTGCTGCCCGAGGCGGCCGTCGAACCCCGAGATGGGCCAGCCTCCGTTCCTCCGGGCCGTAAATGGGCCGCCGCCGGGCTCCTTCATGGAGAAGGAAAACCGCCGTTTCGCCTCGTCGGGCGCGCTTTCCCAGCGGCAGGCGCGGGATGTGGAGCACCGCGCGGGAGGTGGCGGGCCCCACTTCCCCTTGTGGCGCTTGCCGCGCGCGTGGGTCGTGGGCCCCAAGGTGGATGTGATGCGCGGCGCTGCGGTTTCCACCGTGGCCACGCCAGCGGTGGCAGGCCCGGGTCTTGCGCCCGGATCTTTGTGCGGGCGGGTCGTCGGTTGGCCGTGTGGTGCGCCGGACCCGTGTGGGTCGCCGGCGTTGGTGTGCCGTCGCCTCGGTCGCACGCTGTGTAATCGACACGGTGTATCGTGGATTGATACGCATTAATGCAAAGAAGGGAAACGCCGGGTATAAGTACTGGCGGCGGCCGCGCCGGCCTTCCCTCTCGCCTTCCTCGCCTCACTTCCACCTCTGTTCTCCGCCATTGCCGCCTGTTCGGCGCCGAGGGAGAAAAAGGGAGCGGGGAGAGAGAAAAACTTGCTCGCACCCGCCCCGCCCGGCCGTTGCCATGGCGTCGAGGCCCGAGATCATCGGTGTGGAGGAGGGGGAGACGAGCTCCGTGACGCCGCCGAGCCGGTGACGCCGGTGGGGAAGGGGCTTCTCCGCCCCTGCCGACGAGACCACGCCACGCCGAGTGGATTGTCCCGCCGGCCGACCACCACTGCCCCCGCGCCCGCCTCGGGGATACGTCGTGAGCTTCATGGCGTTCCATGAGAACGGGTTCGGGATGCCGGTGGGTCGGTTCCCCGAGGGCCATCCTTGAGTACTATGGCCTGGAGCTGCAGAACCTCAATCCCAACTCCATCACGCATCCGGGCGGTGTTCGCCGCCCTATGTGAGGGCTTCCTCGGGGTCGAGGCCCATTGGGACCTTTGGCTCCATTTCTTCGAGGGTGCCCTCTATTTCAAGGGCGTTGAGAGGGGGGGAAGAGGACGGCCGTCCGCGCCGGCGGCCGCATATCTGCAGCTTACGGTCTCGCCACCGGGATTCGTACATCCGGCGAAAGCCGCCTCCAACCGCGGTTGGCGCGCCGGCGTGGTTCTACCTACGGAACGAGTCCGCCACCCGCCCGCTTACACCGGAAGGTGTTCCACGCTGGAGCCCGCGAGGTGGAAGGAGGAGGTAGTCCCAGGGAAGATCATTCCACTGGAGAAGGCGTTCCGCGCCTTGAAGACGCTGACCAAGAAGGGGTTGGACACGTCAGTTGTCATCGCCGCCTTCCACAGACGGCGAGTTCTGCCCCTCATGCATAGGCGGCCCTGCCTGTTTGACATGGTGGAGGGCAGTCCGTGGGCCGGGCGAGGATGTCGTCCGTCGACCTCGAGCACGACGAGATCGTCGATCGGACCAAGAAGGCGGCGACGGTGACGGACGTCTCCAACCTTTACAAGGTTGCGATGCGCCCCCACCAGAACGCCATCTCCGTGGTGAGTCACCGCGGTCGCGCGCGGTTGGTTGTTGTTTGCCTCCTCCCCTTTATCCTCATCTTGCTCTTTTTAAATCGCAGGGGATTGGCCGGAAAGCCGAAGCATCAAGCCCCCATCTCCGCGGAGAAAGAGAAGAACAAAACCCCTTGCGGAGAAGCAGAGGGAGGAGAGAAGAAGAAGAAGTCGGACAGAATGTCCGCAGCGTAACGAGCGGCGTGAGCCGGACAAGCCGCGGCGCCGGCAGCGATGAGGGACTCCCCGAGAGCCAACGCCCTCCGACACCACCGGCGCCGATGACGATGATGAGGATGACGAGGGGGAGGATTACGACTTCCTCGGCTTCATGGAGGGGGGAGAGGTCAAGGAGTCGCCGGTTCAGCCCCTCGGGTCCCGGTGATGCGCCGCAGGCGGGCAGAGGAGGTCGGTCAGCCAGGCCTCGGCCTCGGCGTCTCCAGAGCCGACGCCGCGTGTTGAACCCGGGGCCGCATCGTCCTCTCGTGAAGAGAGAGAGGTGGTCGCCGTGGCCGTTGGAGGACGCCGCCTCGCCCTTCACTCCGCCGAGGCCATGGCTGGGCGGCCGGAGATGTGACCCGCCGGGAGGGATGAGGCCCCTCCCCGAAGTCGTCCCCGCCGACCAGCCGGCCCGGCCGGGGCGGCTCGGACGCGCCCGGGGGCCGCTGAGGCGGCGACGAGGGACCGCCGAGGGTGAAGCGCGGGCCTCGCCCGAGGGGGCGGCGACGCCGGAGGGCCGGCACCCCTATGCCCGCGCCTCAGTCGCGGGCCGAGGACACCTCAAGTCGGAGCCCCGACGAGCGCGGCTCCGGCGAGCCGATTGTACCAGCCGCCTGTCAGCGGGTGAGCATCTCTCCCTCTTTAAGTCTTCCATCGTTTTTGTTTCGTTTCTTCCTCTCAAGTCCTGACCTCCTTGCTCCCCGAGCCAAAAGCGCAAGACGGCCCCTGTTCCAAAGACCGCTTGCTCCGCGTAAGCAACTGAGGCGACGAGCTGAGTCGGCGAGTGCCACCGCTGCCCCGGCAGTGGCGGTGTTGCCGACGACCGAGGGAGAGGCGGTCGAAGCGCCGTTGACCAAGGAGCCACCCCCCGGCCGTGACGGAGAGAGGGCGCGGGCGCCCGGGGTACCGAGGCCCCGACGACGCCTGTCGCGGAAGCCGTGACGGCGCTTTGCCGGTGACCACGACCGACATGGCCATGGAGGAGCGGGCGCCTGTCCCGCCCCTAGGCCACGCCATGACGCAGAGGTGGTGGAGATCCCCTCCTCGGAGGAGACGCCCCATGCGGGTTGAAGAGGTGGCCGTTGCGGACACGGCTTCCTCCGGTGGCGATCGTCGGGGCCGTCGTCTGCGGGCGCCCGCCGAGGGGTCCTCGAGCCGGGAGGTGGTTCGCTTTGGCGAGCTCCGGGAGGGGCCGCCACGGATCATCTGGACGGACCGCCGGGACCCGGGGCCGGCCGATCTATGTGCCGGACGACGCCCGGCGCGCACTCGGTGGGAGCAGACCGGCAAGTACGTTCGGGCGGCCGACGACTCTGCCTGCCCGCTCTCGCCGATCTTCTCAAGGGACCTCCCCGAAATGTTGAAGGTATTACAAATGCTCGAAACCCTTACCTTAACACGGGTGCCCGGAGATGGCTAACTCGGGCTGTTCTCGATTGTCGCAGATTCGGCAAAGTTCTCCCGGGAGAAGTCGCAGCTCCGACCGAGGGCTGGCCTTGACGAGGCGCTCCACCTTCAGCGGGGGGGAGGCAAACCGGCCGCGTGCCGAGTTAGCTGCCCGGAACGAAGAGAACACCGACCTCCGCCTCCTTGTCGCGGACCTGAAGGCCGAGGCCTCCGAGGGTCGGAAGCGCTCGTCGGAGCTCGACCGGCCCGGCTGAAAAGGAGGTGATGAGGACGGGCGCTTGTCGAGTCGTCCGACACCATTGGGACGCCGACGGAGAACCTGGTGAACATGGAAACCGATCACCGCTTCTATGTCAATGATGTCACCATGATGCGGGCCGAGCTTGGTCAAGCGCCAACGAGGCCAACAGCTCGAGGTGCAGGTGGCGGAGGAGGTGGTGCAAACGGAAGGTAAGTCTTATGTTTGGGCGCCCATATCCTTGCTTCGCCGCTCGAGATTGACCCTTGGCGGATGCGTAGCCGAGGAAGAAGTCATCTGAGCAAAGCGGCGGTCCTTGTCGCTTGTGCGCAAGAAAATGCCTACTCCTCGGCGCAGGGCGAGCTCGGCGCCCGAAGAAGAAGGTCGGAGCCGTTTTGCCGCGGCCGGTTGGAGGCCCGAGCGAGCCCGCCGTGCCAGTCCCGCTGGCCGCCTGAGGCGTTGCCTGCACAAAGTGGAGGCGCGTCCGCGCCCTTCTTCGGGGCCCGCCTTCGGACCGGGGTGTCGCACACCACAGCGATGACCCTCTCCCCACTACCGACCTCGACCTCCCCAAGATTTCCGAGGGGCTCGTCGTCGCCGGGACGAGGAGGGTCATGAGGGAGAGGCATTTGCCGAGCTGCTCCATCGCCGGCCGGAAGCTACGTCCGTGGTCGGGCACTTCCAGACGGCTATCCTCCCCCGGTGTCTTTGCCGAAGGGGCCGACACCGCAGTGCCGACGCCAGGTCGGAGGGGGTCGGATGCCCCCGATGAATCTCGTCGGGCCGAGCGTGTCCGTGTAAAAACTTGATTAGTATTTTGTTTTTTTTTCGTGTCGTCTAAGACTTTGGCCCGCCGAGGCCTTATGTTTCTTATCTTGACTCTTTTGTTATCTCTGTGTTTCCCTTCCGTGGTGCTCGTTACTTAGTCGTCGCGGGGGGAGCTTTGCAGCCGTGAGTCGCCCTTTAGCCGAAGGTAGGGATCGCGTTGATTGTCACGGTCCCGTTGCCTTTTCGCAATGAGTGACTTCCCCGCGAGGCTCGGAGTCCCCTTTTGGCTGAGGGCTGCAAGCGGAGGTACCGTAGCGCTCGGGCGTAGGTGGCCTCGCGGCTCGGCCGCCTCTGGCCTCGGGGTGACTCGAGTCGTGCCCTTAACTAAATACACGAGACCTTCGGGAACGTAGAGTCTACGAAGAATAGCCGGAAAACGAAAAAAGGATTTTCGCGGGGTGCTTTTCGGGAGGGGTTCCCCCCTTTCTAGCCCCCCGAGGGAGGCTTGGTTTTGGTAAGACAAAACCAAGTCTCACCGAGTCCTATTGAGGAAAAAAAAAAAAACTATGTCTTGGGGAAACGCCCAAGGTCTTGGTGTTTATTAACGAAATGTACAAAGCGTATGTACAATGCTTGGAATTTTAAGGGTAAAAGCGACGTAGGCGTTGGATGTTCCAAGCGTTGTTGAGGACTTCGCCGGCTTCGTTGGCGAGCTTGTACGTGCCCGGCTTGAGGACTTCGGGCGATGATGAAGGGCCCTTCCCAAGGCGGCGTGAGCTTGTGGCGCCCTCTGTTGTCTTGGCGGAGACGAGCACCGTGATCGCCTTCCCCGGAGATCTCGGACCCGGACCCGACGGTCCGTGGTAGCGTCGGAGAGACTGTTGGTATCTTGTTGAGTGTAGAAGGGCGGCGTCCCCTAGCTTCCTCGAGCGTGTCCAATGAGTCCTCCCGAGCCACTTGGTTTCGTGCCTCGTCGTAGGCCCTGAGCCTTGGGGACCCAAACTCCAAGTCGGTGGGCAGCATGGCCTCGGCACCGTATACTAGGAAGAAAGGCGTAAACCCCGTGGCTCGGCTTGTCGTCGTCCTGAGGCTCCAGAGGACCGAAGGGAGTCCCTCGAGCCACCTTTTGCCGAACTTGTTGACCTTATTGAAGATCCGAGGCTTCAGCCCTTGCAAAGATCATCCCGTTGGCCCGCCCCACTTGCCCGTTCGTCTGGGGGCGCAAATGAGGGCCCCAGACGATGCGATCTGGTGCCCGTCGCAGAAGTTTCGAAACTTCGCCCCCCGTGAACTGGGTGCCATGGTCGGTGATGATGGAGTTTGGGACTCAAACGATGGGTGATGTCGGTGAAGAAGAGCACCGCCGCTCGGACCGAATGTTGGTGACGGGCGCGCCTCGATCCACTTGGAGAACTTGTCGATGGCGACGAGCGGATGAGTGAAGCCCCCGGTGCCTTCTTGAGGGGTCCTACAAGGTCCAGTCCCCCATACGGCGAAAGGCCATGTGATTGGGATGGTCTGGAGGGCCTGAGCCGGCAGGTGCGTCTGACGCGCGTAGTACTGACACCCCTCGCAGGTGCGTACCACCTTGGTGGCGTCTGCTACCGCGGTCGGCCAGTAGAAACCCTGCCGGAAGGCGCTGCCGACGAGGGAGCGGGGGGCGGCGTGGTGGCCGCACACTCCGGCGTGGATCTTGCGGACGAGGGCGAGGCCGTCTCTGATCGTGATGCATCGCTGCAGGACTCCCAAGGGGCTTCGCATGTAGAGCTCGTCTTCGACGACGACGAAGGATTTCGCTCTTCTCGCGATGCGCCTGGCTCGGTTGAAGTCCTCGGGGAGGATGCCTCGGACAATCCAGTCGAGGTACGGCTCTCTCCAACCGGCTCGAGGTGGCCTCGGGGTCTCCCTCGTCGATCTCCATGACCTCGGCACTGGCTGCCGAGAGCGCCTTGGAAGCCGAGGGGACCTCAGACGTAGAAGGGACCTCGGATGACTTCCCAGCCCCCATCGGGGGGTCGGAGCGTTCCTCCAAGGCCTCTTCCCGCCCACCGAATGTGACGGAGGGAGCCGAGAGGTCTTGGGTGAAGACGTCGGGAGGAACCGGGGTTCTTCCGGCGGCGATCTTGGCGAGTTCGTCGGCGGCCTCGTTGTACCTTCGGACGACGTGGTTGAGCTCGAGGCCGTCGAACTTGTCCTCCAGGGCGCGCACAGCTTTGCAAAGACGCTGGCCCATCTTGGGGTCGTGGCGCGCTTGAGTCCTTCATGACTTGGTCGATGACGAGGCCGCGAAGTCGCCCGAACGCCGAGGCGCTTGACGCCGAGCTCGATGGCGACCTTCAACCCGTTGAGCGTGCCTTCGCACTCGCCATATTGTTTGACGCTGGAAGTGGAGGCGGATCACGCACCGCATGTGTACCCGAGGGGGAGACGAAGAGGAGGCCGGGCGCCGGCCCCGGTCTTCATCGTGGGACCCGTCGAAGTACATCGCCCAAAGATTCTCGCCTCGAGCTGCGGTGGCGGTAGCCGGGTGTCTGTCCCACTCATGAGGAAATCGGCCAAGACTTGGGACTTGATGGCCTTCCCCGGGCGCGTAGGAGAGGGTCTCTCCCATGAGCTCGACGGACCACTTGGCGACCCGCCCCGAGACCTCCCGCTCGGAGGATCTCTCCCAACGGGAAGGAAGAGACCACCGTCACGGGGGTGGGCGTCGGTAGTGCCGGAGCTTGCGCCGCGTTAGGACCACCGCGTAGAGGAGCTTCGAATCTGCGGGTAGCGGATCTTGGTCTCGGATAACACCTCACCGATGAAGTAGACCGGCCTCGGACCGGCGGCGCAGGGCCCCTCCTCCCCGTCTCTCGACGACGATGGCCGCGGCCCGACCACCTAGGTGGTCGCAGCGACGCATAAGAGGAGAGGTTCTCCTTCGGGCGGGCGGGACGAGGATCGGGCGCCGTGAGGGCGGCTTTGAGCTTGTCGAGGGCCTCCCCGGGCCTCGGAAGTCCGTGAGAAACGCTCGGATTTTCTCGGGAGGCGGTGCAGGGGCAAACCCTTTTCACCGAGCCGTGAGATGAAGCGGCTGAGGGCCGCAAGACAACCCATGACTCGCCGCACGCCCTTTCAGGTCCTTGATCGGCCCCATGCTCGTCACCGCGGTTACCTTCTCCGGGTTGGGCTCGATGCCGCTTGGAGACGATGAACCCAAGAAGCATGCCTCGGGGACCCCGAAGACGCACTTCTCGAGATTGAGCTTGACGCTCTTGGGTCGTAAGACACCGAAAAGCGATCTTGAGGTCGAAAATAAGGTCGTCGGCCTTTTTTGTCTTGACCACGATGTCGCCGACGTAGGCCTCTACGGTCTCGCCGATGTGGTCGCCGAAGACGCCCCTCGCATGCATCGCCGATACGTGGCCCCTCGCGTTCCCGAGCCCGAAGGGCATCGCCACGTAGCAAAGACATGCCGAAGGGGGTGATGAAGGACGTTGCGAGCCGGTCGGACTCCTTCATCCTTATTTGGTGGTAGCCGAGTAAGCATCAAGGAAGGATAAGAGCTCACACCCCGAGGTGGAGTCGACTATCCGATCGATGCGTGGTAGAGGAAAAGGGACTTTCGGACATGCTTTATTTAAACTAGTGTAGTCTACACACATCCTCCACTTCCCACTCTTTTTCCTAACCATTACAGATTAGATAGCCACTCGGGGTGGAACACCTCCTTGATGAATCCGGCCGCCAAAAGCTTGTTCACCTCCTCGCCGATGGCTTTGCGCTTCTCCTCGTCGAATCGGGCGCAGACGCCGCTTCACCGGTCCGGACCCGGCCCGATATCAAGGGAGTGCTCGGCGACATCCCCTGAATGCCCGGCATATCCGAGGGACTCCACGCCAAGATGTCGATGTTCGCGCAAGAAAGTCGACGAGCACGGCCTCCTATTTAGGGTCGAGGGAGTCACAGATCTTCACCGCCCCGCCGGGACGAGGTGGAGGGGTCAAGTGGAACCTCCCTCACCCCGTCCGGACGGCTCAAGGCGCCGGCGTGGCGCTTTGGAGTCGAGAGCCTCGGAGACGGCCATGGCCTCGGCGTGCTCGATGGCCTCCACGTCGCAGCTTGAACGCGTGCTCGTAGGGAGGAGCCAATGGTGATGATGCCGTTGGGGCCCGGCATCTTGAGGAGGAGATACGTGTAGTTGGGGACCGCCATGAACTTCGCGTGCGCGGGACGTCCCGAGGATGCCGTGGTAGGTTCCCGGAAGTCGACCACGTCGAAGGTGATGACCTCCCTTGCGGTAGTTCGATGGCGTTCGAAGACGACGGGGAGATCGATTCGCCTCGAGGGGCCAAGCACGCTTGCTCGGCACGATGCCCCGGAAGGGGGAGTTGGAAGGTCGGAGGTGCGGACGCTCCATCCCCAAAGCAGGCCGAGGGTGTCGGAGTAGAGGATGTTGAGGCGCCGCCGCCATCCATCAAGACCTTGGTGAGCCGTGACGTTGTCGACGACGGGATCCACCACGAGCGGGTATCTCCCGGGTTCGCACGTAAGGCGGGTGGTCGTCGATGCCATAGGTGATGGCGTCGGTCCGACCACGGCAGGTACCGCGGGCGTGGCGGGCGTACCGAGAACACCTCCCGGCGTTCGCGCTTGATCCGCGCGGGAGAAGTTCGCCGACCGCCCGCCGATGATGATGAAGACATCATGAATCTTCGAAAGCCGCCGCCCTCGCCTCCGTCCTCTTTCTCCTTCTTCTTCTTGTCCTCGGGCGGGGGGGGAGCTTCGGTAGAACCGGCAGGCCAAGTCACACTCCCCATGGTGTGCTTGACGGGAACTTGTGGAAAGGGCACGGCTTCTTGAGCAGGTCATCGAACGCCCGGCCCCGGGGACCTCTCGCTCCTTCATCCTTCTCGCTTTCCCCTATCGCTGGCCCCCGCGGAAGATGGCCCCCACCGCTTCCTCGCCGGAGGCGGTTGGTAGCCACCTCGAACAGCTCATTTGCGGTGGAGGGCATCTTCCGCCCCAGCTGTGGACCAACTCCTTGCAGGTCGTCCCGTCTAGGAAGGCGCGCGATAAGGGCGGCACCGCCACGTTGGGCAGCTTCGGTGCACTTCTTGGAGAAGCGGCGAATGAAGTCACGGAGTGACTCGTCGGGCTTCGGGCGGCAACAAGGAGGTCCCAGAGTTCCCAGTGGCGCACGATGTGCCCCGGAAGTTCCCTACGAAGACTTTAACCAGTCGCCCCGGGCCAGATCGTCCGGGGCGGAAGGGTGCTCCACCAGGCCGGCGCGGCGTCGCCCGATGGAGAGGAAGGTTGCGGATGATGAGTCTGTCGTCATCCGCCCCGCCCACCGGGCGAGCCAAGCGGTAGTCGTTGAGCCAAACCTCGGGGTTCGTTTCTCCCGAGTATTTGGCGAGGTTGGCAGCCGGGCGAGAACCGAACGGGAACCGAAGCGCCGCAGATTGCCCTACCAAGGCGCAGGGCCCTCGGGTCCGCGTCGCCGCGTCCTCGCCGATGTCGCGTCGGCCCACCTCGCGGGCCGGGCGATCGCGTTCATCCCGCGCCGCGCTTCCTCACGACGCTGCGCTGCCGCCGCCGCCGAGGCCGCCAGCGGTTGTCCCGATGCGCCGCGAGCCGGCCTTCGCGAGGGATCCCGGTGGATGAGGCTCGCTGCCTCCCGGGATGCCCGCGGTTCCTCGCCCTTCGGAAAGCGCTGGCGTGAGGTCGAGCTCGGCCCGCTGGGCCGCGGGGCGTCTCAATGTAGCCCCGCATCTCGCCGCGGATGCGGCGTCCTTCTCGAGTTGAGGGCTCCCAGATCGCCGGAGGGAGCATACGCGGCAGCGACGCTCGCTTGCACGCCGGAAGATGGGGGTTGCTCGCTCCCACGCCGCTGACGATCCTTTCGTGGACGCCGCGGGCGTGCCGCCGTGCCGGGCTCGGGTTGAGCCGCCGCGCGTTGCCTTGCTCGAGCGCGCCTATCTTCTCAGCCAGTAGCCGAAGACGGTCGTGATCGAGCTTGGCCCCGAGGTCGCGGATCTGCCGACGGTGTGCCGACGTGGCTCCCGAGGCGTGATCGCCGGGTCCTCCGCTCTTGGTGTTGCTACGGTCGGTGGGGTCCGCCGCTTCCTGGCCCGGTGGACGGAGCCGCTTGATCCACTGGGGTCGAAACCACCGAGCGGGCCTGGGCGGTGTGCCTGGGGTCGCGATCTCGCTTTTCGTCGCCGCCGCCGCGCCGCCGGCGCCGAGGTCACGAACCTCCACGTGGAAGCACTCGCGCCGGGTCGCATATATCGCCCGGGGAGTCGGAGTCGGGTAGCCGAAGGCGAAAAGCGTGCTCCGATGAACCCCCCGCCCGTATTCTCGAGGTGGCGCCGGATCGGGTGGGTGTAGCGCTGCGGCCGGAGTGGCGCCGCCGCCTCCTCGCCGACGGTACTCCTCGGGCGTGGACGGATCCGCCGGGGATGTCCGCAGGGAGGTGCCCCCGTGGGCGCGGGCCGGGCGCCGTGGACGCCCCTCCGGCTCCCATGACGGTGGAGACCAACGCCGCGCTCGGGCAGCAGCATTGACCAAGCCAAACGGCCGGGCGTGGTGGCGACGCCACCAGCGCCTTTGCGAGAGGCGCCGCCTGGGCCGCAGGGCGCCGCGAGGTCCCTCCTCCAAATTGGCTCGGGCGCCGCTGAGTCCGAGGCGCCGGCGCGAGCGCAGGCCACGGGCGCCTCCTGCACCGGCCGGGGAAGGATCCGCCGGGATCAAGGGGGGGTCCCTCGAACCCCAGCCGGGAGGAGTTCCATGTCAAATCGACCCCGCCGACACGAACTCAAGCTCACCGAATCGGATCGGGTCCCCTGCTCCAGCCGGGCCGGTGGAGAGAAGAGTCGAGGTCGAAACGCCTCGAGAAGCGCCGCCGTTGGCCCCGCCGGCCATCCGGAAGTCCGGGCGGGAAAAGAGATGAAACACGCATGCCTCTACCGGGCGCGCCAACCGCCGGTGCTAGAACCGGTGGCCCCGCCCCGACGAGTGAATTTGTGGTGCGTGTTCCTCCTCCTGATGGTGTACAAGATGGACACAAGGATTTATACCGGTTCGGGCAAGGAAGGCCCTACGCCCAAAGGGGGGGTGAGAGGTACTTGTATTATCTTGCACCTAAGTGCTCGTAGGTAGGGTGTACAAGCAAAGGAGAGAGGGAGCCGGTCCCAAGTCTCGTGATGGTTGGATGGCCGGAGTGCGCCTATGTCAACCTCGTCCCTCGTTTACGGGCCCCCCGCCCCCTTTTATAGCCGCAAGGGAGTGGCCGGGGCTTACAAAGAGTTGGCGTGCGTGGGAAGCCGCTCTTCCCTCCCGGTCACGGCCTTGAGTCCGCCGCCATCCTCGTGCCAAGGCCCCGACGTGGGCTTTAGCACAGGGGCGCCGCACCGCAGACATGGGCGTGGTTGTGAGGGGTCGCATCCCCCGCCCCGCCAACGGAAGAAGTGGACGCCCCTCGTAGAGATCGACGGAGGGCCGGGGGGACGATCCGTCCCCGTAGCATGTCAGAAGCTCGACCGCTTTGACTCCGAGGCCCGGAGGGCCTCGGCCCCCGTTGCCGCACATGATGTGGTTGGCACAAGGAGAGCCGTCATTATGACAATCGCCGCCCACCCCGGCTCGAAAACCCGGGAGGGACTATTGCTTTGACCGGCGCCCCTCTTGGCCTCGACCCCCCGTGATGATGCCGACGCGCCCCTTGGCCCGGGCGGCCACCGCCTTGGAGCCTCGGTGACTTGACCTCGTCAGAAGATTAGGCAACACAAGGTGCCCCACGGTGGCTGGCATGGCCTCCATCGCGCGAATGATAACGCAATCCCGAGCCCGGCGTAAGAGCCGGATGGGACGGCTCCCATCCTCTCGCCATCCGACAAGCACCGTGGGAAGGCGGGCGGTGGTTATACGCCGAGTCGGAGGCCCGGTTTGACCAGAAGTGCGGCGCGACCCCGTCCGAGGCCTGTCCGCCAGGGGCTCGGTGAGGCAGAGAATGAGACTCCGTCCGAGGCCCCAAAGTGGGGGGGCGGGCGGACGGAGAGAGAGACCGCCCGAGGCCCAGCCGTGGGGGGGCTCGGGCGGACGGAGAGGGAGACTCCCGCCCGCCGGGCGGGACGGAGATCGGAAGTCCGCCCGAGGCCCCACCGGTGGGGGGGCTCGGGCGGGACGGAGACCAGACTCGCCCGAGCCCTCCGCGGGGGTGGGCTCGGACGGGACGGAGGCTCGGACGCTTGCCGTGGCCCGATTCGAACAAATGAGAGGCCCGCTGGGCCACGTTTTGCGTTTGTTGGGCTTTCTTTAGGGGGCCGTTATTTTGGTCCCCGACAATACTATTATTTATTATTACTAGTTGAAACCACAAACCGACAGTGATACACTATCTATGCTCATTCCAAAGCAACCGATAGTGATTGTCTGTTCTATGATAGCGTGGGTTGTCTCCTACAATGACCACATCTAAAAATTATTATTGTGTATATTCTTAGAAACCGTTAATCATTTGGCTCCTAAAGTTTTTATTGTGCTACCAGATTATTTTAAAAATAGAATTTAGAAGGGATTAAAAATGTCAGCTTCTTCATTCTGTCTTGACCTCAGTAAAGACATTTTGATTGCACTCGAACTTTTATTTGTACACAGTGAAGGCGCATTCCCATGAGCAGCCATACCCATACCAGCAATACGTACGCAGGGTCGTCATCTAATGTGTAGTGTCGCCATCCACGGATCGAAGCAATGTAGACTTTGCAGTTTGCACTAGGGGACGTGCGTGCTCGGTGTACGTACGTACACTGGATGCACGCGCGGACACACCCCGGCCCCACACTACACGTACTAGACCCCTTCCCATACACATGCCACTGGTAGTTAAACAAGCATCAGACCCGCATCAGCATCGTCGGTGCATGCATGCACACGGCGGCTACCACTAGTTCAAAAATCATTTTTTCGGACACCTTATTTTTTTTTTCACAGGCGGTTCACAATTTCATGACGTCAGTAGAAAAAATTCTGTGGGCCCATCAAAAGAACCGCCTGTGTAAATATGTTTACACAGGCGGTTCACTTAACTTAACCGTTTGTGTAAACTGTCCATTTACACATGCGGCTTACAATAACAACCGCCTGTGTAAATAGTATTTACACAGGCGGTTTGTATAGAGAACCGTCTGTGAAAATTGCACTATTTATAAAGGCGGTTTGTATAGAGAACCGCCTGCATTAATTGATTTACACAGACGGTTCTTATTGTAAACCGCATGTGTAAATAGTTTGAAATTAATTTTTTTGAGTTTTTCAAACTTTCTCGAATAAAAAAACTCCCAAAATAAAAGTTGTAGATCTCGAAAAGTTATGAAACTTTGTAGTTGACAACTTTTTCATTTGAAGTCATCTTTTATGGAAAACTACAACCGAAATTTTCAAATTTAAAATTCAAATTTTGCAAATGACCTCGGATGGAGAAACACTCCAAATGAAAGTTGTAGATCTCGAAAAGTTATGAAACTTTGTAGTTCACCACTTTTTCATTTGAGTTCATTTAGACCCTCAAATATTCAATTTTCTGTCGGGTTTATATAATATGTGGGGAACAAAAATGATATTTAGACACAAGTGAGTGTGTGGTGCAGTGGTAAGGGAGGGATCGCGCGAGGCCGAACTCACGGGTTCGAATCCCACCGGCCGCGTAGCACGCGATTTTACGCGAAAAAATGCGCGAGGCCGAGCTCACGGGTTCGAATCCCACCGGCCGCGTAGCACACGATTTTACGCGAAAAAATGCGCGACTTCGATGGAGACGGGGTGTGTGCCTGGTGTGTGCCTCTCCCGGTTTCAAAAATATTTTTTGCCTTTTTAAAAATATTTTTTTGCTATTTTTTTCGTGATTTCTGGGCAACGATTTTCACAGACGGTTAACTTAGGCGGCCGACTAAGTGAACCGCCTGTAAAAATCGAATTTTCACATGTGGCTCACAATCCACCGCCTTGCATCGTGGTCGATTTGTACCGACCCCCCGGTACAGGCGCGGGGGTCGGCCGCCTGTGAAAAATACTTCTAGCACCGTCTATAAAAATGTTTTCTGTAGCAGAGTACGCCACGCCACGCGCGGCGCGGGACGGGTGAGCGAGTAGCTTTTTTTTTTGAATGCCTCTCATCTGAGTACAGCTGTAGTATCTGTTCGTACACACTCACGCCCACTCTACACACACGCACACCACACACACTCCACCCGTATACAAACAGACCTACAACTACACACAGATCGAAGACCGCGTCTTCTTGAGATCACCGAAATCCTCTGACTCCGTAGACGACGGGCACGTCGCATTCCCCTTGTGGCATCACGCGTGAGAGGCAACTGGAAATTATTCGGGATAAACCCGGTGAGCACCAGGTCCGAGCGAGGCTCGAACTCTGGCGGGCAGCGTCGCAACCAGCGAACTTTGCCATCCGAGCTACGGCTCGGTCTCGGGTGAGCGAGTAGCTGACGAGTGACGAGCACACATGCACGTACTACACGCACAGTGACGATGCAGACATGCATGCGCGCACGGACGGACATCGTGGCACACGTACGTGCTTCTGTACCTGTTGTTGCGTCTACTTCTAGCTTTCGGCCGTACTCACTCCGTTCCAGTGTCTGTCGCTTTCGTTTTCCACCGAAAAATAACGTGAACTATACATATTAAAAAATTAATAGTTATGGTATATAATTAAGTATTATTAAAAAATATCTTTGAATCTAGTTTTGTTATAAATTTATTTAAAAATATAAATATTATATATTTTTTAATTTTTTATATAAATAAAAAGCAACAAATAATTTAAGACAGAGAGAAAATACATTTGTGACTTGTGATAACTATATATAACGAGCACAGCAAATAAATAAAATGTTTTGACACACAACCAACTAACATTTGATCAGATCCATCAACCATCATCCCTGCTAAAGTGCTAATGCCAAACTACTAGCGCGCCAGGCAAACCGACAAATAAATGCTCAAAGAGCTACTAGTAGCTAGCTAGGCCGGCCGGAGAGCAGTCGCAGTCGTCCGAGACGAACGACGAACTTGCTTTGTTCCGCTCCGCTAGCTGTTGGCGAAGTGAGGTGAACTGCACGGTCGGCCGGCCGGCCGGGAGCTAGTAGATAAGAAGCAGGCCGCCGTACGAGCGAGGGTGCACGTACTCGATCGTACCGACCGATTTTTGCAATGGCCATATTATTGTCCAAGCAATCAGGTCAGCAGGGACCAATCATGCGTCCGTATACGTCGTCGCACTTTCATAATTCGATGAAAGGGACGACACATGTGCACGTACTCCGTCTAGTCTAGCCATAGCATGCGTACGTACTACGTGCACGCGCACGAGGGGTTCATTAAGGTCGATCATATACTATCATCATATCACCGATCGCGCGCTAGGGTATCCATCCATCCACATGCCTATATGTTGCTAGCCCACCTTGTCTCTATTCGTCATTTCGTTGTAAATCAATCACATATGTTGGTCTTATTTGCAAGGACCATGTCACTAGGAGGCTAGCTGCTAACGTGAAGATGGTCGTGGGGTTGTTGTCTAGCAGGGGTATTTTAGTCTTTTCTCTTGCCTAGTCCGTGTGTTTGGATTCTGCGCGCCACCGGTTGGCTAGGAGCCATCTGAGCATACCAATTCACCGATTTGTAAACTGATTTCCTAAGAGCAAGTATAGTAAGGCTAACGCAGCCGGCGAAATGAAGAGACACGTCAGAATAATCTTGCGTGGAGGAGGGAGGAAATAGGAGAGAGAAGAGAGCCGGCGCTAACTCTTCGCCAAGCCAAACACAAGAACCGAGAACAAAACAATTGACATGCAGCCGGTCATAGCAAAAAAAAGAGCTGGCGTTTTGCTGCTCCCACCCAATCCCATATGCACACATGTGGTAGTCATTAAATGCTTGTATATTATTACAGCCAACCTATAAAGTTATCCATAATACCAATTGGCTATATTCTATGACATGGCACCTCTTACAGCCTTCAGCTGGCTGAATCATTAACCTTGCTCTAAGGCAAGCGTAGGAACTAAGTCGTCAACCACAGAACTAAACACAGCTTAAGACCCCGTTTGGAGTGGAATGGACTGGACGGACACCCGATGCGTTGAATCTGCAAATCAAACATGCCATTAATCTCCCTTCTCAAAAAAAAAAAAAACATGCCATTAGTCTCTAGTCACTACCAGCACCAGAAATGACTGTCGTTAGTTCGTGTATCTTTATATCAAATCTGCAAAAGCAATAAAAACAACAATGTGCACGTATTATCTATCAGAGGTATTCAGTCTTTTGCCTCGTCTACCCTCACTACGAATAATAGGAACGATTGTCACAATTTGCGTACCTTTGTAACAAAAAAACAACAAAAACACCACCCTATGTGCTGCCCATAATCTGGGGTAGTGTCTCTCCTACTCTCTAGTAAGTTTGACGCTTACCACTGAAAAGTTAACATGTAATTTATTTTATCTCCTCTTAATGAATTACGTGTCAAGAAAAAAAGATCCACACACACATTATAGTTGTGGCTAGGTTCAAGACAAACAAATGCTACCACCGATGTGCCGACACGTAAAGAGTAGTATAGACCGAGCTGGACATGTCACCAACCGTGATATGTTCATCAGATTTGCGACACGGCGACCAGTAAATTATGCAGCGCTCGTGTCTCTCGAACTGTTGCATGCCATAAATTAACTTTTGTATGTCTAAGTAGGGTGCCGATCGGTTGTTCATAGAGCTTTACATATATATCTTCCTAAAGGGAGGTTTTCTCTGATCGATCAGCAGCAGGCTGCAAAAGAAGGTCAAGGACCACCAAAAACAATGTACATGCATGCATGGATCGGGTATGATGATGGGCCGATCGAGATGCTATCTTATATACAATCAATCTCCTAGCTATCCACTTGCTAATGAAACAGTGCAGTGTACGCGCGTGCAACTGCGTTACGCTGTCCGGCCCCTGGAGCCTCCCAAAAGATGTGCCCGATTTGACATATATAGTAGAGAGCCAATTAGCCAAATCATGCGCATGCATGTCCTGTGGTCATCATCCGTCGCCTATTAGCAACAACCGCACGATGGAGCATGCAATTGTCCTTTTTTTTTGCTACCATCATTAGTAATCCCAATCATATGTGTATGGTGGTGGTCATACTTGCTTTTCTAGTTCTACTACCATGCATAGTTCTATTTGCACGCTCGCTCCAGTAGTCCTTGGCGCACGTGTGAGGTGGTGGCCCTATAGCCTTCGTGTGGCCAATAAAAGCCAGCATGCACCTGCTGTTGCTTGAGGAAGGCCAGCCGCCAGGGGCGACGTGGCAGTGCCGCATTCGACGAGCCTGTGTTTAACAAATCAGTGGTCGTTAACGATTTGATGATTGGGGCTTTGTTTGCATTGCTATATGGTCTGTCATCGCCGTGTCTTGTTTCTGGGTCCATGTGGGAAACATATCCCTTTGGATCTTTGTACCCATAATTGAGATGTTTAATTGCTAGCAAAAGGATAACATGCTTGTAAGCTGAGCTAATTTTAGCTGGTATCTCTCCTTACATTACTACTACTAACTTTTTTTTGGAGAGTTAAACATCTCAAGTTTGATCAAATTTGTATAATAAAATAAAATCATCAATGTTACTACCAAATAAGTATCATTAGATTATCATTAATATAGGCTTCTTTGATGTCATAAATCTTTGTATTTTTTATAATTTTAGTTAAACTTCAGATGCTTTGATTCTCTAAAAAATTAGAATAATTTGGATCGGAGGAAGTAGTGAGCTTAATGATATATGCATTTACAGTATATGTTGACGTTTGAAGTACTACCACATATGTGTCTATAGTATACAAAACAGTAACATTTGAGCCGCGTATTAGAGCTGCGCCACTCGGGCATCTCGTGTAGATGGAGCAGCCTAGGAGAAGAAGGTCCAAAGATGGGTCAGTCCATCTTAGTTTAAAGGTACATTTAAAGATAATTTTTCTAAAGATTTGTCTCTACAAATCATTTTGCTATATTTAGAAGCGGTTCCTTACGCTTACGCTAGTCTCTTCAAACCGTTTTGCAGAGACGGGATCTTCACCTTGAATCCATTTGATGCACTGCACATGAGGTTCGGAGCCAATAATGGCTCGTCTCTATAAAGTCTTTTTATGTAGTAATTATTGTAGCTTCTACACTTTCTCTAGAGAGCACTACACTCATTTCGTTTGCTTTTCGCACATATTTGTTTACTTCTGGAGTATAGGCCGGCCGGCTGATGCAATATTGTCATAAATTCAAGTTTTGTATACGTGGGTTTGTTTGGTTGGCGACCTTTGTACCTTGAGAAAATTAATTGCCTAGCTTACGCACACTAGTACACAAATGATTTCTCTTGACACTAGCGTTTTATTTTTTTTTCTTGCGGTTTCACTTTAGAACAGCTGTAGAAATCGACCCTATTTCTACAGGCGGTTCTCTTAAGGAACCGCCAATAGAAATACGATTTCTACTGGCGGATCTCTTAAGGAACCGCCAGTAGAAAAACACTATTTCTACCGGCGGATTTCTTAAGGAACCGCCAAGAAATCATTTCTACCGGCGGTTCCTTAAGAGATCCGCCAAGAGAAATAGTTTCAAATTAATTTTTTTGAGTTTTTCAAACTTCCTCGGATGGAGAAACTCCAAAAATAAAAGTTGTAGATCTCGAAAAGTTATAAAACTTTGTAGTTGACAACTTTTTCATTTGAAATTATGTCAGCCAAGAAAACTATGAATGAAATTTTCAAATTTGAAATCCAAATTTTGCAAATGAGCTCGGATGGAGAAAAGCTCTATATGAAAGTTGTAGATCTTGAAAAGTTATGAAACTTTGTAGTTGAATATTTTTTCATTTGAATTCATTTGGACCATCAAATATTCAATTTTCTATCGGGTTTGTATAGTATGTGGAGAACAAAAATGAGATATAGTCACAAGTGAGTGTGTGGTGCAGTGGTAAGGGAGGCTACGCCACGGGGAGGTTGCGGGTTCGAATCCCACCGGCCGCGTAAGCGATTTTACGCGAAAAAAATGCGTGACTTGCGACTTCGACGGAGACGGGCGGGTGGGTGCCTCCCCGGTTCGAAAATTATTTTTTGCCTTTTTAAAAATATTTATTTGCAATTTTTGGGTGTTTTTTTGGGCAGCGATTTCTACAGGCGGTTTCTTAAGAGAACCGCCTGTGAAATGATTTCCACCGGCGGTTTTCAACCAACCGCCAGGTGGAAATCGCCATTTTCATCGGCCTCTCCCAATCGGGCGGTTGGGAAAAACGCCCGGTGAAAATAGGTTGTCAACCGCCAAGTACAAAGCATTTGTGTACTAGTGGCAGCAACATCCGACCATAGATAATTCAAATCCAACGAATGAGTCCAGGCAACTTTCTTAGGTAAGTCTCAATTGAAGTTTTAAAGGAGTATCGTTCTCATTTAATACCGTGATAGATCAACAAATTTATTATCGAGTTGGCAAGCTGGTTATGAAGAGAGAGATAGACAGAGTTTCATTGAAAAATTTCGATGAAGCTCGTTGTCACTGTAACCAACATAGTATAAATATGAAAGCTAATTTGGCGGTCTTAGTAACTGTATCATAAACTCTCCATTGTCAAAACCAATGAGCGTGCAGTCAGTTCCAACAGATTGGATGAAGCACAGTGTGATACGTGGAGCACCTGCTTCGCAGTAGTCAGCAAGAAGGGAAGCAGTTGCTAGGTAGGCCAGCCAGTATAAGAAAAGTTAGCATGACTTCGCAGTTCGTCCTTCAATCAGTCAATCACAAGTGCGGCGGTGCCCCGTTCGTTCCGTCCACGATGAGCTCATGAGCCCATGATTTGGTGCCTCTGATCTTTTTCCCCCAGGTACTACTACTTCTAGCACTAGATCATATCGCTGCTAATTAATCAGTAATCACCACGGCGCGGCCGGGCCGGCCGGCAATGACGCCCATGTGAACTTTGTTGCATGCTAGTATGCTACATTGCGAAGACGCGCGTAAATTAAAGTAGTGCTTTGAGCATTTTGGGGGTGAGGGGGGGGTGGTGGGGTTTTGTTCAACACAAACTTTCGCTGCATGGAGTCAGGTCAAACTCTAGTACTTCAATTTTATATAGCCGCACTCGGGATTCTCTCTTCTGTGGTGACCATCATCATCCGGTCCTCCCGTACGAGTCCAAAAGTAAAGCGGGTCGATCGGGGATGCATGCAATGCACTGAATCGGGGCCGGGGGAAACCTGTTGGCCGAGCTATGCAGCTCGGAGAGCGAGCCCGCGATCGGAGCTAGATAGGCCGGTGGCGGTGAGTGACCACGCATGCGGCGCGCGCGCGCCGCAAAACGCCACGACCTCTCGCCTCTCGCTCGGCATGCACCCACCCACGCGTGTTTACTTTTCGGTCATGCTCAAGCCTGAGCATTGTTGCATTGACTAATCACGACGTACTACACGCACACATGCATGATCATCACGTCGTGTACGGCGGCATGCATGCATCACGGGGCCGAGAGCCGGCCGGCCGGCCGCCTTTCTTTAGTTCATCAGTCATCACCGACCGATCGGTAGATTATTACTAGCTTCGTAATGATGGATACTCAGGTCAGGTTTGTTAAGCCACACGGCCTACTAGCTAGCTAGCCCTGCCATCACTCTCGGTGGATATCCATCGATAATATCGCGCTTTTTTATTTCATTCCATGGCGGTTGACGAGACTAGCACGTACTCGATGGCTTGGCTTTTGACCGGAGCTATTCTACTACGTACTAGCTGCGCTGGTTGGAGCCAGCGGCTGGCTGCCCGCGCGCGCTTTGCGTGGTGGTGGTCGAACCCACCGGCCGTCCCGGCCGGCGCGCGCGGCCGCCGCGCCGCACGCACGCTCGAACGCACGAGGCACGCACCAACCTTCCTCGAGCCGCGCACGTCGCCGACGCCCACGGCTTTACTCGGCCATCGGCCTAGCTGCTAGCGCGATCGATATTGGCCGCGCTCTGAAGCATGCATGCATGCGTGCACGCCTTCCTTTTGAACGATGAACCCTACCACACGAAGCTAGCTAGCTAGCGGTATACTGTTTGCAGCGGCGCGGGGCGTGCGCGCGGCACCGGCACGTCGTCACTGCTGCTGAGGTGCTGTCGTCCCTGCACGGCACGACGATTTGATCGATGCATGCATGCATATATCAACCATGGTTTCTTCTTAGCGACCAGGACTCCAGGAGTATAGTATACTAGCTAGTAGTAGTGGTACATGTACATGATGTAAACAGGTACATGATGTACAGTGACGACGCGGTTCCTGCTTCGTGACATGATGTTCATGTCTGCTACGTACCCTCGCCACCCGCGTACTGTAGATAGCTAGCTGTTCACTCTGGAATGGGTAGTAGTAAACTTTTCAATGGCCATTTGAGCTTCAACATGCATGTTTGGACGCTAGCTACCTGTGTCAGGACCCGTGATGATGATGGTTAATTTTTCACGGAACCAACCATGCGTGGCCCGAAATAAAGGCTCCGGCCACGGATTTATCAGTTTTTCGAATAATATTTTGTCTCACATAATAAATTAATTAATTTATTTTATCAGTCAGTTTATATGAACACTCGAATAGCCCGAAAACCAATGTGGACTATCTCTATCCCTATGAAACAACTATGAGCATTGCATAGACTCACAACAAACGTACATGCACATGCATTCCAATACCGTAGTTAGTACAAATTCAAATACCAAGTGGATGCTGAGTACGAAGGAGGATGTGAGACATGATTAATTAAGAATAAGTGGTGAATCTACATAAGTTGTAGCTTCCGGGTGCAGGTGCACCAAAATAAAAAAAAAAAACCAATATACCAGGATCAAATTTTTACCGTGGTTGCAGCTCAAATCTGGGCAGGGTTAGGATCTTATTTTTTTTTTTTTCAAATTATACAGTACGGGCATATACGTTCACAACAAACGACACTCACCTCTTATGAATCACAAGCATCTTGCTGTCGACAGAAACGACGTCTACCATTGAAAACACAACGCCATTAAATTCTACAATAAATAAATCTAGAAAAAAAATATGAGCACACCTGTTAACTTAAAAACTTAAACTTGGGTGGACAGATTTTCACAAGGAATCTAAACAATTGAGCTAGGCTGATCTTACAATTTAACTTATAGCCAAGTGTTGATGGTCCTTAATGCCTATTTTATACCATCAACTATTGCTCAATATAACATGATATCAATCATAAAGTATAGTTGTAGGTTTTGATTCTAACAAGTTCCACGAGTTTTGGTGTTCTCACTTGTGTTGCAGGAGTATGCAATTTTCCATCAAATAAAAGTATTTTAAATAGGGAATTGGACAGCACCATTGCGACGGTCTCGTCGAGACGATCGAAACGAACATATCATTTGCTATATTTGGAGTTCGGAGTCAAAAGATATCAATTCTACACTGAAAGCAACACTAGAAGACTCTAGAAGACACGGGAAGGCGATCAACCGAAGGTGGGGCCCACCTGCTACAGGGGTGGGGCCGCCCGCCCCCCCGGGCCGGCCGGCGCCCTCCGGAGCCCATTCGTGGCCCGCTTCGACGGACGGCCTCTCTTACCGCCTTAGGGTTTGCATCTCCACTATTGCCGAAGTCGAATTAGTCTCACATCGCCTGCCTAGAAGAGGTGGAGGCTTTTCTAGACTATAAATAAAGAGGTAGACCTCCCTCCCTGAGGGCACCACATTATTGGAGATGTAGAGGCGTCCCTCGAATGGATGACCTCTCATCTCTAGAGAATTAGGGGCTAGACTTTCCAATGTAGTAGATTAGTTCTAGTTGAGAGTTAGGGAGAGCGGTGCTACTACCCGGTTCCGGAGGAGTCTTCGGAGGAGTCATCGAGTTTTGGTATGTCTTTGTATTTATTCTTTGTAAGACTTATGCTTTAATATAGTTTATCTTCTCTATTTACTTTTATGCATTACATTTAATTGGCTAGTATAGTTGTTATACTTTAGCATAGGATCTCCTTTGTATTAGGTGCTCTAGTTATTATATGTGATTAGAGTAGTAATCGTTAGTGTAGACATGGAGTCTAGGCTATAGGTTATGTGGCAGAACCTTCTAAATTATATGGCCCACAAGCACCTGACATTGTCCCTAAGACCTCTGTCAGCCGTAATTGTGCACCACATAATCTAGAATATTCCGTCGGGTGAATCCCGATAAACCACGATCACTCCAGGATCGATACTTACAGAGATATCACAGTATTACAACAGTTTTCATATACAAATACCAGAGTAGCGGAAGACTTACAATAACTTAATTTACAAACTTTTTACAAAACTTATACAAATCGAGTGTTATTATTACAAACCAAATGAAGTATCATTATATAACTTTTATTACAGATCACACAACCAAAGTGCCCCCGCCCGCAGGGCCACTCAATTCACTCTTCATCGGTTACTTCTTCGACAACCGTCATGCAACAAGGGCCGTAGCACTCTTGTCCATGCGGTTCACCCGCAATGGGGTTGAACAAACCCCGAGTACAAAAAAAGTACTCCGCAAGACTTACCCGACTAAAAAGTGGGGAGAAGACTCAGTAATGCTGGCTAATAGGAATCAAGGTGAGGCTTTAGCAAGATCAAAAGACACCCTTTTTGCAAAAAGAGACTAAGCCAGTCCTTACTTTAACAATCACTTATCAAACATATGCCGGATTCAAAACTTTCATACTCGGACTTTCGTTATTACTACGATGCCGGGACTGGATCACGGCTCCCATATCGTGGAGCACACGACGATTCGAATCGCTTTATATACCCAGCTGGGGCTTCCTAGCCACACGATGTATGCAGGACTCAACATCTTACATACATCAAATCAACGCTTAGATTTCTCCATGCTAGAACGGGTGTACAAGACACACCACCTCCCTACGGCCGCTCGGTCACTTCGGCGGTGCGCATCGTAGGATGGGTACACGCTACTGTCCGTTCTAGTAACGAATAGTCCAAGTGGAGCTTACCGCCATTAGCATGCGACTAGTACTATCCAATAACCTCATGATCCCGTGGGGCCAAACAACGGACGGTCCTTAACCGACACAAGTGGGCGACACTACATCGGGGCAATAGCCCCTCCCCCGATGCAAGTCACTCCACCGATGTCTCGAAGTTACTCATCATCATGTTCTTGTTGTATATCATTGACCCCGTCGGAACAAGGATAAACAACAAGCAACATCAGGTTTTCGTAAATTCCCTTCAGGGAGTATTGTTATCACCTTTTGAAAACAATTTTATCAAAACCTACACTAGTAGCAAGGCTAAGCGCAACTAAGCATTTCGAAATCAATACAGGTGTACAGGGTAAATTAACAAGGTATAGTAACTGCATCAAAGTAGGATATCACACAACTCCTAACACCTAATGCATCATATCTGGAACATAAAATATAAAGCTTTTCGAAATACAAGGGAATGTTTAAATGCATCCGGGGCTTGCCTTGGGGCTCGAAGAAGTGAGGCTCAGTTACCCAATCACCGAGATCAGATCCAACCTCTTCGGAAACCTGAGACGGCTCGACTCCCTCCTCAGACTCGACGGCTACATGATACAGATGCATGATTACAATGCAAGAAACAAAAGGGCATGCGATAATGATGCAACGATTATTAGTCGATCTTGAGTACAACTTTCCTTCACAACAACCTTGCACTAAGAAGGTATAACTAGCGTCGACGACGACGGATTAGTGATACGCAATCAACATGAAATGCCGAAGGTCATTAGGGTTAATGACCTAGGGTCATCACTCAATCCCAAAATCAAGCAACCCTAATGGTGATTAGAGGTGATTACTAATTTATTGACCATTTTTTTACAGTCGTTGAAAGCCACTAATTACTTGCTAATTGGAGATTAATTAAACTTTAATTAATCAAAGAATTAACTAATTAAACATTAATTAATAAAAGGATTAATTAAGCATAATACAAAACTTAATCAAAACTTAACCAAACTTCATAATTAAGATCATCATACTCTAATTAGCACACAAAAAATATCCCAAAATACAGTTGGCTCAAAATTTTGTGCTCTACAACTTTCATTAAAGGAGTTTGGTCAGATTCAAACTGGTTTTTGAATTTGAACTTCAAATTTGAAAAGAGGGTAAAACCCTACTGTTGGGAATTCAAAATTACTTTTAAATTTTGAATAAAAGATGAAAATCTCCAAAAATAAAAGTTGTTCCATTTCTCAATATCTACAACTTTCATTTAGGAAGTTTTTCATGAAACCAAATAATTTTTGAATTGTAGTTTAAAACTCAAAAGGGGACATTTTCTAATTCAAATAACTTTTGAAATTACTTCATATTTTATTCAAAAACTTGAAAAACTTTCTATACCAAAGTTGTAGAGCTCAAAGAGATGCACAAACTGTATTTTTGGAGTTTCCCCAAATTTTGAATATTTTGAGGTGAAATTGAAAAGGGGGTAGTTTCACTTTAAAATTCAAGCTTTTGAATTGGATTTTCAAATTGAATTCTTGGGCAAATAATTAGTGACGTTGTGGCACTTTTCAAACTCAACCAATGGCACTCTTTCAAAGTACAAACTTCATACTTTGGAATAATGCCAATGGTTAGCAACTTTTATTTAGAAAATTAATTATGGTTAGCTCACCAAAATCGAAAGTGAAATTCAAATTCCTATACTTAGCCATCAAGCTAGGGTTTAGGATTTTGAACTCCAATTTCAAATTTGGTTCTTCCTTGCACCTCACTTGACTTGTAAAACATCTTTGGGGTGTGAGTTAGAGTTAGCCAAGCACTTGCAAACATCAAGATTCATTTTAGTTGGTTGCTTTTATTTATAAAAGTAAACATGTAATGAAATTTAAATTATCAACACATACACATGTGATATAAAAGAACTCAAACAACACCCTAGAATCATAAACTCATTTTAATTATTTGAATTAGCGTTTTCTAATGATGAATGCTTATGCAATGATGGTGTTGACATGGCAGGTTTTTGGTTAACGTAACACCGGGTGTTACATTATATTCCCTTAAAAGGAATCTCGTCCCCGAGATTCAAAGCTTAGGGCTAAGTAATGGAAAAGGAAATGTGTCAAGAAAACACATCTTACATGGTTTCATAAGGGAGGTAGAAGGGTTCATATTACAAGTCTCATATTTTCGAAAAGTCACGATCGTTAGAAACCAATCATGACTTAGGAGAAGGAAGGAAGAAACTCCGTAAAGTGCTCATTCAAGAATTCCTCGATTCCCGTGTTGCTTCATCCTCGAATGCTGATCCCATTGAATTTTATAAAATCTTCTTATGTGCCTGCGGGTGACCCGATCCTTTCGATCAAGAATTTTGATCGATACTCAACACACTTCGGATCGGTTCGACACGGAGATCTTCAATGTCGCTGACTTTGTCCGGTACTTGCAAACACTTTTTCGGTTGAGACACATGAAACACATTGTGCACTAGCGACAACCGCTCTCGTAGATTCAAACGATATGCTACCTTCCCACATCTTTCCGTAATCTGAAACGGGACCAATATATCGGGTGCCGGTTTACCTTTTTACCCCAAAACGGTCGACACCTTTACTTGGTGACACTTTCGGATATACATAGTCTCCAATTTCAAACGTCAACGGTCTTAGCCGCTAAACAATCGGAATAACTTTTCTGCGGGACCGAGCTATTCTTAAGTTTTCTTGAATCTGCTTTTACTTTAGCTTCAGTTTCTTTAACTAGGTCAACACCGAAGAACCACCTTTCACCGGGTTCGCACCGGTTTGAGTGGAGTACGACATCGGCGGCCATACAAAGCTTCAAATGGTGCCATTTTGATACTCTCTTGATAACTGTTGTTGTAAGCAAACTCAGCCTAACGGCAGACATTGTTCCCAATCTGAGGAATATGTCAACACACAAGACCTTAACATATCTTCCAAAATCTGGTTGAGTCTTTCGGTCCCGACCGCCGGTTTATGGATGATAAGCGCATCTTGTAATAAATTGGTGCCCATAGTCTCATGAAACCTCCGCCAAAATTGAGCCATAAATTGAGTACCTCTCCGGTGACTATACTTTTTGGAATCCCGTGCGCACACATTACTCGGTCTATATATAATTGAGCATACCGAGGTGCTCTATATTTCTTCTTTTACCGAATAAAGTGAGCGGAGACTTGGTCAACCGATCAACAATAACCCGTGATTGAATTATAACCCTTGGTCGTTCTAGGCGCACCAACGATGAAGTCCATACTAATATCTTTCCACTTCCAAGCCGGAATGGGTAAGGGTTGAAGTTCTCCAAATGGCTTTCAAATGCACAGCTTTGACTTTTTGGCGTGTATCACATCAGGCAATATATCGAGCTATCTCGATTTTCATTTTAGTCCACCAGAATCTTTGCCTCAGGTCATGATACATCTTATTGCTACCTGGGTGAATCGAGAATCTGGTTAAGTGAGCTTCGTCAAGAATCAACTATCGGAGCTCAGGGACCTTCGGAACAACTAGACGATTTTTAAACCATAATACATTGTTGTCATCAAGGCGAAAGCAAGATGCTCGCCCTGATCTGACTTTCTCTCTAATGTGCTTGAGACCTTTGCTTTCTCGTTGTGCTGTAATAATTTTCTCTTGAATAGAAGAATGTACGGTGATATCATTCAGACTACCCTGAGGGATCATATCAATATTCAATCTTTCTAACTCTTGACACAAACTCAGATTCACTGGTGTGACAGTAAGACAATTGCATTGACTCTTTCGACTGAGAGCATCAGCAACTACATTAGCCTTGCCAGGATGGTAGTGTACTTCAAGATCATAATCCTTGATTAATTCTAGCCATCTCCTTTGCCTCATATTCAGCTCAGACTGGGTAAAGATATATTTCAGACTTTTGTGATCACTATAGATATTGCATTTATTGCCCAACAAGTAGTGCCTCCATATTTTCAGAGCATGCATAACGGCAGCTAGCTCAAGATCATGAGTGGGATAATGCTCTTCATGTCGCTTCAACCGCCTTGAAGCATAAGCAATAACCCCGCCTTCTTGCATCAACACACATCCGATGCCGATGCCAGATGCATCACAATACACATCGAATGGCTTTTCAATATCTGGGCGAGCGAGGATTGGAGCAAAGAGTCAAAAGATCTTTCAACTTATGAAATGCTTGCTCACACTCGGATGACCACCGAATTTGGTTTGATTCTTTAGGAGTTCGGTAATTGGTTTGGCTATTTTAGAAAAGTCGTGGGGATGAAACGACGGTAATATCCCGTCATTCCAAAGAAACTACGAACTTGGTGGACACCGATGGGTGGCTTCCAATTAAGAATATCTTGGACTTTGCTAGGGTCAATCGCAACACCCTCGGCCGGATAAAACATGACCAAGAAAGTTGACTTCACTAAGCCAAAACTCACATTTGCTAAGTTTGGCATAAAGTCGATGTTCTCGGAGACGAGACAAAACAATACCGGAGATGCTCCGCATGCTCTTCTTTATTTTTGGAATATATAAGAATATCGCCGATGAAAACCACAACGGTTTATCGAGCTCGGGCATAAACACCGAGTTCATCAAATACATGAAATGGGCCGGAGCATTTGTAAGCCCGAATGACATGACAAGATATTCATATAGACCATATCTGGTGGTGAAGGCGGTTTTAGGAATGTCTTCGTGCCCGATTCGGATTTGATGATAGCCGACCTAAGATCGATCTTGAGAACACCTTGGCTCCCCGCAAGTTGATCAAAAAGAAGATCTATACGAGGAAGAGGGTATTTATTTTTGATGGTCACCTCGTTTAGTGGACGATAGTCCACACACATTCTCAGAGTGTGATCCTTCTTTTTCACAAAGATTAATTAATAAAAGGATTAATTAAGCATAATATAAAACTTAATCAAAACTTAACCAAACTTCATAATTAAGATCATCATACTCTAATTAGCACACAAAAATATCCCAAAATACAGTTGGCTCAAAATTTTGTGCTCTACAACTTTCATTAAAGGAGTTTGGTCAGATTCAAACTGGTTTTTGAATTTGAACTTCAAATTTGAAAAGAGGGTAAAACCCTACTGTTGGGGAATTCAAAATTACTTTTTAAATTTTGAATAAAAGATGAAAATCTCCAAAAATAAAAGTTGTTCCATTTCTCAATATCTACAACTTTTATTTAGGAAGTTTTTCATGAAACTAAATAATTTTTGAATTGTAGTTTAAAACTCAAAAGGGGACATTTTCTAATTCAAATAACTTTTGAAATTACTTCATATTTTATTCAAAAACTTGAAAAACTTTTTATACCAAAGTTGTAGAGCTCAAAGAGATGCACAAACTGTATTTTTGGAGTTTTTCCAAATTTTGAATATTTTGAGGTGAAATTGAAAAGGGGGTAGTTTCACTTTAAAATTCAAGCTTTTGAATTGGATTTTCAAATTGAATTCTTGGGCAAATAATTAGTGACGTTGTGGCACTTTTTCAAACTCAACCAATGGCACTCTTTCAAAGTACAAACTTCATACTTTGGAATAATGTCAATGGTTAGCAACTTTTATTTAGAAAATTAATTATGGTTAGCTCACCAAAATCGAAAGTGAAATTCAAATTCTATACTTAGCCATCAAGCTAGGGTTTAGGATTTTGAACTCCAATTTCAAATTTGGTTCTTCCTTGCACCTCACTTGACTTGTAAAACATCTTTGGGGTGTGAGTTAGAGTTAGCCAAGCACTTGCAAACATCAAGATTCATTTTAGTTGGTTGCTTTTATTTATAAAAAGTAAACATGTAATGAAATTTAAATTATCAACACATACACACGTGATATAAAAGAACTCAAACAACACCCTAGAATCATAAACTTATTTTAATTATTTGAATTGTGGATAACGATGTTGGGGGCTGGTCGGCGCCGGGATAATGGTTGGACGGTTATGTTGAGTGGAAGATAACCATGCTTGGATTCCGCCTGATGGTCTAGGAAAAGCACGCCTCTCCTCACTCTTCTCGTTTTTGTAAAGATCTCATAGATATAGTGCAATATCCACGACTCCTCATAGAAAGTGAAGTAGGGGTTTGCGCTGAGTCGATGCTCTCAAACCCCCAATAAAACACCTTCCTTTTCTTGCCATCCCGTATCCTCACATGTTCTCAAAGCGTGATCGATGACATGATCGAATAAAAGCAAGCTCATATTGCACCACGGTTTGACCACACCCCGCTTTAATGCTAGAAACTCTTTTCACTTTTTAGCTTGCATTACCCCGTCTCGAATAAAATGTTGACGGAATGTATCTTTTAAACATACCTCGTAATTTGTCGGGTTGGTCGGCCGTGCAAGAAATTTGCCCACCGTGGCCTCTCAACATGGGCAAACTTGCTTCAACAAATCGACAACCCCTCTAGTAGTCAAACTTTAGATCTATGATACGGCCAATCATTAGCTTATGTTCTCGTGAATCAACAAGTGATCTGAAGTCTCAAGAAGTCAAGATATGTGACTTCGCCGCGATTACGACGACTCATGATTTTCGTGGTGCATCACGATTTGCTGACTTATCTCCAGAGCATACGGGCATTTCGTTGGTGGCATGGACTGCCGCCACAATGCCGCCTAAGGATGGGGGTGCCGGTGGTGGTCATGTGGGGTCTTCGACTTCTCTCTTAAGTAAGAACCAAAGCATTTAGGATGATCGTACATCTCTGTTATTATAAACAAGATTGAGAGTTTATTCACAAGCAGCTTATTGAACTTTTTAAAACAAGCAAGCATAAACTAGTCACACAGAGGTTCACTTATTTATATTACACAAGTCCGCCCGTAGGCCCGACATCTGTGCTGACTATTTTACATATTCTGAGTAAATCAGAGGTCGACTGCCCGCATTCCCATTGCCCTGCGCAATGATCTCATCCGGCTTCTGACTCTGCTGAAGGTCGGGTACCTCCTGTGACCTAATCGATCCCAAGTCGTCCGCCAATTGGCCGCCGGTAAGTACAATCGGGACGTGGAGATGATGCCGATGATGGATCTCAAAGCGCCTCGGGAGTATGCTTCAAGATTCACCTCGAGCCTCAGAAGCCCTCAATCAGCATCGCACTCCATCTGTATTCCTTTGGCTTCTGTACTCCAGCCTAAACAAGCTGAGTAATTCTTCCCGAAGACACGGATGGATCATACCTTCCCCTGCTCTGCCCCTCAGACTCCTCTATTCCACTCGCCTTGATGTTTCAATCACTGTTAATTTGCAATGATCTTAACTGGAAGGCTCCTGGGCAGCTCAACTCACATCTTCCCCGCCTTTGGTTATCTCTCCCAAGCCGCTGCCTCGGCTAGGTCCCCGTGGCTACGCCATCCGTGACGCCGGTACTCTGGTCCTGGCCAGATTCTGGCGTACCGCTTTTAGCGCCCATCCGTAGTAAGTAAAGATAGAGTCTCTAAGCACCGAGAGCCTTAAAGTTGGGGCAAGAACAGGTTTGATTTTACTTTAGCCCAACCACTTTGCTTCTTGAGAATAAAATTTTTAAACATGTGAATTAAATATGATGGCATGATCGAATCCCCACGATCGAGCGAAACCTTTTTAAACTAACATACATACTTTTGCACATAGGCAAAAGAAAAAATACATACATGATACCTTAAGACCTCTCTTTTAAATAGCACCTAACAAGACCACAAGAGAGAGCTAGATCTGAGCAGTGGCTAGCTCCTGGACCAACTCATGTGACTTTTGGACCAAACATTTTGGAAGTTTTAGTAACACTGCAGGAGAGGTCTCTGTGAGTACCGCTTCCTCGATGCAGGACTCCTTTCCTGGTGGGCACCTTCTAGTGATATGGTCCACAAGCACCCGACATTGTTCCTAAGACCTCGCCGCCTGCATTTGCGTACTCACACATAACCCAGAAAGTTCACGGGTGGATCCCTCGACAACCATTTATCACCCAGATCGATACTTTCATGCATTAACACAAAGATTACAACAGTTTTTATATATAAATACCAGAGTACGAGACTTACAATAACATAATTTACAAAACTTTGTCAAACTTATACAAACGTAGTAGCATTATTACAAAGAACAAATGGAAGTATTATTATAGGCGGGACTTTATTACAATCACACACAAAAAAGTGCGCCCCTTCACTACACCTCTATTCCTCGCCGGGCCGTTTCATCAACAACCGCTATGCAACAAGTGTCAGAAAGTACATTTTGTCCATGCCAGCACCGCAAATAAGGCTGAACAAAACCCCCCCAGCACAAAAAAGTAATTCAAGTAAGACTTACCCGAACAAAAATTGGGGAGTAAGACTCAGAATGCCGGCTAGTAGGAATCAAGGTAAGGCTTTTAGCAAGATCAAATGACACCTTTGCAAAAGAGACTAAGCCAAATCCTTATTTTAACAAATCACTTGTCAAACATGTATCGGATTCAAAACTTTCCATCATCAACTTCCATTATTATCATTATGCCGGGTGTTGGATCAAGTCTCCCCATATCAACGGGAGCACACGACGCATTCGACCGCTAATATACCCAAATTAGGGGTTTAGCCACACGATGTATGCAGACCAAACATCTTACATACATCAACTCACACTTGCATTTTTCCCTACTTTAATCCGTCCTAGCCACAAGGTACAAGATACACCATCTCCCTACGCCGCTTCCAACCACGGTGGCCCTCGTAGGATGGGTACACGCTACTTCCTCCGCCCCGGCATGATCCGGCTCTCATGGATCGCAATAAGTGGGAGCTTACCGCCAATTAGCATGCTTAATTAGTACTATCCAATAACCTCATGATCCAAGGGCCAAGGCAACGGTAATCCGTGCTTAACCGACTCACAAGTGGATCTATTACTACACCGTGGCTCTAGCCCTTTCCCGGTGCAAGTCACCCACCCTGCCTTCGATTTATTCATCAATACTTGTGGTGTATCCTTGACCCCGTCGAACAAGGCGATAGACGACAAGCAACATCAAGCCAGAATTCCCTTCAGTGGAGTATTGTTTATCACCTTTCGAAAACATCAAAACCTACACTAGTGCGCTAAGCACAACTAAGCATTTCAAACAAAACAGTATGGTAATGTAACAAGGTACAAGAATGCATCAAAATAGGATAGCACATAACTTGGGTTTGAAAGTTCGTACCTAACAGGATCAGATCCAACCTCGGAAACCGGAGACGGCTCGACCAGAACAAGAGCATGCGGAGCACGATGCAACGATTTTTAATCGATCTTGAGTACAACTTTCTTCCTTCACGTACCCTTACATCAAAAAAGGTATAACTAGCCGACGACGACCTGACTAGCGACATACGCAATCAACATAAATGCCAAGGTCATTAACAGGTTAATGACCCAAGTTCATCAATCCCCAGTAAACTCAAAGTAACTTTAATGTGATCAGAGGTGTGATTACTGGGTTTATTGACCATTTTTGTCGTTGAAAGCCACTAATTAATCCTTGCTATTCCTTCAATTCATGGCCCACTAGGTAAAGAATTAACTCTACTAAAACAAGAATTAATAAAGCGCGAATTAATTAAGCGATAAAACTTAATCTCAAAAACCTAGCCAAACTTCATACTCAGCATCATCATACTCTTAATTAGCACACAAACAAATTTCATGATTTTGGACTTAGGTTTTAATTATTAAAAATCAAGAAGTCAGGATGAAGGAGCAATTTTAATTATAATCAAAACTTACCGAAAATGCCAAGTTAGCATTTTTCAGAGACACGAAAGCATATTATGGAGAGTTAATTGTTATTTTTTATTATATTTCTAGTTTGCCCAACAAATAATATATATAACAAAAAAAAAGTGAAACATGCTTTGAAATTAAATTGAAAAAGTTAAGAAAGCATTTTTCTCCCTCGGGACTTATCATGCCTAAACGTGGCCGACGCTCGCGCCAAGGTTCAAGCAAGGCCAGCGCGCTTTCTCTTCGCGCTGGCCGACAGCCGCTCCCCCGCCGCCGGGCGCCTTCTCCCTCCCTGCCAAAGACAAGCAGACGCCGCCGGCGCATGTCACCGCGCCGCTAACGGCGTATATATCTTCACGCAACCGACTGCACCAGAGCACTCCCTCTCTACCGCACTGGCCGACCTTACTCAAACGGTTATCTCGACCACCGGAAGACGCTTTCAAGACGAGCATACCACTACGAGTACGGAGTCACGGCGTTTCTATGGGTGTTTGCCAACTCTCGAATCCGACAAACTACCAACCCCTGTAAAACTCCGGGGAGCTCACCGCGACTTCAAAACAACGGAGAGGCGGGCTCGAATGGGCGGAGAGTGGTCGACGGCGCGTTGGGGTCGCGGGCGCGACCCGACGGGCGAGGCGGTAAAGTTCACTGGAAGTAGTGAGTTTCGCGAAAACAAGAAGCCACTGCGATTAGGATCAAGGAGGAGCTAGCGGCGCCGGTTGGACTTCTGAGATGCTTTCGACTTCCGCGGCAGGTACTTCACGGCGGGCGATATCGCCACGGAGGAAGATGATGCTCGGATGCACGATTCCAAAGTGTCAAGGGCTCCAATCGGCTTGGTGGGTGCCAGCGGGGCTTCGTGAGCGATTGGAAACGCCATCAAGTGTAGAGAGCGTGAATGCAAAAGTGAACGGCGCCGCGGTGAGCAGTGCGGAGCTCGCCGTCGGGCCGCCGGCTTTTATAGGCCAAAGGCCAGCCGACGTGGAAGATTTTACTTCGCCAAGATTTTTGAAGCCGCGGAACGGAAGACGCCGCCGGACGTCATCGCGACGGGCGGCCGACCGCCGGGCATGGCTAAAGCCGGCGCCTGGCGCCCACCCCCTCGTACATTCATCGTAGCGTGGACACTCTATTTTTCCAATTTCAGCTAATCCGAAAAATTTGAACTGCTCACAAAAAAATCTTCCAAAATATCAATTGTGTAACTTTTCCGCCTCTACAACTTTGGATTTAAGGAGTTTGGGTGAATCAAATAGTTTTGAATTGAATTTTTTTAAATTTGAAAAGGACAAACCCTAACTTTGGGGATTTCACCATTTTCAAATTAATTAAAGATGAGGCTCAAAAATAAAAAGTTGTTCCATTTATCAATATCAACTTTTATTTAAGAAGTTTTTCATGAAACTAACAATTTTGAATTGTAGTTTAAAACCCAAAGGACACCTTTTTAATTCCAAGAACTTTTGAAATTATTTAAAAATTCTTATTCAAAGACTTGAAAACTTTATATACCAAATTGTAGAGGTCAAAGAGTAATAAACTGTATTTTAGAAGTTTTCCCCAAATTTTGAATATCATTTGAGGTGAAATTATAAAAGTAAGCAAAAAACACTTTGAAAATCTCCCTTTTGAAAG
>JADLZL010000783.1:0-51464 GCA_015844335.1 Chrysopogon serrulatus | reverse complement strand
TGTCACATACAACACTGTTTTATCTTTAAGAATTCCCATTACACATTCCTGTAGAATGAAATTATTTTATTTCATTAGAATATGAACAAATTACCTTTTGCTCTTCTGAATCAACAATGAGCCTCAAACGATCAAATTATCACATTACTAGTACAAAGTTGAATGTATTTGTGCATTTAAACGAACCTTGAAAAGCTGGCTTCCAGTATGGGCATCTACTGCACTGAAAGGATCATCAAAGAGGTAAATATCTGCATCGTCATACACTGACCTTGCAATCTGAATTCGCTGTTTCTGTCCATCCACCACTCATGTTAATTCCCCTTTCACCTATCTCAGTCAAATCACCATCGGCAAACAACTCAAGATCTTTTGTCAGCGCACATGCTTGTATGATTTTTTCATACTTTTCCTTGTAATGTGTGTTTCCAAACAGAATGTTTTCCCTTATGTTCCCAGACAGGATCCAGGCAGTTTGAGGAACATATGCTTTGCGGCCACTGACCCTGACAGTCCCATCTAGCTTTGGAATCTCCCCGAGTATGCATGATAATAGACTCGATTTTCCAGAACCGACCATTCCACAGATAGCCACTTTCATCCCTCTCTTTACCTTTAACTCTACATCTGTCAGGGTTGGAGAAGTCGCCTCAAGTTCCCAGCTAAATATTCCATGATCAATCTCCACAACGTAGTCTGTGTCATTTCTCGGTACTTGTGTAACTGCATCGCAATTCAATTCTTCTTCCTCAAGGTACTTTGCCACTCTATCAGCTAAAACTTTTCCCTGAGCAAACACTGAAAGTACGTCAGGAAATGTGAAAATTGGATCTTGTAGCATGCGGAATGTTGCAAGAGCTGACAAAACAGTTCCAGCTGTAAGAGGAATCCCCATCAGTATGCATGAGCCAAATGTTATGGAAGAAATGAATGCAGGTGACCCCCAAAAATGAATGATGTTAGAGCCGACAACCTCACAGATCTCCATAGCCAATTGTACTCCTCGCCTCGTAAAGTTTCTAGCTTCTGAAGATACTTCATATCCCATGCTTGGAGTTTCAGTATTTTCATGCTTCTAAGAACTTCCGTTGTTGCCTTCATTCTGTTGTCTTTGGCAACCATGATCTTGGCCTGTATCCTCTTTTGCATTCTGGTTACTGGAATATTGCAAGCCATTATTGCCAATGTCGCTGCTAAACCAGCCCAGGCCCCGACCCCTAAGTTTGTATGGAGGACATAGACAGCTAGAGAAAGCTGAATGGGTAGCATCCAGATGTAGTTTGTATACCATATAACATCAGTTATCCTTTGTATATCTACACTCATGTAGTTTATGATCTCTCCACTAGTATGCTTCTGCCTTGAACTGCAGGATAAGCGAAGGCCCTTCTGATAGATGTGGGATATCAAAGCAGCTCGCAGCCGCGTCCCAAGCTGTCGAGCTCCAAAAATCCACTGCCTCTGTGCTATGGTCTCCACAATTTTGGCACTTAAAAAAGCAACAGCGAGAATATAACCTCTTCTGAGTCCATATTGCCTCTCTCCTCCAAGGAATTTCACCAAATCATTAATCAGTGAGGGTCCGACATAGGATGCGCTGGCACTTAAAACTGCAAATCCTGCGTTGATCATTGCTTTCCGTCTTATAAATAGAAACATTGATCTATAGATCGATGAAGTACTTAAACCATGCATGCGTTCAACATCATCTATGATCTTTTTAAATGAATCAGACAGAAACACAGCAGCATCTTTGCCATCAACATCTGGCACGTCATTCTTCTCTAGAGGTTTCTTGTATCCAATAGAAAACAGAGTGTTCATCCAGGAGAAGGTGACAAGTTCAAGAATATTTGCTCTTCCATATGGGCATGGCCGTTTGGCTTCTGCCTGCTGTCCCACAGATGGATTCAATAGTGGCTCTGTTATGCTGTTGTCTGTGAATGTGATTCCTGTTTTCCCTCTGACCGAAACTGCAAACAGGTAAGTGCAAACAACAAGCATGAAGAGATCAATCCATTCTTCAAATCCTAAATCGTCATGGGTTGTCAAAATTGACCTGAGATCAATTACAACAGTGGTAACTGATTGTAGAAAGCTAAATATCCACCAGGCCCGAATTACCATTGGAAGTTTCGCAGATTTTGTTTTCTGGAAACTGAATACTATCAGTGACAATATTATCCACGATAGCACCTGCAAACCTTCACAAAGAATAAAGGGTGGATACTTGCAATCACTTATTCTTTTATGTAACTGTAGAAATACTGCCCTCAGAACATGACTGCATAGTATAAGCAGGCAACAAGCTTTGCTTGCTTTATACGAAATACCCAGCTTTATATCTGTAATCTTGTGTTCCTGATGTTGTTTATTGCTTTCAGGAGCTTCAGCCTTTAGTCTCTGTCTCCACCATCTGAATTTCTTGGACAAAAGTTGAGCCAATATACTCATGATGAATATCAATTGTATCAGTGCAAAAGTGCCCATCCAGAAGCAAGGTGAGTAAAGCTCTTGCCATTCTTGCATACAGTGCAATATAGTAGAATCTGTAATAATAGGTTGCAAATGTCATGTCAAAAAAAATGGAGGAATACATTCTTTAGGAATCAATTTTCTCTTGTGGAAACATTGGAGCTAGTAGGTGCAGTTATATATGTCATCGGTGCTCAAGAAAAGTAGAAACAAACATGTTCTCGTGAGGATTGAATTTTATCTATTTCTTGGAATCATTATTTAAAACTATAGATAAGCTGCTAATCATAACCATGGGGAAATTGGCCTAAGCTAGCATGTAAACTGTTAGGGAAAAAAAGGACAATTAACACCAATCAACACACCCAGGATCACAGGTTCATTCTGCTTTACTCCTGTCCTGTCAAGAATGATTGGACGTTGCATTTTTTTTAGCTCTTGTTTTTGGAACTTGCGTCCTTAATTAGCTGCCTTCTTAAAGTAGTGAGTGACATGGACCCCAAGTGCTCAAATCTTTTTACAGTGCTTCAGTTAATTTCCGTCCTTCTGTTTATCATCTCATTCACATAAACAAATAGCTATCACAAAATCCCACATACGAACCACGTTTTGTTCATTGGCTACTAACACAGTGACACACAGTTATTTCTAGTTACGCGCATTCTTCAGCACCATTTGTTTCCATTCCCCTGATGCTGGTTTTCGCAAACGTTGCAGAACCAAGGAAGCAGGCCAGAAAAGAAACTACAGGTGGAATAGCCACGCCGCGCGCAGCAGGTGTGTAACCAGCCTAGCCTGTGTGTAACTGACGCATGGAGTCATGGATGGATACATGTCTGGGAGGAGCGGAGCTGAGCTGAGCGGATTCAGACGACTTCTGCATGCATGCAGTGAAGGTGCAGGTCGGGATTGATGGAACGAAGCCTTAATTACCTGACGGGTCATCGAGGAAGCCCCCTGCTGGATCAACAGCTGCTGCAGCCTCTTGGGAAGGATCCCTGCGAGAGCAGGCAAGTAGTGCAGGCTCCCTCTCTCCATCGTTTTGCCAATGTGTGTGCGTGTGTGTGTGAGAGAGAGAGGTGCTGGTGGTGAACTGGTGAGGATGATATAGTGGAGAGGAGACGGAGATCGGAGACACCCCTGACCCCTCCTATTTTTGTGAACGGAGACACCCCTGACTGACCCTGATAGTTGCGCTTTTGGCGTGTCATGGACTCATGGTGCTGCGGTCTTTGTATACGTGCTTGACAGCAGTATTTCCTGAGTTATTTTTTACACTAGCTAGCTCTCAGTTGAATAATGTATTGCGCATTTGTGTACGATCAGTAGTTCACTGAGATGGAATCACCAAAATAAATAAATAAAAAAAACTGGTGGTGGTGGATGACTGGATGTGTTAATATGGACTTCACTGAGATGGAACAAGAGACAAGAGTATGAGGGCTGTGGATTTGGTGAGGTGACCGTACGTCACCTATAGCTAACCATACCGGCAGATGAAATAAAAATAAAAAAGAAGGTGGTACGGTGGATTAGGTGAGGTGACCGTCAGGCCTAAAGCTAAACCATGCATACCGGAGCTGGAGCGTCACATACTCACATGCAAGCAACCGCACGCCTGTACCCTCATCGCCGGCACGCGCGCGTGCCCTGCACGAAGCCGTTTCACCGCGTGGTGATAAGCGACGAGGAGCTAATAACCAGTTGGTACTGGTAGCTAGACCTGTTTGATTTGAAAGTTGAAGCGTACGAACTCCTTGAGCAACTCTATTCCTTCCCAACTTTTCCAACGCGGCTGGGCTTTGGTCGAGTGACTCGAGCGGTCGAGCCCCAGGTTTATCATTCACCAAAGGCAACGTTGCGTCTTTTTTTCTTAAAAAACTAATAACTGCCGAGGATTTGAACAGTACGACGTTGAACTGCTGAGGATCCCTTCCACATCTCCGCCGCCATCGTCAGAACCTCGGCTCGGCGGCGGGATAAGTCATGGAGTGAGTTTTTTTTAACTTAAGTCATGGAGTGGGTTTTTCTCCACATCAGAAGTGCTCATTTCAGTTATACCGTCGCGTGACACGGTGATAGCATCCTAGAGAGGAACACGATGTCGTCCCTCACCTCACCCCCCGCGCCCCCTCCTGCCCTACCTACCCTCGCCGGCCTCCTAACCTTTGGTGGCTCTGGGACCATCTTTACTGAGGCCAAGGCATCACCGTCTAGGTCCTCGCGATGGAGGGATTGTTGCATGGTCCCTCGTCTCGTGGCGAAGAGAGAGGGGAGGACTGGGCTGCGGAAGCGGGTTGGCTCGCTGGAGAGGTGTCCCCCCTCGCTAGAGACAAGGTGGTTAGCGCCCTCAACTCTGATTTGCGACTGGGGGGGGATTAAATCTCAGAGGGAGGATTTGAAGGGCCTCGCCAGGGCCTCGCGAGTCAGTCACATGGGGAGCAAAGGTCTAGGAGCAGTAAGGGGAAGATAGGTGGATGCCTCTCGTCCACGAGATCAGTAGCGGATTCGGGTTCAGGATCCCGATACTCAATACCCATCAGAGGAGAAAGAAGAGGTCCAGGATATTTGGGGCCAACTCTGGCTAGTCCCCAAATCCACCGCCACTCAAGTCGCCCCTAGGGTTCCAGAGTGAAGACGAGAGAGGTTGGTGTGTGTGGAGTTGTGGGAATCCAAATCCTTTTCTCCACAGGACTGCTACCTGGTAGGAGAGGGTGATGTGTGGTTCGATCCTCCTTAGAGATTAAACTTCCCAGAAGAGAAGGGATGACAAATCATGGTAGAGAGGCGCTAGGTGTAAGGACCTTGATGTCGCTAAGGAGGCCTAGAGGGGGGTGAATAGGCCTGTAAAAATTCAGCTCCAAAAACAGTTAGAGTTGAGGGCGTCACTGACGGCCTGCACAATAAAGTCCAACACAGATAAAACTTGGAGACTGTATACTTGAGATGCTCAATAACAACCCTGCAAAATATCAACTTCAAACTCAGTCAGATTAGAGGGCGGCACTGCCGCTCTACAGCACTACCTCACTTCGGGTGTAGCACTACCACACCCTGTAGAGAGCTCAGCTGTAGACTAAATTTGGTGGAGATGTTCTAGGGGTGTCCAGGAGCAAGTCCACTAAGTACCTGCACTCACAAACACTCACAACCAAGTAGATCGAGTAGAATACAAATAATACAATTTAAAATACAAGAGGCAAGACACAAGATTTATCCCGTGGTTCGGCGTCGCCACCAAGGTTGGCCTACTCCACGTTGTTGAGGTATCCACATAAGGATTGGCTCGCCACCAAGGCTTGCCTTGCCCTCGGTCTCAAGTCAAGAAAGTTAACTCTTGAGATGAGAGGTTTCCACTAAATCAAATAGGGTAATACAAACTATCCCGTGGCTCACCACAAGCACGGGAGCTCACCGGACGACGCCTAGCCGTCTAGGAGGCTTCACCTCCAAGAGTAATAGATGCACAACGAAGATCGATGAAGCCCAGCAAGTGCTCAAGGTTAGGAGTGCTTTAATCTGCTCTCTATTGCTTAATCACACAACCCCAACACTTAGTCACACACTAAGTGGATCACTCTCATAAAGAGAGGGTTGGGAATGGCTTTGAAATGGGTTTGCAATGCCTAGAGTATCAGCAGCACGACCAGGAGGCGTGGGATAGGTATATATACTCACCCCACTCAAACTAGCCGTTTAAATTTAAAAACTAGCCGTTAGGTCTGTATAAGGGCGGCACTGCCGCCTTAGAAGTGCGGCACTGCCACCCTAGAAGTGCGAAACAGCACAGGTTAGCTTACGAAAACAACCATAACTTTTTACTCCGATTAGTGATCTTGGACATTTTGGAAAGCTTGTTTCGAGGGCTATCCAGCCCAACAGAGAGCAAGCCCAAGATCAACAAGTTCAGGTGCAGTGCTAAGTGTTTTCTCTCATGTTAGCACTTGGGTTCGGTTAGTTTGAGCACTTGAGACTTGTCTATGATTCGTATTGCATCCCCCTTGATAGTACGACATATCTATACTCAAGATAAAGAGAATATAACCGTTTCAACCACTTGAGTCTTCAATGTCTTCATATGCCATATCTTCTCAATGTCACTTCATAAGGAGTTGCAATCATCTTTGTCTCTTCTCTTTGAGCAAAACTACCTTAAGCATGTGACTTGAACCATTTCAACACATCTGAGTTCAACTTCATGGCTTCAAGTTACTTTTACTAATGATTTGATCCTTAATATAATATGACTCCTCATAGCTTGATTAGTTTCTCGACTCAATGCAAGTACTCTCTTCTTCACCTTAGCCATGGTATCTTGGTCCTCAAGCCGTCGTTTGACCTTCACCTTCGCTTAGTCCCTCGAAGCCCTTTCCTTGCTATCTTCATCTTATCAAGCCACACTCAAGTCACACCATATTAAGTATACATTGAAACTATTTCTTTAATATTATGGTCCTTGCTTGAATATCTTCTAGATATGAATGTTGAGATCAGATCAAGCTTCAGTTTAACTCACATAGAGACATACATGGATCAACATCAATATGGTCAAGCCAATTTATGATTCCTTAAATCCTCTTTATTTTGGCTTGACACTCCTATCATTTACTTTATTATCACTCTTCTTGTTCATGTAAAATAAGCCATACTAGAGATAATCAACTTATGTCTCATTTATAATTTGCTAAATATGCTTACTTTCACATGCAGCTATGATATCCCACAATATATAAGTCATTTCATCAATTCTATTTGGGTCATTGTATTTTGCTTGAACTATATTGTTTCCATGTTTTTGGAATACAACAATACACAACTTTGGCCTTCAATTCAACATTGTGGAATACCATCAAGTTTGCCTTAGTTGAACCTTTGATACACATCTTGTTATGTAATATTCATGTATATGTAACATGGCTGATTTTCTACTCAACATTTAGCAAACTCATTAGACCTTTAATTGAGTTGTCATTCAATTCACCAAAACCTACTAAGGGCTAGATGCACTTACAATCTCTCCCTTTTTGGTGATTGATGACAACACAATTAAAGCTTACAAGAGATTGATATATAATAAGATTTTGAATCCTAAGATATAGTGAGCCCCCCTAAATGTGTGCATAGAATGGAATTTTAGATTTTGGCCTCAAATGCCAAATATTTAAGATAAAGTGTGGGATCTCTCTATATCTTAGCATTAAATGGGGTGCAAGGTGTCAACATGGTAACCGTGATGCTCATGACAATTATGCAGATCAGAGATAAATGATGTAGTTGCATAGAGCGGCACTGCCGCTCCGGAGACTGACAGCACAAATGCGGAAGCCAAGTACCATTCAACACATGAATGTCACACACTAGCATAAATTATCCTTATCAAGAGCATCAATTTAAACTATCCTTGCACATGCCACATAACTTTTTTGAAAGATCATATCAATCTCTCTACCCCCTTACTTTCTCATATTTCTCTCCAAATTCTCCCCCTTTGGCATTAATCTCCAAAAAAGATCTCTCCACCAAAAGGAAGAAATGATGGTATACAAGTGAAAGTAAGAGGTAGGTAAAGGTTCAGCATATAGAATTTCTCTTTTAAGCTTTCTGCCAAACGAAGTATGCATCAATTTAAGCCAAGATTCTTGAGAAATTAGCATATTTAGCTCATACATCACTTAGATGACACTTTTAACATGAGACAAACTCACTCTATCACCACAAGAGGTATCAACTAAATATCTAACTCATTCTCTAATCGTCACCACAAGAACAAACTTATGGTGTGACTCAAAATATTGCATACACATGCACATACTAGCATGTAAGAGCCTAGATGCACAAAGGTAATACAAGAGTTCATGGAGCAATATACCTTTGTTCTAAGCCTCACAATCTCCATCGCGATCATGAATTTTTGAATTTAGTGCTTTGATGGGCTTATTTCTTTACATACTGCAGAATGGCTTCAGTTATGCCTCATCTTTCTTCATCATGACCTTTATGAAGATATTATAAACTTGTGCTTGATCTCAACTGAAAGTCCATTGCTAGCTCTTGTTGTTATTTTAAGATACCAATTGAAGACGTATTTCTTGATATATCACATTAAGGATTATTCACCAATACCAATTGAAATATGATCTTCACAATTTTGACACCAATTAAAGGAGTCCTAAAAAGTTGATGCCAACTGAACTGAATGCTTGTATCTCATAATATCACCTAGAAAATGCTCACAAAGACAAGAGATAGCATTAAATTGCACAAGCTAGAGTTTCACAATTAGTGACTATTCTTGATGTGGAAGGCATGTTGATCACTAATTGCAAAACCTCATAACATAGACTAAATTCCCCCTTTTGATAGTGCATACATGTATATGTGGAAGGCAAGAACATATGCACTTTTGGTCAGTTAAGTCCAAACAAGGGAATTTAAGCTATATTATGGAGAGTAGCTATATAGAGATAAAATTGCAACCCAAATAAATAGGAGAGACCACTTTACTGATTTGGATTGAGTTGATGTAGCATACTTATGAGAAACTCATTCTCACCAAGAGACTATGCAAATTCACTAGAAGAAGAGGTTAGTCTCAAAAGACATAAGACATAGAATGAGCTCCCCCCTCAATATGTGCATTAAGTACTCAAATTACTTGTGAAATATACTTGAATCAGTTTAAGAGTCGAGAGGAGTTCATCATATATCTTGGTCAAGGCATGATAAATTTGCATCAATTGAAATTATGCCAAGAACACATACCACCACCAAGGTAGGTAGATCATCACACAGATTTTCATTCACATGTCCAGCATAAGTGAGACTTCAACGATTTGAATAGATACAGTTCTCACTTAATGACTTGTGAATTCGAGCTCTTATAATCATCCAAGATCCATATTAGGTTCATAGTTCCTTCTTTACCACACTTTATTGATAAAATCCTAGGTGATCAATGAGATGGATCATATGCACTCAATGAGCTCTAGAGTGGAGAACTTAACAATGAAAGTCTAAACTTCAATTAGTTTCTCTAACTCATTCAAATCCGGTTCCACTGAAGGATTGGTGCATTCAACAGTAAACCGGGAGCACTTGGTTTATAAAGACCAAGAACTCCAAGAACAATGGTGAAGCACCAAGATAATCCAAAGGAACCATCCATCCTTCTCTCCAATGTGTGTGAGACAACATAACAATGAACTTGAGAGAAAATATTTGTCCCACAAAGTATAAACTGAGCTCCCCCTTAATTTGTGCATATAAGAGCACACAAAGTCCACTTATGCACATCAACAGTATGAAATCAAGAGGGAAGTTTTCACTAGAGACCAACTGCTTTCAAACTCCTTCAAACTGCATGCAACCTAATTAGTTTCAGCTGGCTTGAGTTGCTTGTAATTGATTTCACTTAGTTCCAAAAATCATAACACATCTCTGTTCCTTGTAGCTGATGAATTTAACTGATTTTATCTATAAACAATTTCTTCAGTTGGTTCCAGTAGGTTCTAACTACTTGATGCAGCTTGTATATTTGATTGCAATCTGATTTTGATCTTCATCTCAAGCATAAGAATAAGTCTAGTACCAAACTGATGCTTCCCATCTTTATTGATTGTTCATGACCAACTTGAGAGCCAACATAATCTCGTTGTTATAAAGCAATCCAATTCTAAATAGCCTATTTTCAGATTCTGTCTTTCTTAGAGAAAAATTCATATCTGTCAGACCACCAGTCCAATATGCATGAAATTTAGTAGACATGTGCACCTATGAGTCCTCGAACTGCTATAAAAGTTTCAGATCATTTGGACTTCGTTTGATTAGTCAAATTAATTATCTACCAAAACTGCTAAGGTCTGAAACTGTAATGCTGAAACTGACAGAGTTCATCTCAAAACTGAAATTCTTGTAACCCAATCTTCTTACCAATTGCACAACAACAAGTACTACTACATGTATGAAGCATGCTCACAAAGTTTTAGGTCTATCCATCAGTATTTAAAGATCCAAATCCATGCTTGAAGACAGTCAATTCAGAATTTCAATTTTCTGGACAGATTTGATGATTCACAAATTTTCTCTTCTTCTTGTCCAATCTTAAGGTGAATTTGGTTCAGAGTACTCACAAGATATAATTATCATTCATTCCTCTTATCAATGCTTGTAGTCTTGTGAGTTTATCCAATATAGCTTTTCAAACTCAACCTCAAACTTGGTTTTATTAAAACTCGGATTTATTATCACCTTGGCCTCTAGCAACCTCATCTTACTTTAGGTGAAGAGTAACCATCAAGCTTGTGATTATTTAATTAAATAAGTATAACCTCTTTTTATTGATTTTCTATAAACAAGCTCAAACACAAGAAGGCATTAGTAACACAAGCACTAGTTTCTCATTTAGTAACCCTTTATGCGTGGATGGCAAGTGGGCTACCAAAATGGAAAAACCTCATAACATGGACTAAATTTCCCTTATGACTCATCCACATTCTTTTGAGTGCAATGAAAATGTGAATATGCATGATTGGTCATTTAAGTCCAAAGGGCAGATTTGAGCCATACTATGATGAGTGGCTAATATAGATAAATCAAATCTAAATTAGTTAGAGAAAATACATCACATTGTTTTGGATTGATGACGTTCACATGATAGCACACTCCATTTGAGAAACACATTCTCATTTAGTGAGACTACATAAATCACTTAGAGAGAAAGGTTAGTCTCACAACACTAGTCATAGAGTAAAGTCCCCATAATAAGTGCTCTAAGTATTTGAATTTCTCACATGGCACTTTATTCATTTAAGAACTTGGGATTTTACTCTATGTCCAGGTCATGGCAACAAAATAATAATCAAATTGAATTACGCCAAGAAATACTCACAATCATTTAAGCATGTAGATGGCCATAAGATGAGAATAGAAATTCGGCAATCTACCATATGATAAAATTCCATCAAGTAGAGAGTTCTTGAACTGTAAGTGATGAGTGCCTCTACTTGAGCTTGATTCTTTGTTCTTGGTTTAGAATCCATAAAGAAAACTCAAGTCATCTATGTTGGTTGGTGTAGATGATCAATTCAGTTCCAATCATACTTTTCTTTCATGATGACCAAAGAACCAAAATATTTCCTCAACTGCTTTCTTTTTCCTAAATGGCTACACACGACACAAAAGGAGTAAAGTTGGAAAATAGCATGCACTTGAGATTTTAGAGATTACCACTCCTTTTCAATATTTTAGTGAGCTCATGGTTGTGGCATAAGAGATTGATCTTGAATTGATCTTCCATTTTTATCACATAGAGATGAATCACTTCCATCATAGGTTTCATCTTGTTCTTGCTCAAACATAAGTTGTAGGTCACATCCATGAATAGGTGCACTTTTAGCTACTATTGTCCTGAGGTCCAGCACTTCTGCTCCATGAGCAGAACTTCTGCTGCCCAGAACTTCTGCTCTCTGAGCAGAACTTCTGCTAACTGTTGGTGGTGTATCAACAGTAAGCTAGACAATGGCTTCATCTTGAGGAGTTTGCACTTCTATAGGCTTGATTTCTTGTAGCCTTATTCCACCAATAGCCATTTGCTTGATTGCTTCACAAGGTGCTCCTTATTTCCTACAACTTAAACAAGAACTTGCTCTACTAAAGAGCCGTTAGAGCATCATATGGCAAATGATTCATTCAGACTTGAAAAACTCTAGCCACTCCTAATAATTCACAAACACACACATATTTATAAACTACTAGAGACTACACAAGTCAAGTGGCTAGTTATCAAGGGTGAGGTACTTGTTACCGAGGTGAGTATGAAGTTAGAAATATATCCATTAATCTGTTCTTGGGTCAATCTTGAGAGAGTAGACAATATGAATAGGATTGATAGCTTGAGATGATATTTTCAGTTAACTTGCTCAAGCACCCTAAGGCTTCATATCACCTTCAAGTACCTACAACACTCATCAAACACAATTTGGTACCCAAACTATGTTGGGTCCATCAAGGTTAGTCACAAGAGACTTAGGCACCCAAATGACCTTTTTGCTAGCATGTGGTGAACCAATCACCTTTCTAGCACAAGCGTCATTTTTGGATCTTCTAAGCAAATTAGAATTAATTGATGAGTTCTGCTTAAGAGTGTTACCCATGGGACAATCCTTACATAGATGTTCCTTTCTTCTACAAGTGTAGCATAGGCGGTTCTTATTCTTATTGGCCTTCTCTTCTTGCCTTTTGCTTGCTACCTTGCTGATAAGCCTCTTTCTTAATGACACAAAGCCCTCACTTTTCTTGTTTGGACATGAGCCAATTTCATGTCCCTTCTCATTACAAGCATAACATTTTCTCTTGTCTTCTTCTTTGGAAGTGTGGCTTGGTCATCGACCTTGCTGGAACACATAGAGGCATTGTGTCCCATGTTGGAGCACTTGACATGAGCCTTCTTATTCTTCTCTTGGATCTTGCTCATGCCTTTGTCTTCTTTCTTCAAGCTGCAATCTCTTACATGGTGACCCTCCTTCTTGCACTTGAAGCAACTGATGAGAGTCTTCTTTGGTTGATGTTGCACCTTGATGGTCTTGGAGGCTTTGCTATTCTGCCCAGGTACGGCACTGCCGCACTTTAAAACTGCTACTTTCTGGATAGATTTCACTTCTTTTAATTTCCCCTTAACTTTGCCATTGGACTTGTGATTTTGTTGATGGGATTTGGTGCATGCATCGGTTGATCCCTTCTCAAACTTCTTCACCATGTCATCATAGTTATCTTGAGAAGGTTGAGCATTGCACTTGCCCTTTCAATGAATCAAGTCTCTTCTTAGCCTCTCAACTTCTTTCTTGAGCTGTTCATTTTCTCTTGCAATAGAATCATCATAAGTTTCTACAAGTACATGCTCAACGGAAGGTTGGCTTGCTTGAGAGCAACAATTGTTAGCATATGATCAAATAGATGGAACTTGTGTACATGTGCACTTGTGTGTGAGAGGTTAATAAGATTTTACCGCTGTTACCACAACCTCATGAGCAATTTCTAGCATGAGATGAGAATCCATAAACTTCTTATGAGAGCACAAAAGCTCATCATGACTTTCTTGCAAAGTCTCATTCTTGCTAGTGAGTTTTTTTCACCTTTTTCTTAAGCATATAATTTTGATCTTCTAATTGAGCAACACAAGATAGAGAGTTAATAGCATGAGTTTGCTCAATTGACACGTTTTCATACCTTTGGACCAAACTAGCATGAGAGCACTTAAGCTTTTCATGTTTATTGGTCAACTTCTCCAAGCATTTGATCTTTTTAACAACAAAGTCATTATGCTGGTGAAGTTCTTCTTGCTCATCAATTTTCTCTATGAGTTTGAGCACCATCATCTTATCTTTCTTGCTCAGCCGTGCAAGGAATTGATTGACCTCATCATCTCTACTTTCATCTTCACTCTCACTTTCAGTTTCCCTCTTACTTGAACTCTCACTCTCACTTGCCACATTCTTCTCTTTCTTTACCATAAGGCCTAGATGAGAAGTGGCATAAAGAGCAGAGCTTTTTGGTGAAGTGGACTCATCATTTGGCCTCCACCGATCACAAGCTTCTCCTTTCTTCAAAATGTTAGTCTCACAAGAACAATAGAAAGTAGAAGCATCACAACTAAATGCATTGATCTCACCAACCATTTTATAACCTTTCATATATATTGGTGAGGGAGTGGATATGGCATGATTAGCTGGACCTTTTGAGAGAATCACTTGAGGCTCATCATTTGTCGGTGAAGTTGAGCACTCCCCAAGTGATTCCTCCAATAAGAGCAAGTTCTCATCACATTTGGACTTGTCGTATCTTTCTTTCAGCATGGTCCAAATGATATGAGCATCATCAAGTGGTTCCCCATCTCCAAATATGATAGCATCCAATATATCTTCACTCAAAGCACTAAATAAAACATTAGTAGTTTGAGCATTGAGCTGCAAGTAATTCACTTCCTCTCTAGATAGATAGTCAAAATCATTATGAGGAGGTAAAATACTTACATCTACAATCTGGTCGATTTGAGGACCCATGTCCTTAAAAACATCAAGCACAGCAGCAGACCAAGATGTATAATTTGATCCATCAAAAAATAAAAGTTCTAGAGATACCTTCTTACTTACCGACATCGTCTCTCAAGGCGGTTAAGCCTGAAATTGAGAGCTTCACTCTGATACCAATTATAAGGACCTTGATGTCGCTAAGAAGGCCTAGAGAGGGGTGAATAGGCCTGTAAAAATTCAGCTCCAAAAACAGTTAGAGTTGAGGGCGTCACTGACGCCCTTGAGAGCGTCACTGACGGCCTGCACAATAGTCCAACACAGATAAAACTTGGAGACTGTATACTTAAGATGCTCAATAACAACCCTACAAAATATCAACTTCAAACTTAGTCAGATTAGAGGGCGGCACTGCCACTTTATGAGAGCGGCACTGCCGCTCTACAGCACTATCTCACTTCGGGTGCAGCACTGCCACACCCTATAGAGAGCTCAGCTGTAGACCAAAATTTGGTAGAGATATTCTAGGGATGTCCAGAAGCAAGTCCTCTAAGTACCTGCACTCACAAACACTCACAACCAAGTAGATCGAGTGGAATACAAATAATACAATTCAAAATACAAGAGGCAAGACACAAGATTTATCCCGTGGTTCGGCGTCGCCACCAAGGCTGGTCTACTCCACGTTGTTGAGGTATCCACATGTGGTAGAACCTTCTAAATCTTATGGCCCACAAGCACCTGACATTGTCCCTAAGACCTATGTCGGCTATGCTTGCACACCATATGACCTAGTATGTTCTGTCGGGTGAAACCCCGATAAACTACTATTCCTCCAGGATCGATACTTACAGAGACATCACAGTATTACAACAACTTTCATACAAAATACCAGAGTAGCGGAAGACTTACAATAACTTAATTTACAAACCTTTTGTAAAACTTATACAAACCAGAGTATCGTTATTACAAAACAGCGGAAGTATCATTATATAACTTTATTACAAACCACTCAACGAAAGTGCTCAGCCCACGGGCCACACAACCTATTCCTCATCCGATCCTTCTTCGATAACCGTCATGCAGCAAGGGCCGTAACACACTTGCCCACATGGTTCACCTGCAATGGGGATTTAACAAACCCTGAGTACCAAAAGTACTCCGCAAGACTTACCCGACTAAAAATTGGGGAAGAAGACTCAGGAATGCTGGCTAATAGGATTCAAGGTGAGGCTTTAGTAAGAATCAAAGACACATTTACCAAAAGCAACTAAAGTTGATCCTTACTTTTCATGTTGATTATCCTACTCTATAACAAACACTTATCGTCCATGTAACAATTTCAAAACTTCTCAGTTTCAACAACTTTCATTATTACTACGATGCTGACACTTGGTCAAGTCTCCTATATCATGGAGCAATGACGATTTGAATCGCTTTATATGCTTTCTAGCCACACGATGTATGCAGGACCGAACATCTTACATACATCAACTCACGCTTGGACTTCTCCAGATCAAAATGGGTCCTAGTCACGAGAGTATAGTACACCATCTCCCTACGCCGTCTGTACGTCGACGGTGCGCTCGTAGTGTGGGTACACGCTACTTCCCGTCCCGGTTGTCCGTTCTCACATGGATAATACAAGGGAGCTTACCGCCATTAGCATGTGACTAGTACTATCCAATAACCCTCTTGACCACAAGATCATCACAACGAACGGTCCTTAACCAACGAACGGTCCTTAACCAACACAAGTGGACGACACTACACCAGGGCACTAGCTCATCCTGATGCAAGTCACTCCACCGGCGTCTCAATTTACTCATCATGTTCTTGTGCGTACCCCTGACCCGGCCAAGGTGAAGGGTAGGCGACAAGCAACGTCAAGTTTTGAATACTTTCTCAGAGATGATATTGTTATCAACTTTTAAAACATTTCACAAAAACCTATGCTAGTAGCAGGACTAAGCATATACTAAACATTTTCGAAATCAAAACAGGTATTCAGGATAGTATCACAAGGTACGGTAAATGCATCAAATAGGATATCACGCAACTCCTATACTTAATGCATCATATCATTCATATAAAATCATAAAGACTTTCGAAATTCAAGACAGGGTTTGAATGCATCCGGGGCTTGCCTTGGGGCTCGGCAGTGAGGTTCGGTGATGGCACCGCCGAGATTAGGACCAACCTCCTCGCCTTTGGACACCTTCTTCGAAAACGGAGTCGGATCAACTCCATCCTCGGGGCGACACGACTACACGATTGAAATGCATGATCACAATGCGAAGAATAAAGACATGCGATAATGATGCAACGACAACTAGTCTATCTTGAGTACAACTTTCCTTCACGGTAACGTTGCATTACAGAAGTATAACTAGCGTCGACGACGACGGACTAACGATACGCAATCAACATGAAATGCCGAAGGTCATTAGGGTTAATGACCTAGGGTCATCACTCAATCCTAAAATCAAGCAACCCTAATGGTGATTAAGGTTAATTACTAATTTATTAACCATTTTTACAGTTGTTGAAAGCCACTAATTAACTTGCTAATTAGAGATTAATCAAACCCTAATTAACCAAAGGATTAATTAATTAAACATTAATTAATTAAGGTATTAATTAAGCATAATACAAAAATTAGTCAAATCATGATCAAACTTCATAATTAAGATCATCATCATCTAATTAGCACACAAAACAAATTTCATGATTTTTAGACTTATATTTTAATTATTAAAAATCATTGAAGTGGCATTTATTAATTAAAAGAGCAATTTTAATTGCAAACAAAAGTTACTGAAAAACTAAAGTTAGTATTTTTTTCCATATAGAGCATACTACAAGGAGCACATGCATATTTTTGTTGCATTTTTATCTGCCCAAATGAAATTATAGCAAAAAGATGAAAACTAGCTTTTGGAAATTAAAAAGGAAAAAAGAAAAAAGCATTTCACTTCTCCCCAGGCTTCAGCATGCGGCCCAGCCGCCACGTTCGCTACTCGCGCGCCCCCGCGTGGCTCTCCCTCTCTCTCACACACGCTGACAGGCGGGGCCTGCTGTCGGCTCCTCCTCTCTCTTCTTTCGGCGACCGAGCAGGGAGGACGACGGTCGGCGATGGTTCTCGCCAGGCGGCGCCTCGGATAAAACCCAGGTCACATCGGCGGACTCCCCTCACCGAGACGGACTCGACAAGCTATTACGCGGCCTTAGTTGATCACCGGAGCATGCAGCGTATCGGCGGTTCGCGGCCGGCTTAGCACAGCGCGGTGGCACAACGTTATTCCCGGCCACCCTACGATGACACTAAGCGTAACCAACACCCCCCGCAAGTTCCGGAGCTCACCTTGATTCTAAAACAAGGCGAGAGACGGGCTCGGAAGAAAGCGGAGCTCGGACGGGGCTGAGGCTGGCTGGTCTGCAAGGCTGGCGTCGGGGAAAGTGTTCCCGGCGTCCGGGTGCTCGGGGGCCGGAAACCAAGAAGTTGAACATGCTTAGTGAGTCAAGGCGATGCTAGGACAATAAAAGACGGAGCTTGAGATGCTCTCACGTGAAGCTCGCCATGGTGAGATGCTCACGGTGGCGGTGGTGGCCGGCCCGAGGAAGACGACGCCGCCCGAGCTAGTCCGGCAAAACAGCAAGGAGCGAGAGATGGCTCGATCGGTGCGCAAGGAGGTGGCGGAGCTACTGGTGAAGTATTGGAGACGGTGATGGACCGAGGTGCACGAATTTGGCGAGAAGTGACCGGCAAATGGGCGGTGAACAAGGTGGAGAAAAAGGAATTGTTCTCGGTCGTCACCGGTTTTTTATAGGCGGGGCGAGCTAGGCAGGTGGAAGGGGGCTTCGCAACGACGACGAGCTGGTTGGCGACGCGCCAAGGCCGGGAAGGGCGCGAACGGCCACGGCGGCCGGCAAGGGGATCGGGCGGCCATGCCGCCCCTGCGCGGGTACTTGTAGCTAGGACACCTCACCCCTTGAATTCAAAAAATATTTTATTCAAAATCTCCTAAAATTTGAACTGCACTCGAAATTCTCCAAAAATACTGATTGCTCAAAATTTTATGCTCTACAACTTTCATTAAAGAAGTTTTGTTAGATTCCAATTAGTTTTTGAATTTGAATTTCAAATTTGAAAAGAGAGTAAAACCCTAACCTTTTGAGAATTCAAAATTACTTTTAATTTTGAATAAAAAAATAAAAATCTCCAAAAACAAAGTTATTCTATTTTTCAAGATCTACAACTTTTGTTTAGAAAGTTTTCATGAAACTAAATAGTTTTTGAATTGGAGTTTAAAAATCAAAATGGGACATTTTCCAATTTAAAGAACTTTTAAAATTACTTTAAATTTTATTCAAAAACTTGAAAAACTTTATATACCAAACTTATAGAGCTCAAAGAGATGTACAATCTGTATTTTTAAAGTTTTCCTAAATTTTGAATATTTTGAGATGAAATTGAGAAAAAGGGCAAAAAGGCTTTTTGAATTTCAGCTTTTGAAAAGGATTTTCAAATTGAATTTTTGGGCAATTAATTAATAATGTTGTGATACTTTTTAAACCCAACCAATGATATATTTTCAAGGTACAAAGTTCATACTTTGAAATGGTGCCAATGGTTAGCAACTTTTATTTAGAAACTTAATTATGGTTAGCTCATCAAAATTGAAAATGAAATTCAATTTCCAACACTTAGCCACTTGAGCTAGGGTTTGGGATTTGAATTCCAAATTCAAATTTGATTCTTCCTTGCACCTCATTTGATTTGTAAAACATGTTTGATATGTAAGTCAAGGTTAGCCAAACACTTGCAAACACCAAAGTTGATTTTAATTGGTTGCTTTTATAAATAAAAGTAAACATATGAGTGGAATTTAAATGGTAAACACATACACATGTGATATAAAAGAGCTCAAACAAACCCTAAAATTGTAAACTTATTTCAGTCATACTTATTAGGGTTTTCTAATCATAAATGCTTATGCAATGATGATGATGACATGGCAGGTTTAGATTAACATAACACCAAAGGTGTTACACCACACAAGGATTGGCTCGCCACCAAGGCTTGCCTTGCTCTCGGTCTCAAGTCAAGAGAGTTAACTTTTGAGATGAGAGGTTTTCACTAAATCAAATGGGGTAATACAAACTGTCCCGTGGCTCACCACAAGCACGGGAGCTCACCGGGCGACGCCTAGCCGTCTAGGAGGCTTCATCTCCAAGAGTAATAGATGCACAACGAAGATCGATGAAGCCCAGCAAGTGCTCAAGGTTAGGAGTGCTCTAATCTGCTCTCTATTGCTCCATCATATAGCCCCAACACTTAATCACACACTAAGTGGATCACTCTCACAAAGAGAGGGTTGGAAATGGCTTTGGAATGGGTTTGCAATGTCTGGAGTATCAGCAGCACGACCAGGAGGCGTGGGATGGGTATATATACTCACCCCACTCAAACTAGCTGTTTGAATTTGAAAACTAGCCGTTAGGTCTGTATAAGTGCGGCACCGCCGCCCCCCTAGAAACAGTACAGGTTAGCTTACGGAAACAGCCATAACTTTTTACTCCGAACTCCGTTTTTAGTGATCTTGGACATTTCGGAAAGCTTGTTTCGAGGGCTATCCATCCCAGCAGAGAGCAATCCTAAGATCAACAAGTTCAGGTACAGTGCTAAGTGTTTTCTCTCATGTTAGCACTCGGGTTCAGTTAGTTTGAACACTTGAGACTTGTCTATGGTTTGTATTGCATCCCCCTTGATAGTACGGCATACCTATAATCAAGATAAAGAGAATATAACTATTTCAACCACTTGAGTCTTTAATGTCTTTATATGCCATATCTTCTCAATGTCACTCCATAAGGGATTGCAATCATCTTTGTGTCTTCTTTTTGGGCAAAACTACCTTGAGCATGTGACTTGAACCATTTCAACACATCTGAGTTCAACTTCATGGCTTCAAGTGACTTTCACTAATGATTTAATCCTTAATATAATATGACTCCTCACAGCTTGATTAGTTCCTCGACTCAATGCAAGTACTCTCTTCTTCATCTTAGCCATGGTACCTCGGTCCTCAAGCCGTCGCTTGACCTTCACCTTCGCTTAGTCCCTCGAAGCCCTTTCCTTGCTATCTTCATCTTATCAAGCCACACTCAAGTCACACCATATTAAATATACATTAAAAACTATTTCTTCAATATTATGATCCTTGCTTGAATATCTTCTAGATATGAATGTTGAGATCAGTCAAGCTTCAGTTTAACTCACATAGAGACATACATGGATCAACATCAATATGGTCAAGCCAATTTTTGATTCCTTAAATCCTCTTTATTTTGGCTTGACACTCCTATCATTCACTTTATTGTCACTCTTCTTGTTCATGCAAAATAAGCCATACTAGCGATAATCAACTCATGTCTCATTTACAATTTGCCAAATATGTTTACTTTCACATACAACTATGATATCCCACAATATATAAGCCATTTTATCAATTCTATTTGGGTCACTGTATTTTGCTTGAACTATATTGTTTCCATGTTTTTGCAATACAACAATACACAACTTTGGCCTTCAATTCAACACTGTGGAATACCATCAAGTTTGCCTTAGTTGAACCTTTAATACACATCTTGTTATGTAATATTCATGTATATGTAACATGGCTGATTTCCGGCTCAACACTTAGCAAACTCATTAGACCTTTAATTGAGTTGTCATTCAATTCACCAAAACCTACTAAGGGCTAGATGCACTTACACTGGGCCACAGAGCCTAGAGGGTCAGCTTGCAAGCGGGCTTGTTCGCGGCTGGCCGCTGCTAACCCGCATGGTTTGTCGCAAAGTTTATTAGCGGGCTTGCGGCTAGCCACTAAGCTGTAGACTTTGCGGACAAACGACTCACGGACGTAACAAACCTAAACCCGCACGACCCGCTACACGTATGATCTCTCTTTCAGGAAAGAAGCACTGGAAAGAAGACACAACACCCCAAGGCCTCGATATGGCTTTCTCCTTCTTCCAGCTCGTCTCGACTGTATAGACTTCTTGCTGCTGTATGTGTGTTTGCACAGCGACGAGCTACTGCTGGACTGCTAGTCGTTCATGTTGTCCATGGACATGGACAAGGACGACGACGACGTGGTGGTGGCGCAGTAGAGCTTGACGTCGTTGACGCGCCACGTGGCCGCCGTGCTGAGCGGCCTCAACGGCTTCGCGTTGTACGCCATGTTCGCCATCCCCGGAGGCTGTGGCCTGTGGAGCCAATGCACTCAAGAAGGCGTGGCATCAAGATGTAGTGCATGAGGTCCCTTGGGCCCGCGCTCGAGTCCCTCCTCAATTAGCGGCGGCGCGGCGTGAGGAGCAGTGTGGGTGTAACACCTCAAGTGTTTAGCATGCATTAGGCTAGTAATTAATTAACTTGATCATCATTAAGCATGGCATAAGCATCATCAAGCATAAACCCCAGTTGCATTGTCATTTCATGTGCTTTGCATTTTTATTATGCTTGTTTGCTTGATTGATTAATTTAGTTAAGTAATTGCCTTGCAAATGACTTTGTCAAGTTTGGATCCACTTGCCCAGCATTTTGAAATGTTTTGTCAAATCTTATTGCAAAGGTTTTGGTGGAATTTGAAGCAAAAGGAAATAAATTGAAAATCTCCTTTTATTGCCCTAAAATTCAAAATAAATTTATAGTTCAAAATTTATTTAGAATTTAGAGTTGAGCCTTAAATGAAGGTTGTTCATCTCATTTTTCTCTACAACTTTCATTTTGGGCACATCTCATGAAAATGCTTTTAAATTGGTCAAATGGTTGCACTTTGATTCAGATTTAAATTATAAAAAAAAAAAATGCCGGCGCAACCCAGGCGAGCCGCATCCGCCCACTCGGCCCGCGACCCCTCCACACCAGCCCGCCCGCCCGGCGGCGTCGTGGTGGGCCGACCGCCACAAGCCGTGCTATACCACCACGCCCGCGCTCTGCCGTCGCGCCGCCGCGTGGCGGCGAGCTCTAACAGCGGGCCCCACCAGCGGCGACTTCACCCCTGCCTCGCCCAGGAAATGGGCCCCTACGCTCCATTTCGCCCACTCGCCCTCGCTGCTCACCCTCTCCCACGCTCTCGCGCGGCCGCCGCGACGGCGGCGCCCGCCCGTATGACAAGCCCGCCGTTCCGCCGCCGTCCCAGCTGCGCTTTCGAGCCTCGCGCCGCCGCGCCGCGTCTCATGCAGGTCTCCGCTGTTGCCCCGGCGCCGCGCCCGCGCATTGCCTTTAGCGCATTGCGCCACCGCCGCCGCCCGGCGCGGCGGGCTTCAGCGGGCTCGCGGTCCGCGTTCCGGCTACCCACACTCTCTCTCTCTGGTCGCGCGCCGCGAGTCGCCGGGAATTTGGTCGCACTCACGGTGTGCGGCAAGGTGTAGCGATTGGAGCCCACACACGCCCGCCTGAGGGAGCTCGCGCGAGCTCCATGCTCCATACGTGCCACCATGCCTGCGGACCGGCCGCGGCTAGCGGGCGAATCGCCGCCACATTCACGCGTAGGGTTGTCGCTAGGGTTTTTTGCGGTGCTCGCCTTGGCTGCTTTCGGCCTGGCCTCGCCATCGCCGGAGGCGCTCGGAGTGCCGTCGCGATTACCTTTTCTCGCGCCGCCGCTCGCCGTCGTCGTCGCGTTCCCCGACCGCCGCCCGCAACCAACACCACCGGGCGGGTGCGCCTCGCGACGGGGAACACGTCGGTGCCACACCCGCCGTCGTTAGCCTCACCGCCGGGCAGCACCGGCCGGTCAGCGGCCGGCTACGCCTCGGCCGGCCCGACGTGTGGGGCCGGGTTGACCCCCCGGCCCGCGTGTCGGTGGCACCGGCCCACTGGGGCGAGCCCATGAACCTTAGGGTTTCGGCCCTTTTCTTTTATTGTTTTCCGAGAAAATGTGTTTAAACGCTTTTTAATTTGTAGCTAGTGCAAATGTGATCCAATTTGAGTGATTCTTGTTTTGTTGGATTCCTGGTGAATAGATCTATCTAGGAAAAATGTGAGATGTGATTTTTGTGGTACTTTACTGTGTAGTTTTATTTAATTGCTTAAATGGCTGAAAACCGAGTAAATGCATGGTAAATTGTACATTGCTTTGAAAAATGTGATTCTTGTTTTGTTAGACTTTTTTATGTGATGTAGTTTCTGGGGAAAAAAATATGTATCATGCAGTTCCTGTATAAAAATATTGGAATATGATTTAAATTCAATTCTAGGCTGATTCTTGAATGATTTTTAGTAAATTAAATATGAGGAATTATGCCTTGATAATTTTTTATGATCGCTTGTTGTGCTAAGCGGTTCTAGTTAAAAATATGAAATCTGTTGTTTAACACTTTTCACAATTACAAAGTTATTAAATGTGCAATTCTGTCCTGTGGCTTTATCTTTTTGTGTAGGCTGTTGTGCTTGATGAAATGTGATGAAAATTTTATCATGGCCTTGTTATAGCATGATGTAGCTCCTATTTTTGTAGATTTTTCTGGACTGTCTAGACAGAGGTCACAGTTCAAGCCTATTGTTTCACATGAAATGATAAGGCTACTTTTGAGGCCTTGTTATATCCTTGCTTTACCATTGAATTAACCACCTTGATATAACCTGCTAGTCTAGGGCGAGTATTATGCTTAGCTTGCTTAGACGGTAGAAGTCGGGTGATTTCCTGTCATCCGCGAGTATAGGTGGTTACTTATGATTGATGGAAGGCTTATGTTGATATCATCTGGTTGATGTATTTTACTTTTTATTGGTGCAGTTGGGAAATCTGCACGATATGGAGACCGGACGAAGTCTTGTGGGGTTGTTAGACCATAGTGATTCCGTCTGTGTCGATTAAGGACCGTACCGTTGTTGTACCGCAAGTCATATTGAACGCATGCCTCATACTTAGCTGGCCGGATAAGCACTTCCGACCGCGAAGCCTAACACTATCCAGGCCGGTTCTCGATCCGTTCGCACCGTATTGGAGATGGATGGGGGGGACCACAGGGCGCCGAAGAGTAAGTCCGAGGTCCAAAGCATGGTCTGGCTAAAGGCGATCGGGCGGTCCCCGGTACGGTGGTTCTATGCGAGTCCGCGTACTTGTTTTTCCCGGATCGTGCCACGGTGATCTGTAGCTCACCGACGGGTGAGTGTGGTTTGTGTGAGGAATACCCCCTGAGCTCAGTAGTAATCGATTCAAATCGCCATCGTTTCTGGACAGTGAACACCTTGACTTGAGCTGCAGCATCATAGTAATGATTATTGGAATGTGGTTAATGATGATGATGGGTTAAGCTTATGATTATGATTATGGTTACTACTTGATTGCTTAATCATGACTAATATACTATGATGCATAGTATAGGTGCTCACCTAGCATAAATAGTAATGGTTAAGCTGAGCTATCACTTTAAATGTTATTACCGTCTTTTTGCAAAAAGAGTCAAGCTATCCCCGGATAAAGCCCTGTCATACTCCTTGGAGTCTTTTATTTTGAGTCGGGCGGGTAAGTCTAGCCGAGTACCTTCTCGTACTCGGGGGTTTTTTCCGCTTGTTGTTTGTGCGGACGGACATACCTTCCACGAATGCATGCTTGTGCTACTGTCTTTTCCATGGACTAGAAGACCTTGGGCAAGGTTAATCTTAATATTCTCCCCAACTGCTTTTGATGGATAGACTTTGGACTGGCACTGTACTAATCTTTAAAAATGCGTGAGTTGGGTTGAGCTTGCAAAACTACTTTGCTTCCGCTACTCGGATTTTAAGAACTTGGTTTGTAATAACTTTATTTCCGCACTCTGATGTTGTCGAACTATTTAAGAAATGTTGTAACGTGCGAATGGTGACGCTAAACTTGTACGATCTTGGTTGATGATGTTTGGTTTGAAATCCTTCGAGATTTCCGGACTACCGGGTTTATAATGGCATAAGTGTGACGATTACTTGCTTGGCGAGTGATTTTTCACTTATGCTTTTATAAATTGGTCGGTTTCATTACAGCGGGCATGCGGACGACAATGGAGAGACGACGGGCTCTTGCGGCCTTGCGGGTTGTTGCGGGTTCTCACCTTGTTGTCTCGCGGACTTGGGCAGTCAAAAAATGTTGGTCCACAACAAAGTTGCAGCTTGTCCGTATTGGCCACTAATGCTGTTTTTGCTGGGGCGGACGGGCGGGCTACGTTAACAGCCCACCCCGCCTGCATTCCAACTAGAATGGGGCGATTGCGAGGAGGATGGAATCAGTTCCACCCCTAACCCTTACTCCCCTAGATGTCGCAGCCGCCTGAGTCAGTACTACAACTAGTCACCGTTGCCGCCACTTGGCTTCTTCAACAATCAATTGCAGCATCCTCCTCCTCCTCAATGGAATTTCGATCAGTTCAACTAGGGTGGTGCTAGACCCAAGGAAGGAGGCGGGGGAAGCCATGGAAGGCAACATGCGGGCAGACTGCAACAGGGGCAAGGGCAGTTGTCAGAGCAAACTCTGTTTCCCACCATTAAAGTGCAGGGAGAATCCAAAGGAGGGTAGAAGAGAAAGGTATGACTGACAAAGCTGGTGGTGGAGCTGAATCGTCTAGTACCAAGGATAACCTACTCAATGTGGTCTGTTTTAATTGTGGGGAGCTCATGAAAATGCTATGCGTCCCTACATTTGTTGGATTTATTATGGGCTTGGCCCATTTTAGATTTAATAAATTAATTAACTCTATGGTGTGTAATTATGGAGAATATTATTTGTACCGGATTGGAAGTCCAAGGGACGTTGCCTTAACTTATATGGTGGAAATTATTCCACTTAATTTGAGAAGCAAAGGAACGGACCAAGGCGTGCCACCACGCCCGCCCGCCGCCGCCCCGCCGGGCCGTGGGCGTGGCGTGGCGTGGCGTGGCGAGGGCAGGCGGCGGCGGGCGTGGCGTGCGTGTTAAATTTTTAGCACTCACTAACCACGGGAGTTTTAACTCGCTTGAACTCTTCAGATCGCCCGAACTCCTCGGTTTACTGCGCGAGACCCTTGCTCTTCACCTCCCTCCAGGCGCCACCACAAGGATATAAGGGAGACGCTCCCTCCTCTTCGGTACTTGACGCTCAGACACACAATCCGGTTGCAACCAAGGTATTCCCATCTCGTGACTCTGCTTGGCGCACGGAGAAGCGAGAGGGGCGGTGCCTCCGAAGCCCTTGCCGTTCGAGACCTTGCACGGGGGATCGGCAATTAGGTTTTTGGGGAGCGTCTACGCGGCTTGCCGAATCATCATCACGGTGTTCGTCTTCTTCTTCACGGGAGGGGGCCAGGCCGCCGTTCGTCGTCTTCCTCGGCGCCGTCGACATCTTCCTCACGTCTTCTTCTGGTGGAGAGATCGTCTTCATCCTCTTCATCATGACGAAGGAAGTTGGGCGGGGTTCGGGATCGGGATCGAGTTCCTACGGGAGGGTATGAACTGTTCATCTTCTCTCTATTTTACGTCTTCGGATCATGCACATTGCGGTAGTGTTCTTGTGTTGTTGCGTATGCTTTGTTTTGAGTTCATTTCGTATGCTCTGTTAGATCATTTCGTGATATATCCTGTGTCGATTTCAGTTTTAAGATATATGCCATATCATGCATTTCTTTGCCGATTACGTTGATACTTTTCATATGCTCTTGTGTTCGTGTTCCAATAGTTACGTCTCGTCGTTTCATGTGCGCCTTACGTGTTAATCATCTTTGTGAGATATATGACATGCTTTACTTGTTATGCTATATGAATCATGTGTTCATGAGTTTAATATTCAGTTTAATATTCATATGCTTCACATGTTATTCGATATCATGTTCCATTTAATTATGGATGTCTTTGATATCATGTTTTCAATTATCAATAATCTTTTATGTGTCATCTTCATAATGTTAATTTCTAGAATTAAAATGACATGAAAATTGCCTAATTATCTAACAATCTAAAAACCTAATCATAGGCTATTTTCTATCGAGGTTTTTCTTCTTTGTGTTAAAGTCCGATCCTTTTGATGGTAAAAACTTCTTGATTTGGAGAGCTAAGATGGAATTGTGGCTCACTTTGCTATGTCTTGTTATCATGCCGCTGAGGCAAGCCTCGCTAACTTGTCTCCCGAAGATGAGGCTAAGTTTCGGGCTGATGACAACCTCTTTCGAGGTGCGGTGTTCGGTGCACTTGATGCAAAATTCCGGAAAAGCTATATCATCCTTCCCTCTCGGGAAAGAGTTGTAGGATGCACTTGTTGAAAAGTTTGGAGTTACTGATGTTTGGTAGCGAGTCGTATCTCATGGAGCAATCAGTATGACTACAAGATGGTTGAGAACCAATCAGTAGTGGAACAAGCTCATGAGTTTCGGGCACTAGCTAAGGAACTTGAGCTTTTCCCTTGTCCTTTGCCCCGACAAGTTTGTGGTCAAGCGGTATTATCGCCAAGTTACCACCTTCTTGGAAGGACTTTGCCACCTCACTCAAACATAAGAGACAAGAGTTCAATGTGGAAGAGCTCATTGGTACTCTTGATGTTGAGGAGAGGGCTAGAGCAAAGGACAATGGAAAGGGTGTTGAGACCTCTACTTGCAAATGTGGTGCAAAAGAGGAACTCTAAATTCCGAAAGTTCAACAAGAAGAAAAACCAAAACAAGCAAGAGAACACAACCAAACCCACTCAAACAAAGACAGTTTAAGAAGAAGAGTAACAACAAGAAAGATGGAGGATGCTTTTGTCTGTGGTAGTGATCAGCATTGGGCAAGAGAGTGCCCTGATCGCAAGTTCATACCGCACAAGAAATCAGCAAATGTTGTGACTATCGACAATGGAGATGGAACATCCGGGTATGGTAATTCTTTACCATTTGTTCTCTCTGTTTGTAATTCACCTGAGTGGTGGATGGATAGTGGTGCAAATATACATGTGTGTGCTGATGTTTCTTTGTTTTCTTCCTACCAGGTCGGGAGGTCTAGCGCCTTATTGATGGGCAATGGGTTGCGTGCTCATGTTCTTGGTGTTGGTACGGTCATTCTCAAGTTTACTTGAGAAGAAGGCGGTGCCATTGAAGAGCGTGCAGCATGTGCCCTCCATCAAGAAAAAATCTTGTTAGTGCATCTATGTTGTGTCATGATGGCTACAAGGTTGTTCTTGAGTCCAATAAATGTGTTGTGTCGAGACATGGTTCTTTTGTTGGTAAAGGATATGATTGCGGAGGTCTGTTCCGCTTATCTTTGCACGATATGTGTAATAAGATGGTGAATTCTGTTGATATTTCTGATGAGTCGGATTTATGGCATTCACGCTTTTGTCATGCAAGTTTTGGCTGTCTTATGCGGTTAGCAAATCTGAATTTAATTCCTAAATTTAACTTGGTCAAAAAGTCTAAGTGTCATGTGTGTGTTGAATCAAAACAACCTCGCAAGCCTCACAAGGTCTCTTTGAGGCAAGAAATTTGGCACCTCTAGAACTTATTCATTCCGATTTGTGCGAGATGAACGGAATTCTGACCAAAGGCGCTAAAAGATACTTTCTCACTTTTATAGATGACTCCACTAGGTTTTGCTATGTGTATCTCTTAAAAACAAAAGATGAAGCGTTCAATTATTTTAAGACACAGAAAGCTGAAGTTGAGAACCAACTTGAGAGGAAAATAAAACGGTTACGGTCCCCGATCGAGGTGGAGAATATTTCTCGAATGTTTTCGATGAGTTCTGCGTGGAACATGGCATTGTTCATGAGAGGACACCGCCATTCTCACCACAATCCAATGGGATTGCTGAAAGGAAAAATTGCACTTTAACTGACTTGGTGAATGCCATGTTGAGTACAGCGGGATTATCCAAGGAATGGTGGGGTGAGGCGATAATGACAGCGTGTCATGTCCTGAACAGAGTTTCCACAAAGAACAAAGAGATTACACCATTTGAGGAATGGGAAAAGAGAAGATTAAACCTCTTATATTTGCGCACATGGGGTTGCTTGGCTAAGGTGAATGTACCAATCAACAAAAAGCGTAAACTTGGGCCTAAAACTGTTGATTGTGTTTTCCTTGGTTATTCTTTTCACAAAGACTTTGGATATAGGTTCTTAATTATAAAATCTGATGTGCCTGATATGTATGTTGATACTATCATGGAATCTAGAGACGCTATATTTTTTGAGAATGATTTTCCCATGAAGAATTGTCGACGATATCTGGTCGGCAGCCTACCTTGGGGGTGCCCGAGGTAGTAGATGAGATCGAGGGTGGTGAGGTGCGCAAGATCAAGAGCAAGAAAGTAACACGAGACACGGGTTTAGACAGTTCAGGCCGTCAAGGTGACGTAAAACCCTAGTCCCGTGTTCGGTTGTGGATTATGATGGGAAGTAATGTGTTTTTTGGAGGGGGCCCCGCCCGCCTTATATAGCCGGGGGGGGGGTTACAAGATCAATCTAATCTCGCCTTCCCCGATCGGCGTATCAATTAGCCGACCAGGAAATCTTATGTACAAGGTAACTAATCACCTGATGACCCGGACGGATCATCCCTGCATGCCGAGCCGTGCGCCATACTCCAGGGTCTTCAGGCGGCGCTCGGTATCGTCTTCTCGGGTTGGGCCTCACCTGACCGCTCGGCCCAAGCCCACAGCTGAGGATACCCGGGGGAGCAATCCCCACAGCTAGTCCCCGAGCAGCTTGCGTGTCTCGACCCAAGTTTGGGGACCTTTCAGCGTCTTCCTCAAAGCCGGTGATTTCTCTGATCGGTGTCCAGGGCGGGGCGAGAGTCGATCGGCGGATCCGACAAGTCGGAGCGGTCGGCGCCACTGAGGCCGACCGGTACGATGCTGGAGAGGAGCTAAACCACAACCTGGGACACGTGGCGGTCGCTGAGGCGGAGAGGAGCGCAGGAGGTCCCACTTGTTAGGGAGACGCAAGGTGCTCAAGAAAAAAGAAAAAATATCCGGCGCACGGATACCGTGTACCACGTCAAGTCACCGAAGGTGACGTGTACCACGTAGTCCCCGAGACTGGTAGTAGGTGAAGTATGAAACTGGTGCCAGGATCAAACTTGTCGAAAATCATTCTTCCAATCTTGTACGGTGCAGTCCCCGAGACTGCATCTTATTCTTCTGGCGTCCCTGTTTATTTCGCCGACGGGTATAGGGCCTGCGACCAGCTGCCGAAACTTCTGCAGGCCAGCCCACTGGGCCTACCGTACTCAACACACTCGAAAAACGTCGCGCGCGGCCCAACACCCGACGGATGGAATCGGAGTGGCACGGCGCGGTTTTCCACAGAGGGGAGGCGGCGGGCGCGGTGCGGCTCCCAACACCACCGTAGCGAGTGACGGCTATTTAAGGACCGAGTAGGGCCACCGGGCTGCACTTTCCACCTTCCTCACGACGCCTCGCCGACCCGCCGCCTTCTTGCCTTCAACTGCGAAACCGATTTCTCTCTCCCCACATCGCCAGCGCATTGATAGGAAAACCTAGATCTGAAATGGCCGGCGGCAAGGGGCGAAGCGCTGTTCCGCAGGGCGGCGGCGGCGCGGGGCGGAGCAGGCGGAGATCCGGGGCGCGAGGTCCGCCGAATGCAGAGCTGGAGTGGGCGCAATCGACCTGCACCCCAGGCGGTCCTCGACGAGCTCGTCCGGGAGGGAGTGCTTCCAGATGAGGCGCGCGCGGGGCGCCCCCCACCGCTGGTGAGTCTTTCCCCACACCCGCGAACAACAACGAGCTTGTGGTGTTCGCGGATTACTTCCGTCGGGGATTCGGGCTGCCGGCGCATCCCTTCCTTCGCAAGCTTCTTGGGCATTACAAAATTCGCCTTATTCATCTTCATCCTAACTCCATCCTTCATCTATCCGTCTTCATTCATTTCTGCGAGGCGTTTCTTGGCATTCCTCCCCATTTCAATCTTTTCCGCCATCTCTTCTGCTTGAGGGCTTTCACTGGGGCCGGCTCGCCTAAGGTAGTCGGTGGCCTCTATCTGTGTCTGCGTGACGGAATGAAGAACCAATATCTTGGACTGCCGCTCAACTCCTCAATTAAGGGGTGGAACACGCAGTGGTTCGTCACCAGCAACCCCGAGCCGCAGCTCTCGAACGAGGTGAACGAGTGGTGGTGTGCCAACAGCAACTGGACCGAGCGGCCGTCGTCCGCCGAGATGGTGCAGGTGGAGGAGCTGCTCGGCATCATTCGCACCATGAACCTGACAGGGGTGGCGGTGGCGATTAGTTTTGTGCTACGACGCGTTCAGCCGTGCAAAGAGCGGGAACATCCGGGGTACGAGTACTCCGGAGACGACGATCCGACGCGGGAGACTTCGGAGCCGATCACGCAGGAGGTGTTGTTTCGGCGACTCACGCCGTTTTTTGTCGGCGGCACTCGATTGAAGAGTTCTGGGATGCAGAGGCCATATAGCCTAGGCAACCCCCGACCGGCGGTGAGTTCCTTGTTTTCATAATGTTATGTGTGTGTGTCGGTTTAGCCGACTGCTCATGTCGATGCGGTATGCAGGACCGCGCTGTGTATGTGTCAGATGTTCCCGACGACACATGGCCGACCGGTGTAGACCAGCGGCGGTCGATGGAGGAGATCCGCAAGATTGCGGAGGACATGCTTGACGAGGAGGAGGCCGAGAAGGCAGGTGGGGGAAAAGCAGTCCCCAAGCGTCAAGCGAAAGGTCCGACGACGAAGGGTGGCGCGGCGAAGGCGCCCTCGCCGAAAAGGCGTAAGAAGGAGTCGGCGCCTCCTGCTTCGTCTATTCGGATAGGCGAGGAGCAGGGGCGGAGGAAACGGGCCGTCGTCCTCTCGGACGACGAAGACGAGGAGGACACGGAGACGCTGGATCAACGTGTCCGACGCCAAGCTACGTCGAAAACCGGCGGCTCTGCTGGTCAAGCAGGACCGGTGTTTGAGAAAATGCCGACCGCGGAGGCCGCCCCAAAGGTGTCCGAGCGCCCGACGAGGTCCCCGACCCAGCAGCCCGAGGCGAGTAGTTCTGGAGGCCCCCGACGATTCCGCGCTCGGCACCGCCAGTCCAATCTGTGAGTAACCTTGGTGCACAACTCGTTTCTTTTTCGTTCCTGGTGATGTCCAGGTTTAACTTGGGGCTGTTTTTGCAGCGATCCCGTGGCAGAGGACCCCAGCTGTGCGGGGGAGGGCGACGCTGGTCGCCCCGGTGGTAGCCCGCCCTGTCCTAACGATGCGGGGGTGAGCCCCGACCGGCCAGCTGGGACTGAGGAGGGCGCAGTCCCCAGCCCTGTTCGGGGTGCGAGTCCTGCTGCTCCTGCTCGCAGCCGACCGGTGGGGGAGGGCGTTAGGCGGCCCTCTCCGCTGCCCGTCCCGGGCCGTCCGCTGGCAAGGGGTGGCGCCACGGGCGAGACCGGGAGTAGGGTCGAGCTAGAGCCAGAGGAGGTCGTGCGGGAGGTGCCGCTTCCGCGGGAGGAGCCCGCGCGGCTCTGCCGCACCTTCTACATCGACCCTCGAGGCGAACGGGTGGAGGTGGTGGATGACGAGATCGCCGTCAGCGAGTACCAGAACCTGACGTCGGATCTGGAGGCTGCTCAGCGTCGTGCCTTGGTAAGCCACCATATCGTTTGTCTGCCAGTGTTGCGGAGCTCATACTTGCTTTGTCTGTAGGAGCTGGCCCGTGCCGCTGAGACGCGGGCGCGTCTGCTGGAGCAGTCGGCGGCTGCCTACGAGAAGCTGAAGGCTGACAACGAGCGGCTCCATCGTGAAAAAACGAGCCTGGGGGAGTCGGTCGGCCTGCTCGAGCGCAACCTCAAGGCCGTCCGTGAAGACGACGACCGGCTGCGCCGACAGTTAGAGGAGCTGGAGCGCGAAAACGCTCGGCTCGTAGAGGCGGCCGCTGCAAGCGAACGGCGCGCGGCGCAATCGAACGCGTTGCAGGCACGGGTGACCGGTATGTCCTCCCCTTTCTATTGCTGCGGCGTCATTAAATTTCCTGTGCTGACTTGCGTTCGGCCCGCAGCTCTGGAGGGCGAGCTGCGGCGGTCTCAACAGCTTGTCGACGAGCTGACGCGTGAAACAGCCACCGCTAGCCAGGCGGCAGAGGCTGCTCGGTCTGAGTTGCAGCGTAAGTGCTACTGCCTTGCTGTATTTGTTCATTTGACAGCATTCGTCAGAGTCCTGACTTTTTTATTTCGCAGTCGTACGGGAGAACGCGGCGGCGGCACAGACGGACTTGAAAAAGCGTCTTGCAGCTGCCGAGGAGCGGATGGAAGACGCGATCGTCCATGTGACCCCGCTGCTGAATCTCGTCGACCCAGATGGGGGGATGTACGATCGGGACGTGCTCGGAGAGCGCTACCCTTCGGTCTCCCGGTTCCTGGTGCGATGCCAGTCCGTGCTGGAGCAGACGCGGGTCTTTGTTCATGGAGCGGCATGCGCTGCTGCTGGGCACGCGCTGGCGCTGGTCCGATCGCACTATCCCCGGGTGGAGCTTTCCCGGGTCGAGGCGGGTTTTGCACGGACCACGTCGGTCGGCGACAAGGAGAAGCTGAGCACCGAGTCTTCTGATGCAGCCGTCAAGGTAGTAGAGGATCTGGACCTGTTCGGCGATCCTGATGTAGATGCGCCCTGAAAGGGGCTTTAGGATTAGCATGTGTATTGCGCTCGGAGACGCTATATATGAATGACGTTATTGTCATATTTTGTTATGTATGTAGTTTCGTTTGCCGTAATGCCCTGCAGCGTGTGACTTTGTCGTCTCACCGGACTGGCCCAGGTTGCCCGGTGTCTCATAGCGCTAAGGATGTAGACCTTGTCATGCGCGTAGAGGTCACTGGTGTCCCCTGGGAACCGCTGCCGGCCGTACCATAACGCAGAGCGCTGAGCTGCTAGCACGTGTAGGTTTAGGCCGGGGACAGGGTTGCTCCAATCAGTTCGATTTAAAGTGCGTACTGGCGGTCTTATTGGCCTCTGGTGCGTGGGTAGCACGACTGAGAGTGTCATGGATGCATAAAGAAAAAAAAGGAGAAACAACAAGAAACACATCATATCATATATGTATTTGGATTACAAAGGAAAGCAGAGTACATATCTTTTATTCATCTTGGCTACTAGGCGTAAAAGCGTATCAGATGCTCCGCGTGCCAGGAGTTTGGGATATCGCGTCCGTCTGACTCCACCAGCCTGTAGGACCCTGGTCGGGTTACCTCTTTGACGATGAAAGGTCCATCCCAGGGGGAGGAAAGTTTGTGCATGCCGGCGGAGCTCGTGCGGCGACGCAGGACAAGGTCGCCGACCGCGAAGGGGCGTTCCCGGACGTTGCGGTCATAGTAGCGACGGACGCTCTCCAGGTACTTGGCCGACCGGACGCAGGCGGCTAGGCGTTCTTCCTCTGCGCGGTCGACATCGTCAGCACGTGCTTGATCGGAGATTTCTTCGGAGTAATTTTGAACTCTTGGTGAGCGGAAGGCGACGTCCTCAGGTAGGACGGCTTCCGATCCGTACACCATGTAGTAGGGGGAAACCCCTGTGCTCCGACTGGTTTGCGTGCGCAGTCCCCAGACTGCTGGTGGAAGCTCCTTTAGCCACCTTCCTGGGTGCTTATCGTCTTTCTGGTACAAGCGTTTTTTGAGTGCGTCCAGGATCATTCCGTTGGCGCGTTCGGCCTGGCCGTTAGCACGCGGGTGCGCAACGGAGACGTATTTGACCAAGATGGACCGCTCCTCGCAAAACTCCCAGAATTCGTTACCCGTGAAGTTTGACCCCAGGTCGGTGATGATGCTGTTCGGGATGCCGAAGCGGTGGACGATTTCCTCGAAGAACTCGGCGGCCTTCTTGCTTGTGGAGCTGACGAGTGGTTTGTACTCGATCCACTTGGAGAATTTGTCGATGGCCACCAGCACATACCTGAAATTACCTGGCGCGGCCCTGAAGGGGCCGATCTGGTCGAGTCCCCAGACCGCGAAAGGCCAGGCGGATGGTATCGTCATTAGGGCGTGAGCCGGCAGATGGGGCTGCTTGGCAAAAAACTGACAGCCCTCGCAATGCCGTACCAAGTGTTCTGCGTCCGCGACGGCGGTCGGCCAGTAGAAACCTGCCCGGAAAGCTCTGCCGACCAGGTTCCGGGAGGCGCAGTGGCTTCCGCAGATGCCAGCATGTATCTCTTTCAATATTCTTACACCCTCAGGCTGTAACACGCACTTCTGTAGAACGTTGGCGTTGGCGTTTCTGCGCATCAGTGCGCCGTCCGCCAGAACGTAGTGCTTGCTCCGCCGTACCAGGCGCTCCGTCTCGGTTTTATCAGCCGGCACTTCGGAGTTGGTGAGGTATCGGATGAAAGGGGAGCGCCAATCCTCCACGCCGGCGGCTTCGATAGACGCGACTGTCTTCTCGGCGGGAGTGACTTTGGGCGCTCCTCCGTCTTGCCCGATCGATGGTGTCAGGAGGTCGTGTGCGAATACACCCGGCGGAATGGTTGCCCGTGTGGAGCCTAGTTTGGAGAGCCGGTCGGCTTCTGAGTTTTCTTCGCGGACGATATGGTGGAACTCAATGCCGTAAAACTTGTTCTCGAGTTTTCGGATTTCGGTGCAGTAGGCGTCCATTTTCTCACTGGTACAGGACCAATCTTTATTTGCCTGGTTGACGACCAGGGCGGAGTCACCGAAGACTTCCAGGCGCTTGATTCCCAGGGCTATGGCAACTTTGATGCCATGTATGGCGGCCTCGTACTCGGCGGCGTTATTAGATGCCTTGAAATGTATTCTCAAGACATATCGGAGTTCTTCGCCGCTCGGAGATACAAGCATGACCCCTGCTCCGGCACCGCTAGCATTGAGCGCGCCGTCAAAGTACATCTTCCAGTGCTGGGGGTGCTCGGGCGGAACCGGTTCCAGCATGTCCGTCCATTCGGCGATAAAGTCGGCGAGCACTTGGGATTTTATCGTTTGGCGACTCGCGTACTCGACGGTGTATGCGCCGAGTTCGACCGCCCATTTGGCAATTCTGCCGTCGACCTCTTTGTTCTTTATGATGTCGCCGATCGGGTACTGGGACACTACCGTCACAGTGTGGGACTGGAAGTAGTGATTCACCTTGCGCGACGTTAGGAGGACAGCGTAAATGAGCTTCTGTATTTGCGGGTAGCGAGTTTTTGACTCGTTCAGGACCTCGCTGATGTAGTACACCGGTCGCTGTACCTTGAACGCGTGTCCAGGCTCGTCGCGTTCGACGACTACCGCCGTAGAGACTACCCGATTCGTCGCCGCGATGTAGAGGAGGAGGTCCTCGTCGGGTAGCGGTGCCGTTAAGACGGGAGGCGTCGTCAGAAAAACCTTTAGCTCTTTGAATGCCTCGTCTGCCTCTGGGGTCCATACGAATTTATCGGACGCTCGGAGTAGTCGGAAGAAAGGCAGGGCTTTTTCTCCGAGCTTGGAGATGTATCTACTTAAAGCTGCTAAGCAACCGGCGAGCTTCTGTACTTCCTTGATGTTGGTCGGCGGTGACATCTTTGTTATGGCCGATACCTTCTCGGGATTTGGTTCAATTCCGCGACTGCTGACGGTGTTCCCGAGGAGGATTCCCGATGAAACCCCAAAGATGCACTTGTTTGGGTTGAGTTTCCATCGATACACTCGCAGGTTCTTGAATGTTTGATCGAGGTCGGCGAGTAAGCTATCGGCGGTCTTGGATTTGACCACGACGTCGTCGACGTATGCCTCAGCGTTAATGCCTATTTGATCTTTTAGGCATGCTTGAATTGTTCGCTGGTACGTTGCCCCGGCATTTTTGAGGCCAAAGGACATCGTCGTGTAGCAGTAGGCGCCGAATGGAGTTATGAAGGCTGTTTTGACCTGATCTGACTCCTTTAGGGCGATCTGGTGATACCCGGAGTAGCAGTCAAGAAAAGAGAGGAGTTCGCAGCCGGCGGTAGAGTCTACGACCTCGTCGATGCGAGGGAGAGTAAACGGGTCTTTAGGGCAGTGTTTGTTAAGATCGGTGTAATCAACGCACATTCGCCACTCTTTATTGCTTTTGCGGACGAGGACCGGGTTTGCCAGCCACTCGGCGTGATACACTTCTTTGATAAAACCGGCAGCTAGGAGCCGGTTAATTTCTACCCTAATAGCCTCTTTCTTGTCCGGCGCGAATCGGCGAAGCTTCTGCTTAACCGGCTTGGCGGAGGATGAGACCTTCAGGGCGTGCTCGGCATACTTCCTCGGTACTCTGCATGTCCGCAGGTTTCCATGCGAAAACGTCCACGTTGTCCCGGAGGAAGCTGACGAGCGCGTCTTCCTATTTAGGGTCGAGGTTGGCGCCGATCCGAGTGACCTTGGAGGGGTCACCCGTGCCTAGGTCGATGGTCTTGGTCTCCTTGTTCTTGATGGAGGAGCGCGGGGGTTCATTGACCGGGATCTCCTGGTCTTCTGGCGGCACTTCCTTGGAGTCGGCGAGGCACGCCTTCATCTTGGCGGTGAGGCCGGCGGTCTCGTTGATGGTGTAGTTTTCCTGTTCGCAGGCGTGGGCGCTCTTTAAGTCGGCGCGGAGGGTGAGCACGCCACCAGGAGCTGGCATCTTCATCACGAGATAGGCGTAGTGGGGGACCGCCATGAACTTATGCAAGGCGGGACGTCCCAGTATGGCGTGGTAGGCGGTGTCGAAATCTGCGACGTAGAACATCAGGTTCTCCTTGCGGAAACGGCCTGGAGTGCCAAACTGTACCGTTAGGGTCACCTGGCCGAGCGGCTCTGATGCTTTGTCCGGGACAATGCCCCAGAACGGGGACTCGGCGGGCTGTAGAGCCTCTTTTGGGATGCCGAGCTCCCGGAGCGACTTTGGGAACAGGATGTTCAGGGAGCTTCCGCCGTCGATAAGGACGCGTCTGAAGTGGACGTTGCCGATCACTGGGTCTAGTACCAGGGGGAAACGCCCAGGGTATGGTATTTCCGACCACTGGTCCTCCCTGCTGAAGGTGATGGCCTGGTGGGACCATGGCAGGAAGGCTGGATCAGCGATGGTGTTCTCGGCGGAAACTGCCATGACCCTCCTGGTGGTTAGCTTCTTGCTCCTCTTGTTCTCCATTGCGGGTGGTCCGCCGCAGATTGTGGCCACGCTCTTGGATGGTGTTTGGTACGAGGTGCCGTCGGGCCTCGGGTCATCTTCCTTGTCACCGCCGTTCTTGTCATCGTCGCGACGGCGTTGGCGCTTCTGGTCTTCCTCCCGGAAAACTTTGCCGAGCCCGTAGCATTGGCGCATGGTGTGCGTCCCATTCTTGTGGATCGGGCACGGCTGATCCAAGACTTTGTCGAACTCGGCGTCGAGGCTGCGCTTGACTCGCGACTTGACGTTGTTAACGTCGTGCCGACGCCCACGGAAACGATCCGGGCGGTCGCGATTGTCGTGGCGATGATCAGGCCTGCGGTCCCTCTGGTCGGCGTTGCGGTCATTGGGTCGAGGGGCTCCTGCCGGCGGGGGAGGGGGCATGGACCTCTTCCCTGTGACGAGGTCTTTGTGGTGTCCCTCGGCCTCTTCTCCCTGTGCGTAGGAGTCGGCGGTCTTCATCGGCTCGCCGATTGTTTCGGGCGTTTTTACGGGAGCTTCTCGCGCGAGGGGAGTTGCTTGTATGTAAGGCCTCGGATGAAGGCCGTGATGACGTCGATGTCATTGGCGTTGGCGACATGGTGCGCAGCGTGGAGAAGCGGCGAATGTATTGCCGGAGCGTCTCGTTTGGGCGCTGCGCCAACCTTTCGAGGTCGTGGCGCGTGGCTTGGCGGTCGCACGTGGCCATGTAGTTGTCCACGAAGAGCTTCCGGAGCTGTGCCCAGTTGTCGATGGAGTTCTCTTCCAATCCTGTGAACCAGTTCAGAACTGGGGAGGCCAGCATGACAGGCAAGTAGTTTGCCATGGTGTCTTCCGTTCCCCCCGCGGCAGCGACTGCTACGGCGTACGTTTGGAGCCACTGCTCGGGGTTAGCCTTGCCGTCGTAGGGCTCCACTGTTCCGGGGATCCGGAAGTGACTGGGCCACCGATGGGACCGCAGCCGTGCCGAGAGAGGTTTGGGACCCTCGATCATTGGCGCCGCTGCGGTCAAAGCCCCGTGTTCGGCGTCGAAGCGACGCCGGCGTTCCATCTCGGCGTTGTAAGCGTCCGCTCGCCTGGCGTCGATGATGGCGCGGGCATCACGTCCGGCGTTGATGATCGCTCGGGCATCGGCGGGCGGCTGGTTGATGGACGGGTCTGGCGGATTGTTGCCGCCTCCGTTCTGCCGTGGTTGCGCCACCTCCCCGTCATTGTGCGATCGGCGGGACCGTCGGGATCTTCCCGATCGATGGCGGCTTGACCCGGAGGTGGAGGATCCGGACGGCATCTCCCGTAGCTTGTTTACCTGCACTTGAGCAGCCTTGATGAAAGCTTTAGCCCGGTTTACCTGAGGGGTCGGGGCGAGTGCCTCGAGTTCGTTGGCGGCGACGGCGAGGTTGGCGCTCGGGGTTGGCGCTACGATTTGTTCGTCGATGTAGACAAACTCGCCCGCCAGTTCTGTAGAGGTGACGCCCCCCGGCCGGCCGCATCTCGGAGGAGGCGCTGCTCCCCGGTCTTCGTAAGCCACACGGCGCTCAGCTTGGTCGGCGTTGCGCCTCGCGGTCGGGCACGATGTCCTTCTGTCTCGGCCCGGCCGGTGGGTCCTCGTCCGGTGAGACGGCTCGGAGCATGAAGATCTGAGCCGGGTATACCGGGAGGGGTGCGAAGTTCGCTGGATGGCTCCGGTCCGCTTACGACAATCGATGTCTCCGGATCCGATCTGGGGGGCGGCGTCGGAGTCGGGCCAGGCTGCTCCTCCCGGGATAGTGTGCGACTCGTCGTCCTCCGGCGGTGGAGCTGCACCATGTTGACACCGGTGATGGAGTGTCGGCCGGTGGTGGTCGGACGAGTTGCCGCCGTGCAACTTCCTGGTGAGTATCCGCTGAGCTCCGCAGATCGGGTGGTGCCACCACAGTTCCAGATCTATTCCTCCGGGAAGTTCGGCGATGACGTCCCGCCGAGCGGTTGGGGTCTTTGGAGGAAATCCCCTAGAACCACCGGAGCCTGCACCGGGCGGGTCGTCCCGCCCGGCGGTTAAGCGCCTAGGTCCGGCGGGTTTAGCCGGGATGGCCATTGGCCTTGGCGGCGGGTGATCGGGTCGGCGTGGTGCCCGGCGGCGGCGCGCGGGTTGCCATCCCGACCCGACGGGTGGGTGCTCGCTGAAGTTGCCGGCGAGCGCGTCTTCGGCGAGCTCGACGCACTCGCGTAGACCTCCATTGACCCGGTCGATGAGTTCGATCAGGTCATCGGAGTTGACGGGGTTCCTCTCCCGACGGGGCCGTCGAAACGTTGCCGCCTGGGGAAGGATCGCCGTGGCCTCGCTTGGAGGCGCCTGGCTTCGGTCGGCCGGGGCCGTTGCATGCCCGGCTCCGCTGGACGGGATCCGGGGTTGGTCGTTCTCCCCGCCGTCGTGCTCGGCGACGACGGTCCACGTGATGGATCCGACGGTGAAGGTCATGCCTGACGCGACGGAGAGAGCGGCGGTGGAAGGAGCAACCATCTTGCTCAACGACGGATCTGAAACGCACACCCCTACCTGGCGCGCCAGCTGTCGACGATATCTGGTCGGCAGCCTACCTTGGGGGGTGCCCGAGGTAGTAGATGAGATCGAGGGTGGTGAGGTGCGCGAGATCAAGAGCAAGAAAGTAACACGAGACATGGGTTTAGACAGGTTCAGGCCGTCAAGGTGACGTAAAACCCTAGTCCTGTGTTCTGGTTGTGGATTATGATGGGAAGTAATCTGTTTTGGAGGTGGGCCCCTGCCCGCCTTATATAGCCGGGGGGCAGAGTTACAAGATCAATCTAATCTCGCCTTCCCTGATCGGCGTATCAATTAGCCGACCAGGAAATCTTATGTACAAGGTAACTAATCACCTGATGACCCGGACGGATCATCCCTGCATGCCGAGCCGTGCGCCATACTCCAGGGTCTTCAGGCGGCGCTCGGTATCGTCTTCTCGGGTTGGGCCTCACCTGACTGCTCGGCCCAAGCCCACAGCTGAGTATATCCGGGGGAGCAATCCCCACAAGAATACACCTAGTGAAACAAGTTATGAGACTATAATTCCCCATGAGCAAGAACTGTCTAATTCTTTAGATCATGCTGAGGATTTTCATGTGTGGATGACACTATAGTCACTCGAAAGAGTAAGAGACAGAGGGTTGCAAAATCCTTTGGTGATGACTTTATAGTGTACCTTGTGGAAGACACACCAACCACTATTAGTGAGGCATATTCCTCTCTTGATGCTGACTTATGGAAGGAAGCAGTAAGGAGTGAGATGGATTCTATTATGTCAAACGAAACGTGGGAGGTCGTTGATCGGCCTTATGGTTGTCAACCTATAGGTTGCAAATGGATATTCAAGAAAAAGCTTAGGCCTGATGGTACAATTGAGAGGTACAAGGCAAGGCTTGTGGCCAAAGGATACACCCAAAAAGAGGGGAAAGATTTCTTTGATACCTATTCACCAGTGGCTCGATTGACTACAATTCACACACTTATAGCTGTGGCAGCCTCATATGGTCTTATCATTCATCAGATGGATGTTAAGACAGCTTTCCTAAATGGAGAGTTGGATGAGGAGATCTATATGGATCAGCCAAAAGGGTTCATTGCGAATGGTCAAGAGAACAAGGTGTGCAGGTTGATTAAATCATTGTATGGCCTAAAACAAGCACCTAAGCAATGGCATGAAAAGTTTGATAATACACTCAAAGCTGCGGCTTTCTTTGTGAATGAATCGACACATGTGTGTATTATCGGCATGGTGGGGGAGAGACTGTAATGTCTGTGCCTTTATGTTGATGATATATTGATCTTTGAATCAAACCTCAAGGTGGTTGAGGAAGTGAAGAAATTCATGTCAAATAACTTTGAGATGAAAGATTTGGGAGAAGCTGATGTTATTCTTAATATCAAGCTTATACGAGAAGGTAATGGTGGGGTAACTTTGTTGCAATCCCACTATGTGCAAAAGGTTCTAAGTCGCTTTGGGTTTAGTGATCGTGATCCCGCTCCCTACGCCTTATGACCCAAGTGTGCTATTGAGGAAAAATCGGAAAATAGCAAGGGATCAATTGACATACTCCCAAATTATTGGCTCGCTCATGTACCTTGCGAAAGTGCTACGAGGCCCCGATATCTCATATGCTTTGTGTGCAAATTGAGTCGTTTTTGTTTCAAATCCAGGCGATGATCATTGGCGTGCTCTTGAGAGAGTGATACGCTATTTGAAAGGTACAATGACCTATGGTATTCATTACCAGGGATACCCAAAAGTGCTAGAAGGCTATAGTGATTCCAACTGGATCTCTGATGCAGATGAGTTGTATGCCACGAGTGGATATGTGTTCTTGCTTGGAGGTGGCGCTGTCTCCTGGAAGTCTTGCAAGCAGACTATCTTAACGAAGTCTACGATGAAAGCAGAACTCACTGCATTAGACACCGCTGGGGCGAGGCCGAGTGGCTTCGTGATCTCCCGATGGATTTGCCGGTTGTTGAGAAACCGATACCGGCTATATCCATGAACTGTGATAACCAAACTGTGATCATTAAGGTTAACAGTTCAAGGGACAACATGAAGTCAACTAGGCATGTCAAGAGAAGATTAAATCTATCAGAAAACTAAGAAACTCCGGAGTTATTGCATTGGATTATGTCCATACATCTAGCAATCCGCGGATCGGTTTACAAAGGGCCTATCATGTAATGTGATAGAGAGTGCATCGAGAGAGATGGGTATGAGACCCGTATGAAATCTGCTTTCAAGTGGTAACTTTGTTCTATGTGATCGGAGATCCCGTGAAGTAGAATGGTGAAACAAGTCGGGTAGTAGGTTGAGAGAAAAAGATCCATTTCTTTAACTCATCTCCGATACACATCTTTCCTCTCTCTGTAAAGGGCAGGTTGGTATTTACCTTAATGTATTCTAAGAGTCTTATGAAGATGAGATGTTATCCTACGTAACATCTCTTGAGGAGTACACCTATATGAGTCGACCTGCTGGTCACGCCTATGGGATTTGGGTAATCCCTAAATACTTATGAAAGGCACGTATGTGACTTATATGCTTCAAACAATGGGGATGCCTTTTGCAGCCTAGTACCCGAAGAAAGGACTTGAGTGAATCTCATCTCGCACAAAAACTGTCAATTCAAGGCTTAGTCCATTGTTCAGTTGTGAGTGAGTGAAACTCTTGCTCTAGGTGGATGTTCAACTTAACAGTCTCCATCGAAACACCGGTATATCAAAGAATTGTGATTCTCGCTGCTTCATCATTACAAACCCTAGAGTTTGGTGGGGAATGTTGGATTTATTATGGGCTTGGCCCATTTTAGATTTAATAAATTAATTAACTCTATGGTGTGTAATTATGGAGAATATTATTTGTACCGGATTGAAGTCCAAGGGACGTTGCCTTAACTTATATGGTGGAAATTATTCCACTTAATTTGAGAAGCAAAGGAACGGACAAAGGCGTGCCACGCGCGCCGCCGCCGCCCGGCCGGGCCGGGGCGTGGCGTGGCGAGGCGGGCGGGCGGCGAGCGGGCGTGGCGTGCGTGTTAAATTTTTAGCACTCACTAACCGCGGGAGTTTCAACTCGGTTGAACTCTTGATCGCCCGACTCCTCGGTTACTGCTTGCGCGAGACCCTTGCTCTTCACCTCCCTCCAGGCGTCACCACAAGGATATAAGGGAGACGCTCCCTCCTCTTCGGTACTTGACGCCGCGGACACACAATCCGGTTGCAACCAAGGTATTCCCATCTCGTGACTCTGGCTTGCGCGCGGAGAAGCGAGAGGGCAGGTGCCTCCGAAGCCCTTGCCGTTCGAGACCTTGCACGGGGATCGGCAATTAGGTTTTTTGGGAGTGTCTACGCGACTGCCCGAATCATCACCGGGCGTTCGTCTTCTTCTTCACGGGAGGACGCGCAGCTGTTCGTCGTCTTCCTCGAGCGCCGTCGATATCTTCCTCACGCCTTCTTCCCCGGTGGAGAGATCGTCTTCATCCTCTTCATCATGACGAAGGAAGTTGGACAGGGTTCGGGATCGGGATCGAGTTCCTACACGGGAGGGTATGAACTGTTCATCTTCTCTTTATTTTACGTCTTCCAGATCATGCCTGTTGCAGTAGTGTTCTTGTGTTGTTGCGTATGCTGTTTTGAGTTCGTTTCGTATGCTCTGTTAGATTGTTTCGTGATATATCCTGTGTCGGTTTCAGTTTTAAGATATATGCCATGTCTGTGCATTCTTTGCAGTTCTGTTGATACGTTTCATATGCTACTGTGGTTCATGTTCCAAAGTTTCTGTCTCTCGCCGCTTCATGTGCAGTTCTGTGTTAATTATCTTTGTGAGATATATGACATGCTTTACTGTTATGCTATATGAATCATGTGTTCATGAGTTTAATATTCAGTTTAATATTCATATGCTTCACATGTTATTCGATATCATGTTCCATTTAATTATGGATGTCTTTGATATCATGTTTTCAATTATCAATAATCTTTTATGTGTCATCTTCATAATGTTAATTTCTAAAATTAAAATGACATGAAAATTACCTAATTATCTAACAACATTTCCGCGAACCAGGTGCCCCCAAATTGGCATTCATGGAGATGCAAGGTACTCGAAGTCTTGGGTGCCCTGTGACGTGATGAGAGGGATCTACCGTGTGCGTCTGTCCGTCTGTATGGAAGGTGGAGCCGTGCTGCACGGCGGAAGGATGAACGACTAGACCAAGCCACATGCGCCAAGGCCAGCGCCACCCTCGTTCCATCTTCCAACAGGCACAGCGATTACTCCGCCGCTCATAGATACTCGGGAGCCCTAGTTTATCGTTATCCCAGACATTCTCTGTCATGCAACTCATTGCTAGTATGGGTAGCCTATGTTAGCCGTCCGAATCCCAGCAGCAGAAGCAAATCACGGTCACGGAGATGCTAATGTCAACGTTGATGAACGTATACATACTAGTACTACACAGGTTGGCTATAAAATAGGTTGCCCGGACCGCCACTGTAAGAGCACTGCATTTGACAGAAACACCACACGCAGACGGCACACCCGAGCAGCCAGCTCCTTGTCGCCAGCCGTTGTTGCTCTCGACCTGGAGTCGGTCTCGGGTGCCGCAGCGCTACACTGCATCTGCATACGTACAGCCGCTCATATATTTTCATAGTATATCTATTTAATTGTCATAAATCTGTATGTGTTTTTTATAATTTTGATCAAGTTTGGAAAAAAAAAACTTTCTAAAGTTTTTAAATAACTTATAATTTAGAATAGAGAGAGTATTTATCAAGTTATGGAGTTGGTGGTGGCAAGTTCACACATCATTCAACCAACAGAATTCCATGTCTGAGCAGTCGCCACTCAGTGTGCGTGACCCAGCTACAATACATTTCGTCCTTATTTTTCTCTAGTATTTTGTTTCTTTGCCCTCATCAAGGCCTCAACCAACCACTGTCATAAGCCCCGACTTGTTGGCATGTACAGGTGCTGCCAAGGCTATATATGCGCGTACAGCGTAGAAGGAGTTAACGATTAGGATGGTCCATGTTACGCTAACTCACAGCTCATTTGAATGGTGTTGTACGCTATTAACAATTGAGTAGATGACATGGCGCGCGGAGGCCGGCCGCCGCTCTGCTAGGAACCATTCGTTAACAACCAACATAATCCAGTCGGATCGACTTAGCGTCCGATCGACTTAGCGCCGTCGTAATTTGCACATTTGATTCGTGCAATTGGACAGGGTCACATGGTAAGGGAGTAAGCACCCCATTGCTGCAGATGCTCCCTGTCCGGTACTACAGTACGCTGATGACACCCTCATCCTGTTACCCGCCGACATTAGTCAAGTGCAGAGATTGAGGCAGCTGCTAGATGACTTCGCCGATGCAACTGGCTTGAAGATAAACTACAGCAAGAGTACCATGGTCCCCATGAATGTCCCCCCTGCAGCTTGCAACGAACTACAGGAAATACTCGGCTGTAAGTTGGAAACTTTCCCTCAAACGTATCTCGGGCTGCCGCTGTCCGACACCAAATTGAACGTCACAGCCTTCAGTCCTCTGATTGGGAAAGCAGACAGAAACTTGGCCGGATGGCAGAACCAGTTCCTGAATGCAAGAGGGCGGGCGATCCTAATCAACTCTGTTCTGGATGGCTCAGTAGCATACCTAATGGCGGCTAACCAGATGCTGAAAGGAGTTTTGGACGCTCTTGACTCTAGGCGCCGGGCTTTTCTCTGGACCGGAGCTGCAAAAACCACCGGTTCGCAATGCCTAGTGGCGTGGACGACAGTCTGTCAGACGAAAGAGAAGGGAGGCCTGGACGTCAGGGAATTACACCTGCAGAATCAGTGCTTACTCTTGAAGCTAATTCATAGGCTACACCACCCGGGAGACTCTCCTTGGGCACAATGGGCTAGAACCGGGCTCAACTTGGCCAACCTCACCGGCCGGGATGCTGTTGGTGCGCACTGGGATGCCCTTCGAGACTTACTACCATTCTACCGATGCATCACATCGGTGGCCCTCGGTGATGGACGCGCTACCAGCTTCTGGGATGATCATTGGCATGGTTCTGAAACGCTCGCAGCTGCGTTCCCCAGCTTGGCTAGTCATGTTTCTGTCAATGGTGCCTCGGTAAGGGATGCCAAACAGCAGGGGGTCCGCGTGCAGCTGGTGCCCAGGCTGTCCAGGCAAGCCACGGCAGAGCTAGAGCAGGTGGAAGGAGTCCTTGCCCGCCTGCAACTGAACAATGACCCCGACGATCGGCTATGCCCCCTGTTGGCAGCGCCGGGAGATCACAAGCTCAGGACGTCGCGCGTGTATCAAGCCATCAAGAACCATGGTACTCCTGCTGCTTTCGCCAAGTATGTTTGGAACAACCGCACACCTCCCAAAGTCCAGCACTTCTGCTAGCTGGCAGTCCAAGGCCGAATCAAGTGCAGGGCAAACCTGAAGCAAAAAAACATTGTGGACGATGACACCTGCCCCATCTGTGCTGCTGCCCAAGAGACTGCAACTCATCTACTGCTCACTTGCCCCTTTGCGCTGCAATTATGGAACAGGTTTGGGATGGTTGTTTCACACCTGCAAGCGAGCACAATTTGGCACATAGCCAGACCAAGCCACATCAGCGCTCAACACTTTCAAACCTTGACTCATCTTATCTGCTGGATGCTGTGGAAACACCGCAACGATGTCGTCTTCAACAACCTGCCACCATCAGCTCGTCGTCTTGCTGCAAGCTTTAGAGACACTGCTCACCTATGGCGATACAGGTTTCCTGTCCATGAACGCTCTGTTGTGAAGCAATGGTGTAATTTAGTTTCTCCATAATGTAAACCCTTCTCAGCTTTAGCAACCTCCCCAATGTAACTTGCTGCCCATGTAACTGAGCCGCAGTGTTTCTGCTGCTCCAATGCAATGAAAGGTGGGGATAGCTCCTCCCCCCCGATTACCTCAAAAAAAAAACATGGTAAGGGAGTAAGTACAAAGAGAATCCGTACTTTAATTTATATAGTGACCATGTTAATACTTACGGCTTCATTTTAGGGAATACACATAAAAAGAATAAACGATGATTTTTTTTCAAGATTGAAGAACAAGTAACCGGAGCAGTGTAAGGATATTTATTCCAAGATTGCATCATACTCAATACTGTAGAACAAAATATTGGTAACATTTTTTAGTTTGCTTTTTGACAATGCACACCATTAGGCTTCAATTGCCAATTACACATCACCAGGATACTGTCGTGAGGTGACAACTGGTCCAAAGTATAACTCAAAGGGTTACAAATTCATTTTCTTCTCGTTCCCAAAAAAAATTCATTTTCTTCTCGCTGCCGGAAACATAGTAGTAGAACAAAAGCAGGACACTCCAAAAAGTCAGAAAAACACATTCCTTTTCACTGAAGGAACTCCATTCGTTAACTCCATCTGATCATCTAGTCTTTGTTTCTAATTTGCTGCATTGAGCCAACCACTCTCATGACTTGGCATGTACAAGTGCGTCCTTGTTTTATGCCAAGTCTATGTGGAGTAAAACGTAGGAGGAGTACTCTTAACGATTATGATGGTCCATGACTCCATGTTATGCTAACTCACAGCTCATTTGAACGGTGGAGTACTCAATTAACAATGAGTCCATGACATGGCGCGCGGAGGCCGGCCGCCGCTCATCTGCTACGAGCCATTGGTTGACTACTAACATAATCCACTCCGACTTGGCGCCGTCGTAATTTTGCACAGTTGATTCGTGCAATTGGACAGGGTCACCCGGTAGGGAGTAGTACGAGAGAATGTGTACTTTGTACTTTTTCCATCCTAATTATAAGACGTTTTATATTTTTTTACTCTAATTTTGACTACTTATCTTATTTTAAAAAACTGCATAAATATAGTAAAATTTAAGTTATTTTTGAAAAACTTTTATTGATAAAGCAAGCTATAATAAAAAAATGATACTTTATAAAAAAATTATGAATAAGACAACTTTAGACTAAAAAAATCAAACGTCTTATAAACTAAGATGAGGAAGTGTATGCAAGATCTGCTAACCGTAGATGTGCTTTTCTTAGTCCTTGCGTTGCGCATGTATTTATTTTAGTATTTATGTTTCTAAGGTTAGATGAGTATATGACCTCCCCTAATAATGGGAAAAAATAAGCAAAAATTATGGATGCACTTGTCTTATGGATGTGTAAGGTTATATCATGGAGGTTGCATTTATTGTGGATTTTTAGTCAAATAAATGATTTAAAACAAATTCAACTCTGCAGGTGCACCCCAGGCGCTAAGCTTCGCCCCTGCTTATGATCCTAGTTTCTTTAAAAAAGCTACGCTAGATTACTCTCTGTACATATCATTCTACTCCTGATAGGACGGAGTCAGGAGCACGTTTTAAACTAGAGCACACGTAAGAGGCATGGAAGACTTCATTTCTCGAACAAAAAACACGCAGCACCTCATGAGTGGCAGAACAGCACGAGACGAAATGGGAATGGAACCCAAATCATGGCCTTGAATAATGCGCGCGGGGTAGCGTACGTAACGAGCAGCGGTTGCTGCCCGCTGCCAGCTCACCTGGCGGTTGAGGACCCGCGGCGGCAACGCACCGGACCACCGCAACGGCCTCCTCTGCCGGATGCCGCCGCGTCCGACCGAGCCCCACCTCCCTCCGGTTCCAGGCGACCGGGGCCCACGGCGGATGAGGCACCCCACCAACGGCCAAGATCCGCGGGGGCGGAAGGAAGGAAAGGCGAAATTGGAGCGTCCGAGTCCGAGAAACACCCACGCACGCCGCCGGGGCGCCGACGCCACTGGCATGTCCGGCCTTGCAAGCCACATAAGCACCACCACTCTGAGACGCGAGCGAAGCGACCGGCGCCCACGCACTAATAACCTGCCTGCTGCTCTCCTCCTGGCTTCTTTGGCTGGAATAGCTGGGTCGCCGTGCCCAGGTCAGTGCCGGGAGCTAGAGTAGCAGGCGGCGGCGGCGGCGGCAGGACGGACCAAGGAAGAAAGGAGATGGTGGTGGGCGGGGGCAGGGGATGGGCCGGCGCCAGCGCCGACGGTGGTTCTTCTCCGCCGCGTCGCCGCCGTCTTGCCCTTCCTCTTGATGCTGATGCTGTGCTCCCCCGGCCCCGGCGCGGTGACGGTGGCGTCGGCCAGGAAGGTGGGGCAGACGTGCGCGGCGAACCGGAACTGCGACGCCGGGCTGCACTGCGAGACGTGCGCCGCCAACGGCAACGTGCGGCCGCGCTGCACCCGCGTCGTCCCCGTCGACCCGCAGACCAAGGTACGTCGTACGCGCGCGCGCGCAAGCAAACGGCAGGCTCTCTCGCGATTCCCCGTTCGCCGGCCGGCCCGAATGCGTCCTCCTGCCGCCGGATTACTGGGTTTGCTTGCTGCCGCCGGCGACATCTCCATTCAGGCATTCCCATAACTATTGCGCCCGCGGCTTACGCTGTTGCTGCTCATGATGGCAGGCGCGGGACCTGCCGTTCAACCGGTACGCGTGGCTGACGACGCACAACTCGTTCGCGCGGCTCGGGCAGCGCTCCCAGACCGGGGTCGCCATCGCCACGCCGTGGAACCAGCAGGACACCGTCACCGAGCAGCTCAACGTGAGTTCTCCCTTCCCCTGCTCTCCATCCATCCAGTCTCTCGCTTCTTCGGTTCTTCCTCGCCTTCCTGAGCTCGATTCGCAAAGCTAGCTGCTCCTGCTCGTCCACGTCCGCATGACCCGGCGGCGCGCCACGCCACACGCAAACGTTAGCTTCCACGTCCTGGTAGCAGTAGCAGTACGTGCAGTAAGACATACGGCAATTGCTCGATCGCTGGCGCGAATCTTGGAGCAATTTGCCAGCTCCTCCTGCTTCCACGGTTTGATTGGACACGGGCACACGACAAAGGAATAATTGGGCATGACAAGAATACTACTCCGACTACAACAAGTCTGCAAGTAGTTTACCGTCCAGCTGAGTGTGAGGTGCCGCCGGGCCGTGACGCGACAGCCAGCAGGTGTCGCGGGCGCTTCTCCGCGTGCACGCGCTCCAGGCGGCGACCGTGCGAGCGAGCACGGGTTTGCGTGCACGCCCGCGGTGGCGGGGCAGCGCAGCCGCTGCGCACACCACACGACCGGCTGCGGCCGCGCTTGCTTGAAGCGTCGTCGCGGCACACATGGCACTGCACTGCGGCAGGCACGCGCGCGCGCATGACACGAGGCAGGACCAGGACCCCTGTCGTTGTTCCTGCGCGTCTTTGTGATGGCCTGCGCGTGCCGTGCGTCCATGAGCTCGGTTGCCGCGTCAATGTCACGTCTCATTGCTTCGCCATGATGCCACCACGATGGCATTTCCATTTCCGGCAACCATAATCATGTGGCGTTCTGAACGACGATT
>JADLZL010000782.1:600000-893378 GCA_015844335.1 Chrysopogon serrulatus | reverse complement strand
AGTACAATGACCTTTTTTAGGGCCTTGGGTGCTCACCCCTGCTAAGCTCAGTGTCTTTGAGCCCCTTGAGACAGTTGCCAGCGAGCCCCAGGCAGGCGGACACGGTGCGCCCATGAAGGTGGACGCCGGGCGGCGTCGATCTCTTGCAGCCGACCAAGCCGCTGGCGCCGACTAGCCCTTGCAAGCGGGCCAGGCAACGGTGAGCCTTGACAGATGGCCGGTGCTAGCACGTCTCGTGACGGCTAGACGACCGACAAAAAATTCTGTAAGAGGAAACACTGATTTCTCTCGAGTATTGTAAAACATCTCATATTTTAAATGCTTGGACTGCAATTTTTGCGGGACAAAGTTTAAACGATGGAATTATATCTTTGTAGGATGGCCTCCATCGACAACAACATATATAATTAATTAGAGAAAGGAAGGAGAAAACATGCATGCACTATATGCCAGTATGCCGCCGCGTTGCATGTAATAATATTGTTGGAAATTAAAGCAAGGAGAAGCACGTCCACATGCTTCATATGCTTCTTCGAGCCGCTCCGTTTGCCAGCAAAGAAAGCAAAGTCAGATTCGTTGCGGTTGGCTGTAAGTGGCTCACTTTCTTTGCTTGAGCATATATACTCCATGGCACACGTACAAGCAGCCGACAGCGCCTCTGTGCTCCACACACAGCGGCATTTCCTGTGCAAGCCGTAATTAGCCACATTTATGTGACGCAACCCGGTTTTCCCGTGCACAATGCGCACATATAAACTTTTAGATTTTAAATGGAATTACAAATGTATATCTATTTCTATAGAGACAACTCTAATTTCTTACTGTAATACCGGTGCTTTCGTATTATGCTATTACTTATATGGACCTTACAATGGCCACTAGAATGCCCGTGCTAACACTTTTATTTTAACTATTTGGCTTAATTGCGGATTCAGTAAGGAGATCTAGGACCTTAACTATGAAACTTAGATTCTCCCTCAGATTTGGTGCTAATAATCATCACTATAGAATTGATTTCACTAGGGCTTCATTTTCTAATTAGAAGTGCTTTTTTAAAAAAAAAAATCCTCTAGTAAAGTAACAAGGAGAGTACAGAACTTAAGAACTGTTTGTGAAACTAATTTCACAAGTGGTTAACACTTAAGTGAACCACTAGTGTAAATCATGACATTTACAATAGTAGTTCGCATAATGAACTACTCGTGAAAATGATCATTTTCTAAAACGGTCCGTATATAAGAAAACTGCTTGTGAAAATGAAGACCTTTTCATGGTGGTTTTCTTAGGTAAACCACCTATGAAAATAGTTTTGACATGTTCTGGCATTTGTTCTAAAAAATTTGGTGTTTCTCTTCATGCGCGCACTGTATGTTCATGGGCACGCATTGCAAGCTTGCAGATCTAGCCTTAATTAAATATACAAGGGTGCAGGGGTGAGCAGAGCTGCTTTTCGGCTCATATTTCCTTCAAAAGCTCTTCGTTTGTTCAGTGCTAGCTAGCACGCCAGCCCGGTCTCTCTGGCACTTGGGTGCGGGGGCCTAGCAAGCTAAGGATTTGGGGTAATAATTCGAGGCTTTATTTACTCATAATTATTTTCATTATTTTTACTTGAATTTACTATGTTTTATTTTTTCCATATTTTTATCATATTATAGGATCAATATCGAGTTTAATTAGTTATATATGGGCCCGCCTCTACCTGAGCCTTCATGTTTCTTACGTGGATATATGCCCTTCTCGCCAACTTTGGAGCATTCACAATCACCATACCTAACCATAGTGACATCATTTCTGACAATGTAGATCAAGTTTAGTATTTTTGAGACTTTAATTTAAAGAAATATTTTTGCAAAAAATAGCTAAAAGGCAGTGAAGGGCGATGAAGAAGTTGTCGACGGGCATCGCACGCTATGATGAGGGCAAGGCTTTTCCAGCAACGTAAAGTAGGAGAAAAGATTCACGAGTCGACAGTGCATCGTGTGACACAAAGAGCTCAGGTCAGTGACCATAATCATCAACTTGTTTCTTGTCGAGTTTCTTCGCACGTTTGCTGTGGGAGAGGTCGCCATATTCGGTTGGGTTGTGGTGCTCGAAGAGGTTCATGAGGTGGTTGCTGGGTAGTAAGTGGTCATGATGCACCTCTGATGAGTTTGGATCACAAGTTTGGTTACAACTTTTCAGTAGAATGGCTGAATTCATCCTCAATTGATCAGTTGGTGCAACATTAACAAGGGGATTACAGAATACAGTGGATTTAGTTTGAAACAAATTTGGAAATTAGCATTGATGAAAGAGCTCCAGATGTTGAAAATGGTTCAAGCAGTGAGCCACCACGAGGTGGGTGGGGCCTGGAATTGGAACGGGCATGATGGCGAAGGAGATTAAGATCAAGCTCTTTAAGGATTTTGGCAATCAAGGAAGAGAGATGACACCGAGATGAAGGTGGAAGATATAGTGTTAGCGTTTCAAAAAAAAAAAACAGATACAGTGTTAACGCAACTAGAACCAAGGCCACATGAGTGAGTGGGCTAAATCCGACTCATGTGGCATAGAACAAGAAAACATAGATGGATCATTTGGGTGTATAATGAAGAAAGACATGTGTTTAGTCATTCATGGAGCCCAGCCCAGAAGAAGGATAGATGACTTTGAAAGCCCAGACCCATCTGGATGGATGAAGAGAAATGAGGCTTTTTCATGTGTACTATTAAAAAAGATGGTAATCTCGCTCAAGCCACTCAAAGTTTAATCTATCACCAGTGTCCAACTTCAAAGAACTTTTCTCTTCCATGCCATTCCCTTCGCTTTTCTATCTAACGGTGTCAAACAAATATGTGAAATGACCATTTTACCCCACAGCGGAGTCCATTTGTCAACCACCCAAACTTCCTCTTCCTCTTTCTCTTCTCTTCCCTAGTTGCTATTACGCTCATACACCATGCACCGATCTGTAGAGTTGCTCTTCCTGTGCCTTGGGTCTATGTGGACTATGCCTATGGAAGAAAAGGAGAGGAGGGAGAGAGGTTCTGCTGCTGCCATGTGGGGTCCGTGAAGGGGTGAGGTGCCGCACCCTCATTGGCTCATGTGACGTGGTGTGGGAGGACTTGGTCACGGGATTAGGCTGAGTGCGGTGGTCTGCTCATCCTCGTCTTCTTCGGATGGAGAAAACGGAAAGAAAGGAGAGTGAGAGGGAAGAGAAGAGGCTTGTCACGGCAGTCTGCGGAGGCCAAGCTAACCTCGGCGATGGTAGAGAAGAGCGAGAGTGAGAAGGGCGAGGCTACGGGTGTGGGAGTGTCGTGCTCTGCCCTGAGCGCCATGGGCACGCGCTGGGACAGCTCCGCCTCGGCCACCGCGGGCGCGCGTGCGTGGATAAGCGGCTCCACCCATCCACCATGTGCGCTGGCGCCGACGAAGCCGCCCGAGCCGCCACGGGAGCAGGCACGGGAGCAACTCCACCCCGCCCACCGTGGGCGCGGGCGCCGGGCGAGCTCCGCTAAGCCGCCGTGGGAGCGGTTGCGTTGCGTGTGCGTGGGGGGCCACTCCGCCCCATCCACCGTGGCACAGACGCCCGAAGCTCCGCCCCATCCACCGTGGGTGCAAAGCGAGCTCCGCCCGCCACTCACCGAGTGCGCTGCGCACCGGGAGCTCCGCCCAGTCCACCGGGGCGGGACGTGGGCGCAAGCGAAGCCAGCCGGCCGCTGCGATCGTGCGCAGGGATAACTCTGCCCTAGCTGCCACGGGTGTGCGTGGAGGGCAGCTCTGCCCCCAGCCGCCGCTGGCGGCGTGCGCGGGGGAGTTCCGCCCAGCCGCGGCAAGCGTGTGGACGGGCAAGCAAGGTCCACCCCGGCGTCGCGTGGCGAGGAGGAAGGTGGAGCCGGCTCGCTAATAGCTTGGCCCACTAGGCAGAGAGAGAAAGAAGCAAGAGGTTAATTAGGACAAGAGAGGCGTATTTTAGATATTTACACTAACTGGGCCTACGTGTTAAGGCTGTCAAACGGTAAAAAACAAACAGAACGTGGACGGAATGACATGGAAGAGAAAAGTTCTCCGAACTTGAATTCTGATGATAGATCGAACCTTTTAGTGGTTTGAGTGAGATTACTATCTTTTTTAATGGCACACACGTAAAAACATCAAGAGAAATACCGAAAAGATGCGAAGGGTGCTCATCTGGCGAAGAGGAGTGCTAGGGTTGGCGGCAGAGGCAGCGAGGGAGAGGTAGCGAGCAGCACGTAGATCCCACGTGTGACACAACCTTCCGATGAGGAGTATATATGTTATATACAAGCGGATAATGTACATCATACATACTAACTGTATATACAGTTGTTGTCAGCTTGACTCTGAATTGATGAATTCCCAAAACACTGATGAGCAACAGGGTCACAGACCAGCCCCCCTGGCTCGCACGATCCGATCTGACATGCATCTCAGCTAAATCCTAATCAGGGGCATGCATGGATCAACGTGGACCAAGCAAGGAACACAGCACAGTAATATTACTTGATGATTATAGTGCCATATAGATACAGGTGGCTGGCGGCTGCACTACAGTATGATGCACCACCTGCTGGTCCTTTCTTCCCCACTGCTGCTGCCGGAAATGGAACGAGTGGTTGGCCGATGCGTCGTTTGGGCTTCCTTGTCCTTGCCTTTGGGTTGCTGCTCTTCCTCCTTGTGGTGTTGTTGCTCTTGCTCCTTCTCTTCCTCTTCCTCCTCATCCTCCTCCACGTCGAACAAGAAGTTTGCTCGCTGAGACTTCTCTGCTAGATCCTACAATAATTAAAATGTCTATATATATGCATATATCTATATATACATCGATCTCCATTATTATATAGTAATCACCAGACCACACCTCTCCAGCTGATAAAAGATCGTAGCTGGATGGAAAAACGAACAAAAGGAGATGCGGTCTAATATGACATACATGTACTGGTAGCTAGCCAACGGAATTGAATCGATGTTCTTGGTGTTGTAGTGATTACCATATGGCCGCGCGCAGGCTCAGCTTGCTTTGGATCTGGAGATAGACGGAGATGGCGTCGTCACTGCCCCCAGGCACTATCAGGTTTCGAACTGCAAAAGCAACACAATATCTTTGGGTCTAGTATGAGAGAAGGGTACAGAACACAAGTATATATACACACACGCACCGCCACGCAAGCAGACGCATTGTATCAGATATATGGATGGAATGCAGTGCAGTGTTCCTTTTTTTTTCATTATTAAATTCGTGGAAGGATATATGCCTATCTTGTGTAGACAGCTAGCTCGCTAGATTAGCTTAAGAGTTACAAAAGCCAGAGATGGATGTGGACGGGTATACAACGTAGATGCCTGATGTCGAATTTGGTGGGGTAAAGAAGAGTGAACAAAGGACGAAGAATTGATGTTGGATGGCCGGCATGTCCAAGATACGATTCCTGACGTGGATTTTATTCGACTTCGACTGCTTTGAGAGTACCACGACTTTTAGAGTTTCTCCAGCAGCTCCTTTTTTTTTCACTATATCGCAGGACAGAAGAGGACTGCTACAACAGCTCAAGAAAATCCCCATCCCTTTTACTTCCCCTGACACAAGTGCTCCATATGTCATGATCCGATCAATCTTTTCTTTTTCTTCCTTCTCTTCACCTCTTCCTCTCTCTCCCTCTCCTAGCTTTCTCTCTCATCTCTCTCTCATGAGGTATGCAAGGGCGAGCCCCTGGTGCAATGACCCGCAGCACAGCTTGGTTGATAACACGCTCACCGGCCTCCCTGGATTCTATGGCCTGTGGGTGTCGGTTGGCGCCACCACTAACGTGCTCCATTTCACCGTACTGCAGCCATACCGGTCTTGTTGTCCCTAGTAAGCTAAAAGAAGCGCCGAGGGGTTCTTCTCACTGCTTCTAGCCCGCTCGCTTTAAAAGGTATTGGTGTTAGCACCAAAGAATATTCTAAAAATACCGACGGACTCATTTTGCAATTCCCACCCTCTCATCCAAAAGGTACGGGGTCAGCACCAAAATAATTTGGAAAAGTCGAGAGGCACTCTTCCCTATCTTCCGCCTATCTTGCCGGCCCCCACAACAAAAGAAAATGATAAGACACTAACAATGTGATCATACAAGTACTAAAGAACCAGATCCCATCAGGACACTGTCATAATTGCATCATTCGCTCTCACTTTTGCTCCCTACTTCGCTATGGAAACTTTGGAGACTACCCACTGTTTGAGACTTTGGTCGAGTTACGGTGAGGGCTTCATCGCTGACTTCAGCGTCATTGACTATGCCTTCGCTAAAATTTTGACAAAGAGACTTTGCCACTAACTTGGCAAACTTGGCACTAACACACCCAACATTTTTGGAAATGGACTTGCCACCGATTTCAACATCAGCAGTAATGCCTTTGCAGACATATTGATGAACGGCATCACCACCGACTTTGGCTTAACTCGACACTACCTTCGCCAGCACTTTGGTAAGGGGCTTCGCCAAAAGCTTCGGCATCATCAACAACGCTTTGATCAACATTTCACTGAGAGGTCTCGCCATCGATTTCAGCTTCATTGACGATGTGTTCGCCAATGTCTCAGAGAAGGGCTTTGACTTTGACTTCAACATCATTGGCTGAATCTTTGTCAACATTTTGGCAAGGGGCTTCATCATCAGCTTTGCCATAATCAACACTGCCTTCACCATCAACCGGAGTGGCGATGTCCATATACAGCATATTTGATACCAATTACACCTACATCATCCGCTTCAAGCATGCAAAAGACTTTCTCACAAGCACTAGCCAAAAGGGGGTGGCGAGGAGCGCATGGACAAGCCATCTGCCTGAAGACAACAGCCTTGCCTAACACCCGTGAGTGAAAGCTTGAAGATGTGTCATGATAATCTATAACTACTTCGCCTACCTCGACTACATAATGCCCTTGGCGAAGGTTCAGTTATGAAAAAGGTATTAAGGACTCATGGTCATATATAAGAAAGGAAGAAGCTGCCAAAGATAGAGTCAGGAGGATCGAGCGAAGGTTGATATCGAAGACTAGCTAAAGATAATATCATCCATAGAATATCTCTATATAGACAAGAGGTGTGTGTCAGAACTATGTTGTAATTGAGCCACACCTAGTTCTACTCAGCTATTTGGGTCTTATAACTGAATAGGTGAAGGGCTGCTGTTGACGGTATGTTATATGTTAGTAACCCCATTATTGTTTTATAGGGCCCAATTACATAGCTTAGCGATTATAAGGTAATATTTAGGGAACATTTATAACCCCTAGAGTTTTTTTTTTTTGTAAATATAAGCCCTCTAGAACAAATACTAAAAACCTCTTCTTCCACCTTCCCTATAAAAGGGAAAGAGGATATTCCACCTTCCCTATATAAGGGAGAGAGGAAGGTGGAGGGGATCCTGACCTCTCACTCATTTCCCTCCCTTTTTTGTCTCTCCACTCACATCTCTCATATTCGGTCATACAACAACATCACATCGCAGTTGTAGTTTCATTATATAACGGTTGTTTCAAAAATAAGTTTCATTGAGAGTTGAGACTATATTAGGAAACAAAATAAGTTGATTTTGATGATATCCATTCTACTAGAATAGAATCAACTCATACACCCAGTTTATTATGAGTAGCTTAGACAATATTAGCTTGGCTTGGATGTTTTTCGACTACATGAGGCGCATACACAGTAGGCAAAAAGAAGCATTAGGAATCAAAGTTGTTGCTCAAATAGGTATGCATTTTTCTCTAACTTCCTTCCACCGAGGTATCCTACCAAGCTCCTAGAGACGTCCGTGACCCAGGAGATGCTGCGAGCCATCCAAACCTTAGTTGATGATGCATATGGGGTCTCTACTGCAATACGCCGCCGTTCTTCCTCAAGCAAAATGTCCAGCCACCTCTTTAACATGTACTCTTTAACTGCAACCACACCCTTGTTCACAAAGTCCTCTGGTGGCATGGCTATGGGATTTTGCTCCAGGTTGCGCTTCTCTAGTTTATCCAGCAGACCAAAATTGTCGGGGAGAGCATGGATCTGATTATTGCTCAAGTCAAGCTCACGCAGATTTAGCAAGTCACCAAACGAAGAGGGAAGCTCCTTCAAGTCACTAAAGTTGCTACTAAGGTCGAGAATTTCAAGACTGCTAAGCTTCCAAAAAGCAGATGGCAGACTGCATAATTCATTGAAATGGGCATCTAGGAGGTACAATGACGTCATCTCACAGAGAGATGATGGAAGAGAACGCAACTTGTTCATGTGGATCCAGAGTTTTCGCAAATTTACTAGCTCATGACCAATGTTTGTCGGTAGATAGGTGAGGCCATTGTAGCTCACATCAAGCTCAACTAGCGACCTAGAGTTTGATATGAATCAGTCAGACAATATTAGTTAGCGTTAAAAGAAAAGAAGCATGGTGTTAGCTACCTGCACTTGGAGATGTTATCTGGCAATGCCCTGAGTCTATTACTCGACAGATTCAGAATCTTCAAATTGGATAGCAGTCCAATATTACCAGGAAGATAAACCAAAGCATTAGCAGCGAGATGAAGCTCTTCAAGATGATCAAGTCCTCCTAAAGCATCTGGAATAACCTATAATGACTTTGAAACATGATTTTAATTCATTAATTAATCAAAGTGTGGGGACAAAAACTAATTGACAGAATGTATACAAATCCTATTGTGGAATTGCAACTAAACCGAAAGATGGTGAGCATTTTGTAGTAACATTTGCTTGTGTGTATTTTTTAATGATGATGTGTCAAAACATATTACAAAGACATGAAGATATCATGCACATATAGATTAAGCAATACTGCAAAGTAAGAAAAAAAATGAAACAAAAGTTAGTTCTCCCTATTCCAAATTATGCTTTACAAATTTTGAACTAAGCAAAAAATCCATGGATTTTATAATAGATTTAAACTAATACCCCGTATATACAGATTAAGATGGGCACACTTTAGTCAATCATATAAGCAAACTATTTGCACAATGTAGCAGTTTGATACACACTACTTGATTTTTTTTTTCAAGAACATTCATATTTAGATACTGTCACCCATATATTACATGATTTCAATAATATTGTTATTAGTATACTAATTAACATATGCATAGCCTAATTATTTTCACCCAAATATATCTAGCTGCTCCCTGTCTTAAGGTAAAGAAAAAAAAAATCACTCAAACACATGTATATGATCCAATTCGTTATTACCTTGAGTTGGTTGCGTGAGACGTCGAGCACACGGAGCCCCAAGATCCTCCCAAACGCCTCGGGCAGGTGGCGAAGCTGGCGGTCCACGAGGCGCACGCTCTCCACCGGCTTGCCCGCCTCGGCCAGCTTGAGCATCGCCACCACCTCCTGCCGCCCCGCCGCATCGTCCCTGTCCTGCTCAGTCCCCGCGGCCGGCCCTTGATTGTCTTTCCCGCTCTCCACCGCGTCCTCGTTTTCATCCAGCAGGTCCGTGTCCGTCCCCTCCATCGCGGAGCAGCGGTAGATCACCGTCTCGAGCCGGGCCTCGGCCTCGCGCACCAGGGCCTCGTAGGCGTCGTGGGTCTCCTTGAGGCGCCACACAGCGGCACGCCTCGACGACGTCGCCTCGGTTATCCGCGAGTCGCCGTCCCCGGCGCCGGCGGCGGCCAGAATGGCGCGGGATGAGTCGACGAGCTCGTGGTCGGGGCGCGGGCCGAGCTCATGGAGCACAGAGCGCGCGGCGGAGACGTCGGCGACGGCGCGAGCACGGACGGGTGGCGCTGCTCTGGCTGCGCCGATGAGCTCCAACTCGGTCCTCTGCCGCGGGGGACGACGGGGTATGCACGTGCACGGGCGGCTGCTCGATGTCGAATTCGGGGTCGGAGGTGGCCTTGGTCTTGGGCATCTTGGAGAGGGAGGGGACGATGCGGGAGAGCACGTAGGCGAGTATCATCGTCGGGTGCGTCTGCGGCGCCGGATGACAGCCGGATCGAGTGGGGAGATCGTAGTCGTAGTGCGGAGCGGACGGGCGAGAGGCAGGAGATGCATGCTTTTGTGGAGCAATGCGGGTCTGCGTGGTTTGGGAAACCGAAGTCGACGAGGACTGGTGCGCACACCCGTCCCCTGGCCTCCGGGGTAGCGGTATGTGCATTGAAATTTGCATCTTTTTAAATGGAAGATTTACACAATTTTTTATTTTTGAAAAGATCGGTATTTAGGTTAATATACTTGTATACAAGAAGAAAGAAAAGATAAATATTAAATTAGTAGATTTTTTAGCATGTTTGACACTTTGACTGAGCCATAAGCCATGTGCGTCGCTGTAGATGTGGACAAAAATACATGACACCCGTGCGATGCACGTGCATTCATATAAAAATGAAAAGACAAAGTATTAATTAAAAAGTGAAAATATTTTGCAAGTTCACAAACTGCAGCCCAGGCCTCTAGGGCCTGGGCCCTAGTCATTGGTTCCGAAAGCATTACATACCCCATGTAATTTTGTAGCCCAATATCGAGGGCCCAGCAGCAAAGGTAGGGCACTCATAGGCCTCACCTCTCCCTAGAGGCCTGGACCCTGACAGCCCGTCCGGCTGTCCGTCTCCCTCTTCCCTCTCGCATACACGATCGAGCTGCGAGCGCGCGGCCGCACTGGAGGAGGTGAGGGCCGCCGGCTGCTGCCGGAGGCTGGGCTAGATCAAGCCATTCTGCAGCGGTGCCCTGCCCTTCCCCATCTTGCCTGTGCCGTGCCGGCAGCACCGCAGCCGGCCACTGCGCTGGTTGCGCCGGCCACCGGCCCTCATCCTCCGAGGCTCCAGGACCCGGGCCCGTCCGGCCGTGAGCTCCCGTGTGCATATGCCCGTCCAGGTCCAGTCCCTACCTACCTTGCTGAGTGTATATACAAATATATGAATTCTTAAATACATGTATATACACATTTAGCCGTTCATTAATCATGTGACGCCATTTTCTTTTGTAGCATATAATACAAGCACTATATGAAGAGGAACATTAGGAATCTCTAGAATATCGAATAGCAATGTATGATGGATAATCAATTTAGCTATGTATCTATTATTTTTATTTACATATTTAACTTCTCTCTCTCTCTCTCTCTCTGAAGACATGCATGGTCAAGTATGTGCATTTTCTTTTTATATCTTAGTTTATCGATATGTAGTTTAGTAGTATACTAAGAACGCCAACGTCTGCCACAAATTCTTGTCAAATTTTAGCTAAGATTAGTTCATCAAACTGCATTTTTTTCTAGTCTAGTGGAATCTTGCCACACCTTTTATAGTCAGTGACATGTGGGTCTGAGTTAGTAGAAAAAGAATCTTGTTAGAGTTTGTGGCCACAACCAAAACAATTGCTAGCTTGATCAAACTCGACTGAATTTAAGAGTGACAAAGTATTGCAAGGTTTGGCTTCAAGCCGAACAGGCCCTAGTCATGGCGAAAACCTGGATCGGCCACTGACAAAGATAGTGTTCACAAATACTAAAAAATTGAGAGCAATTATAGGTCACAAAGATCATAAAATAAGCATTGCATTTTTTATATAATTAGATTTGTTGGTTTTTAATATGTTTATCTAAGTCGCAAGCCACATGTGTCGGTTTAGACATGGCTAAAAAAAGTTACCCCGTGCAACACAGGTGATATTACATATTACATATACTAATAAAAGTTAGAAGCACGAGCTGTGCGTCCAATGGAAAGAGCTTTCAAAGCTAAAAAAACTCTAAGACACATTCTCCAACCACAGTTTTAAAGCATCCACAAGGGTGAGGTTTGGCCTTGAGATGCAAACAAAACCAATTTCATTCTTGAAGTCTTCTTTCCATTTCTCACCAGTGCAGAGGATAGGCTCAAAGATTAGTCGATTCCTTGACGCCCAAATAATCGGCCTGCAGGCAGTGCTGAGGATTCTCTGAAGTAGCTGCTGCCAAAAACAGTCCTGCCCTCTCTGCCCAACATTTGCATGTTTACGTTGAAACTACTGATGGAAACAAAGCATTTTTAGCTCAGGTCGGCCCCTGGAAACATGCCTGGGTGTTATGCACTTGTGTGTAACACACATGCTAACATGCATGGTGCCAGGCTTGCCGCGCCGCCCCTGGGGGGGTTGGGCGCGGTGGCGCGGGGCGGCGACTGTGCAGTCGCGCCTGAACACGCCCGGACAGAACAGGAGAAGGGAACGGAGACCAGGCGGGCTGGCAGTAGGGCTGCCACGCGTCAGGCAGTCAGCGTGACCTGCCACGGTGGCACCCCTGCCGCGCCAAGCAAGGTGCTGCGTCACAACAGTTTGGCCACGCCAAAAAGGATTTAAAATAAAAATTCAATAGTAGGTACCATGGACCAAGCTCCATACGTGCATGAAAGCACATTGCGTCCATTCTGGTCCACGACTCACGCAGCAGGTTGGAGCGAGCAGCCCTGGGTATCATACGCGCGCGACCCGTTACGCTGAACGATATAGCACAACCTTATCTTGCCTTGGACGAACATGCACTAGTGGGCCTAGCGGCAGCAGCTCGCATATCTCTCCTCCAAGATGGACCAATAAGGAAGCTAGCTATAAATCACTGAAATGCATGAAGTCCAAATATGGTGGTGAGATGACCTCGCCAGCTTCATCAGTACCTAATACGTTGCTTTCTTCTTCAAATTAGTCCTCCTCGGTCGGCCTGCATCGAATAATTTGCAGTGACACAGATGTGAACAAGTCTGAGAAAATGGGAAGGAAACTAGACAAGGCATACTATTGCCACAGCATCTACATAGCACGTAAGGAATCGTAGCATGATGATAATGAAGTATGTATATGTGTTCCCAAACTCATGTAGTATATCGCATTTTCAGTTGTCCTAATAAGTCAGATTTAATTTTTGTAAGCAACCGATAATGCTTACGATATATCAAATAAGGAGCTCCGTTCAATATCTTATGAAATATGGTTGTACAGTTCGCCTATTTGAAGCCGTAGATTAATATACTTTGCTCTGTAGAAATTTATTTAAACTTTAGATAGTATATATACTTTTAAATGTGTAGGAAAAACTCAAATCCATTATATATATATATATATATATTTCTAGGAATGAAGGAATATATATGAACCATCATCACCCATCCATAAAAAAAAACACTTTACCTTATTTGCCATCCTGGTCCAAAGATAAATGTTCGACATGTGGGAAGAACGCTAGTAGTTTCTTGAAGGCGTCCTTGATCAGCGTGGCCTCAGCATTTTCCTGGTCTTCGCTTGCAGTATGATAACATGCCCTCCATGCTTCAATTTTCTCAAGTCTTGGGAGATGCTGGAGCCCACTAGGTGTTGCCTTGTCCCATTGGTCCGCATCAAAGACCAACTCCAGCTCCCGAAGCTCAGGCATAGCTCCTACCTCAAATGTTAGAAATGACATCCAATCGCAGTCGAGCTGGAACCATTTGACAACTGGGAATCCTGTGGATCCTCCAATCACAATCCCTTTTTTCGGGACGACACCAGGTGGGATCCGCAGGGTGAATGCTAGGAGGGACAATAGCTGTGTCCCAATCATGGCAACATCTTCCTGGAGTATGTGCTTTGTCCCAAGCGACAACACACGGAGGTTCCGGAGATGGCTTATCCACCTAGGAACTCTGGAGAATGTGCATATTCTTGTGTCAAGCCACTCAAGTTTGTGGGAAGGAGGGGAAAGTGAGATTAGTTCATCAATGCACAAGGCAACAGATACAGGATCTTCATGCCAGATATATAGATGTTTTAGGTTGCCGAGTTTCTGGAGAGCAGTACCAAGAGCTTTCATCCATGCTGGCCTTAGCAAGGGGGTACACCCTCTGGGTAAATAAAGAGTCAAATGTGACAGAGCATTGAGCTCACCCAGGCCAATAATACTTCCAAATGACTCAGTTGGTAGACTAAAACCACACAAAGTGCGCACCGATTTCGCCATGACAATCCAATCAGGCAGCCTTTGGCCCATTGGCACCAATATATGGGATAAGCACGGTGCGTCAACAACCTCTAATTGCATGCGACAGCTTGATATCCCAGATAAGTCCAAAGTCTCCAAAACATGCAGCTCCTGTATTTGACCAGACAATACGACTTTTCCTTTAACCTTTAAATACCTCAACTGTGACAGCCGGCTAATACTAGTTAAGTCAATTTGGATCCCCCAACGAATTTGAAGAAACAATACCCGCACAAACATAAAGTCTAGCAGCGAAGGTACCCAATTCGATTCTCCCAATATAGTAAGAGAACGAATATGTGGCTGCAGGTTCCCAACAGTGGCCATAGCCACGTCTTCATCGTCTATACCTCTGCCGCCAACAATGGTAAGTCGACGAATGACCTTGTGTTGAGTTTCTGCCACAGCTTGTGGATTATGTACCAAACTCAGAAAATTATCTTCCTTACATCTCCTTATGATCAATTCGAGTAGCATATCATGCACTCTGCAGCCTAATACCTCGACATTGTACTCCATATATGTAGGTTGAATCATGCTCCTATTGACCAGCTCAATGAAATAGCTCTCTGCAACATTCCATACATCTTGTTCAAAAGAGTTGCTCACAAAACCTTCTGCCACCCATCTCCTGACTAGATCATCCCTACTAATTTCATAATCTTCCGGGTAAGACCCAAGATACAGAAAGCGCGCCTTCAGATGACGGGGGAGATTCTTGTAGCTCATATCTAAGATATACATCATGTCTTCATAGTTGGAGTTCGTCACAAACTCAGTGGCTAGTGAATTCTTGACATATTCCCATTGTCCTTCCAATCTTGTCGTTTCGCAAGCAAACATGCTGGCTAGTGTAATAATTGCAAGTGGTAGACCACCACATTTTTTCAAAATTTCACTTGATATTGTCGCAAGCTCATAAGGGCAAGCATCTTCAGATCCAAATATTCTATTTAAGAATAGTTCTCTTGACTCTTTCTCACCAAGGGGCCTCATATTATAAACGCATCCAAGGTTGCGACAACATGACCTAGCCACAATGTTGTTCCGTGTAGTTATCATAACTCTACTACGATGATTATTTGGTGGGAAGGCACATTGAATGATATCCCATACACGTGTATCCCACAAGTCATCATCAACTATGATGAAATACCTGCATGCAATTAAGAATAAGCTCTTCTTTCTCAGAGAACCCTAGATATAAATCTCATGCAGTTGTAGTATCCTTAAGTTAAGGTGCAACTTTTATTCTTTATTGTATCTTTTATTTACTCTCCTTTTTTGTAATTTCTTTAAATAAGGATTTTAGATCACAAACTGCATTCTTAAATACTAAGATAATATAAGCAAGTATTTAGAACTTGTGACATGCCCCTTAGGATAAGTGGTAGAACTTGAAGTTAGATTTCTGATGGATGGCAGTGCTTGTCCCAAGAGGATATCAATATTTGAACTTACGATGATCAATAGTTTCAACTAAAGAAATATTGAAGGTCAGGCACATATGACCGCCACAATCTTCCCCCATTTCTGAATATAATTCACTACTATAGAATTTTTTTCAAGGCAGGCGAAATGGGTTAACCGAAGTGGGCATCACACCTGCTTTGGCCCAAAGGCCTTAGTTAATCATTAAATAACGTGGGTCAAATGGCCGCATGCGAAAATCAAAGAAAAAAGAAAAAAAAGAAAAAGCCCATAGCCCAACCGAGCCTAGATTTGGGCCTTGCACCATGTGCCACTCCTGCATGCTCCCCAGCGCTGGGGAAGCCGGACTTATCCTCCACAGGCGCGCCGCCGCTGGATCAACGTTGCTCAGGGAGTGAGAAGAGGGAACAGTCACCGGATCCGACTTTCCACACGCTGCCATCGCTGGATCCAGCCACCCTCTGCCCATGCCTTCGTGGGATCCGGGCCACAAGGGGATGGAGTAGAGGGAGCCACCATCGGATCTGGCCATTCTAAGAACCGCCATCACTGGATCAGGACCCCTCAAACGCGTTATCACCGGATCTACGCCGCTCATGGAGAGAGAAGAGGAAGAAGCGTGGATTTACTGTCCTGAGCATGCGGGCCACCTGGTTGCCTTAGCACCGTTGCAAGGCCTCCCAGCGCTTGCAGGTCCACTAGGTAGGGCAGTCGTAGCAGGCCCTCCTAATGGCCAGGACATCTTCATTATGGTAACAGTCGGTAATTTCAATGCGATGTTAGGGTATTATTTTGAATTTATTTAAATAATAATGAGTCTTGGTAATTTAGATGCATATTTATTGAGTTATTCTGCATTATTTTAAATAGATAAGATGGTTAATATACGAACAAATTTTAGGACTTATTTTGAATTATCTTTGATAATAGTAGAGGTGGGTAATTTAGATGCAAAATTAGAGGGTTACTTTATGTATTTCCATAATGGTAGAGGTAGGTAATCATTTTTATAAATTAGGATAGATTCAATGGATATTATTAGTGATGATAATTAGAGCCTACGATTAAAATTAACAATTTTCTGATTATCATTGTCAGGTACCAAAACTAGAGCCCCCCAGACAGGTCACATAAACCGGGCCCAACAAACGCAAAACCAGGCTTCACAACAACAAAGCACGGCCCATCGAAGCCCAGCGCGCTCCTTTCCGCCTCGCCCGAGCCCTTCCCCGCCGAAGCCCTCGGACGGCCGCTGGCCTTCCGCCTCGTCCGAACCCTCCTCGCCGAGAGCCTCGGACGGGCGCTAGCTTTCCGCCTCGCCCGAGCCCTCCCCGCTGAGGCCTCGGACGAGCTCTCGCCTTCCGACTCGCCTGAGCCCCTGCGCCTAGGCCTCGGACGGGACGCTCCGCACTCCCTGGTCAAACCAAGCCTCTGACTGGATGTATATCCACCGCCCGCCTCTCTACAGTTCTTGTCAGAGTGGCGCCATCCCTTGGCAGGATAAGGGAGCCGTCCCATCACTGATCACGCCCGCGCTCAGGGTTTCGTCATCCCCCACGGTGGTGGCCATGCCACCCACTGTGGGGCACTGTTTTGCCTACTTCCTGTGACAGGTTAAATCATCGAGGTCTTGGGGCGCTGACAGCCATGCCAAGGCCCGTCATCCGGTGTCATCTTCCGTACGGGGGTCAGGTCAGGCGGGACGCCGGTCAAACAACAGTCCCTCCCGGGTTTTCTGAGCCCGGGATGGGCAGCGACTGCCCTGATGACCGTCCACCCCTGTGCCAACCACTCCACGTACGGCAGCAGGCTCCGAGGCCCTCCGAGCCTCGGACTCGAGGCGAGTCAAAGCTACAGCAAGCTACAGGGCTCGGACACGCCATCCATCGCCACTCCGCCAACCTACACAGGGACAGGCGTCTTCTCCATCGCCAGGACTGGGGAGGTGACACCCCGCAGCTACGCCCATGCCCAACAGTGCCGCCACCCACTCCGAAGCCTCAGCACAAGGAAGGCTACCGGCTCCGAGGCCTCGGACCAGGAGAAGGAGACGCTCACGACCCCTTCACGTGTAGGGGCACCCTTTGTAAACCCCATCCTCTCCTTACGGCTATGAAAGGGGAGGACGGGGGCCCTTAGCGGGCGGGCTCTCACTAGCACGATATTGGCATTCCACTCAATCAACCACGAGACTTGGGACCAGCGCCCTCTCTCAACCGCTTGTACACCCCTACCTACAAGCACCTTGGTGCGAGATAATACAAGTCATCCTCCCCCCACTGGACGTAGGGACTTCTCTTGCCCGAACCAGTATAAATCCTTGTGTCCATCTCGCACACCTTCCGGAGTTGGGAGCACGCACCATAAATTTACTAGTTGGCGCTAGAACCACCAGTTCTAGCACTGACAGTTGGCGCGCCAGATAGGGGAGCTGTGCGTGTTTTCGCCTCTCTTCCCGCCAAAACTCTGAATGGCCAACGACCGCGATGAGGTGTCTCAGGACGTTTCCAGCCCCAACTTTCCCCCGCCGCAGCCGCTGGAGCTGGGTACCGTGATCCGGTTTGGGGATCTCGAGTTCGTGTCGCTGGGCACCCAGTACGACATGGAGCTCCTTCCACCCAGGGCCCAGGAGTCTCCCGACGAGGCTCCCGCGGCCCGTCGTCCGCCCCGGCGCGGGGAGGCGCCCGTAGCGCACATGCCCGCCGTGCTCGGCAAGCGTGTCACGCCGCCAGGGGCCTGGAGGAGGATCTGGCCGCGCTGCATTTGGGCGGCGGAGGCCGCCCTAACGCCTCACGACCAGGTTCCACCACCACCGCCGTTCGGCCTCATTAACGCCGCCACCACGTGCGCTGCGTCGTTGGTCTCCACCAGGCTTGGGGGGCCTATGATGAGCTCCCCGGCCACCACCGCGCTTCGCCCGGGAACCGGACACGTCCCGCTCCCACCGCGCCTCCCCCCGACCTTGAGGGGCACCGGACCAGGTGGGCAGGAGTAGACTATTCTGGGTCCCACTACGTCCACGCAATACGGCGCTACCTGGAGGCCACGGAGCCCTGTGGGCTAATGCCGGCGCATGCATTTGCCTTTGGGTACCCTAACTCGGACTCACCGGACGACATGTACGACCCAACCCGCGAGTGCTTTCACGTGGAGATCAACGATCTCGGCGATGGCGGCGACGGCAACGACGGCGATGACTGAGACCGCGACCCCAGGCATACCGCCAGGCCGACCCCGGTAGGCGCAACGCCTCAGGACCCCGGCACGTCCCAACCCGTGGGCCAGGAGCAGCAGACTCCACCGCGCATGGGTCCCCCGAGGACTGGTGATCCGATGGCCACCCCTCAGGGGCCGCGGCACCCCACTATCGAGCAGATCCGGGAGCTTGGGGACAGGCTCGAGCACGACCGTCTTCTGCTGCGGCAGAAGATAGATGCGTTCAAGCGTGAGCGTCGCGCGGCGCGTAACCCGAGCCCCGCTGCCCGACAGCGCGCCCGCGACGTCAACTGGAGGATCGTCAACGACGAGGGAGGGGAACGTGCCCCCATCTTCCAGCGCGCAAGCCAGAACGTCGCAGCTGCGGCCCTTCTCCTCCGAGCGATGCCAGAGCCGTCCACCCCGGAGGGGCGACGGATTCGAGATGAGATGCGGGGCTACATCGAGACCGCTGCGGTCCAGCAGGCCGAAAGCTCAGCCTCACGCATTCGCGCACAAAGGGACAAGGAAGCCGAGGTTCATCCTCGGAACGAGCGAGAGGCCTCGGTCCATTAGGATCCATCGCGGAGGCCGGTCCGCGAACGCATTCAAGATAACCGCGGCAGCCTCGATGACGGCGACGCGCACAACGTCATCAACAACGCCGCGAGGGAAGCCGGAGCACGGGCGGACGCGACCGCCAACCGCGCAGAGGCGGCAGGCACGACAGTGACGAGGACCATGACGACGCTGATCCCCCGGGGCCTCGCGCCTTTACCTGGGAGATCCGTAATGCCCGGTTCCCTTTCCGGTTCCGCCAACCGGCCAACCTCACCAAGTACTCGGGAGAAACGAACCCCAAGGTATGGCTCAATGACTACCGCCTAGCGTGCCAGCTGGGCGGCACGGACAACGACAGGCTCATCCTCCGCAACCTTCCGCTTCATCTAGGCGACTCTGCGTGAGCTTGGCTGGAGTATCTTCCCGCCCGCATGATCCGCGACTGGTCCGATTTGGTCAAGGTTTTCGTGGGAAACTTCCAGGGCACATACGTGCGCCCTAGGAACTCGTGGGACCTCCGTAGCTGCCGCCAAAAGTCTGACGAGTCGCTGCTGGACTTTATTCGGCGCTTCTCGAAGAAGTGCACCGAGCTGCCCAACGTGGCCGGCACTGCCATCATCAGCGTGTTCCTTGACGGTACGACCTGCAAGGAGCTCGTCCACGAGTTGGGCCGGAAGATGCCAACTACCGCCAACGAGCTATTCGAGGTGGCGACCAACTTCGCCTCCGGCGAGGAAGCAGTAGGGGCTATTTTTCGCAATGGCAATGACAAGGGAAAGCGGAAGGAGGGAGATGCTGAGGGGGACGCATCCCGTAACCCCAAGAAAAACAAGAGGAACAAGCGGAAGGGAAAGAAGGGCAAGAAGAAGGCGGACTCCAAGGATGATCTCGTCGCGGCGGCCGGCCGCAAGGCCCCCCGAGGTCCTCCGGGACCCGGGGCCTTCGACGACATGCTCAAGAAGCCCTGCCCTTTCCACAAGTTCCCCGTCAAGCACACCATGGGGGAGTGTTACTTGGCCTGCCATTTCTACCAGAAGCTCCCCCCGCCCGAGGACAAGAAGAAGGAGAAAGAGGGCAAAGGCGAAGGATTCCCCGAGGTCCACGACGTCTTCATGATCATTGTGGGGCTGCCCGCGAACCTCTCCCCACGCCAGATCAAGCGTGAGCGCCGTGAGGTCTTCTCGGTGCGCCCGGCCACTCCACAGTACCTGCCGTGATCCACCGATGCCATCACATACAACCTCGACGACCATCCGCTCTACGTGCCGAACCCGGGACGGTACCCGCTCGTGGTCGACCCCATCATCGGCAACTTGCGGCTCACCAAGGTGTTGATGGACGGCGGCAGCGCCCTCAACATCCTCTACTCCGAGACCCTCAGCCTGTTCGGGATCGAGCGCCCGCAACTCCGGCCCTGCAGCTCTCCTTTTCAGGGCATAGTGCCGGGCAAGCGTGCCTGGCACCTCGGGCAGATCGATCTCCCGGTCTTTTTCGGGACGCCATCAAACTTCCGCAAGGAGGTCATCACCTTCGACGTGGTCGACTTCCGAGGAACCTATCATGGTATCCTTAGACGTCCCGCGTACGTGAAGTTCACGGCCGTCCCCAACTACACCTACCTCCTCCTCAAGATGCCAGGCCCCAACGGCGTCATCACCGTCGGCTCCTCCTACGAGCACGCCTTCAACTGCGACGTCGAGGCGATCGAACACGCCGAAGCCGTGGCGTTGTCCAAGGCACTCGACGCCAAGCGCCATGCCGGCACCTTCGAACTGTCCGACGGGGTGAAGGAGGTCCCGCTGGATCCCGCCTCTCCATCCGGCAAGGCGGTGAAGATCTGCGCCTCTCTCAACCCCAAATAGGAAGTTGTGCTCATTGACTTTTTCCGCACGAACATCGACATCTTCGCGTGGAGTCCCTCGGACGTGCCAGGCATTCCGAGGGATGTCGCCAAGCACTCCCTTAATATCAGGGCCAGATCCAAGCCGGTGAAGCAGCGTCTGCGCCGATTCGATGAGGAGAAGCGCAGGGCCATCGGCGAGGAGGTGAATAAGCTTTTAGCGGACGGATTCATCAAGGAGGTGTTCCACCCTGAGTGGTTATCTAATCCTGTACTGGTTAGGAAGAAAAGTGGGAAGTGGAGGATGTGTGTAGACTACACAAGCTTAAATAAAGCATGTCCAAAGGTCCCCTTTCCTCTACCACGTATTGATCAGATTGTTGACTCCACCTCGGGGTGTGAACTCTTATCCTTCCTTGATGCCTACTCCGGTTACCACCAAATCAAGATGAAGGAGTTCGACCAGCTCGTGACTTCCTTCATCACTCCTTTTGGCATGTACTGCTACGTAACAATGCCCTTTGGACTCAGAAACGCCGGAGCCACATACCAACGGTGCATGCTCAGCGTCTTTGGGGATCACATCAGAGAGATCGTAGAGGCTTACGTAGACGATATTGTTGTCAAAACCAAGAAGGCTGCCGACCTCATCGCCGACCTTGAGATTGCCTTTCGGTGTCTTAAAGCCAAAAGCGTCAAGCTCAATCCTGAGAAGTGTGTCTTCGGAGTCCCCCGAGGCATGCTCTTAGGATTCATTGTCTCCAAGCGCGGCATCGAGCCCAACCTAGAGAAGGTGACCGCGGTGACTAGTATGGGGCCCATCAAGGATCTGAAGGGGTCCAACGGGTCATGGGCTGCCTTGCGGCCCTTAGCCGCTTCATCTCGCGACTTGGTGAGAAGGGCTTGCCCCTGTACCGCCTCCTGAGGAAGTCGGAGCATTTCTCCTGGACCGCCGAGGCCCCCCGGGAGGCTCTCGATAAGCTTAAAGCTGCCCTTACCGGCGCCCGATCTTGGTCCCTCCAAATAGAAGGTGAACCTCTCCTCTTATACGTGGCCGCGACAACCCAAGTCGTTAGCGCGGCCATTGTTGTTGAAAGACAGGAGGAAGGCCACGCCCTGCCAATCCAAAGGCCGGTTTATTTCATCAGCGAGGTGCTGTCCGAGACCAAAATCCGCTATCCGCAGATCCAGAAGCTACTCTACGCCGTGGTCCTAACTCGACGCAAGCTCTGGCACTACTTTGACGCCCACCCAATGACAGTGGTCTCCTCCTTCCCATTGGGAGAGATCCTCCAGAACTGGGAAGTCTCAGGACGGGTTGCCAAGTGGTCCGTTGACCTCATGGGAGAGACTCTCTCCCTACGCGCCGAGAAAGGCCATCAAGTCCCAAGTCTTGGCGGATTTCCTCCTTCCCACCCGGCTTCCACCGCCTCGGATCTAGGAGGAATGCTTTGGACCATGTACTTCGACGAGCCCACGATGAAGACCGGCGCCGGCGCCCCCTCCTCTTCGTCTCGCCCCTCGGGGGGTACACATGTGATGCGTGGTCGGCTTTATTTCCCTGCTTCAAACAACATGGCAGAGTACGAGGGCCTCCTCAACGGCTTGAAGATCGCCATCGAGCTCGGCGTTAAGCGCCTCGACGTCCGAGGGGACTCGCAACTCGTCATCGACCAAGTCATAAAGGACTCGAGCTGCCATGACCTGAAGATGGATGCGTATTGCAAGGCCGTGCGTGGCACGGAAGACAAGTTCGACGGCCTCGAGCTCAACCACGTCGCTCGAAGGTACAACGAGGCCACCGACGAGCTTGCCAAGATTGCGGCCGGGAGGGCTCCGTCCCCGGCGTTTTCACCAAGGATCTCGCGGCCCCCTGCAGCCGGCCGAAGACCAAGGCGCGGCGGCCGGCGGCAAGCGACCCCCTCGGGGGGCTCTGGCGGCGTCACGAGGCCTCGGCCGAGGCCCCCTCGGCACCCGACGCCGAGGTCATGGAGCTTGACGCGGAGGGTCCCGAGGCCGACCCCAAACAAGACTGGAGGAAGCCGTACCTCGATTGGATCGTCCGAGGGGTGCTCCCCGAAGACATCAACCAGGGCCGACGCATCACAAGAAGAGCGAAGTCCTTCATTGTGGTGGAGGATGAGCTCTACAAGCGAAGCCCCTCGGGAATCCTACAACGATGCATCACAACCGAGGAGGGCCTGAAGTTAGTCTGCAAAATCCACGCTGGCGTCTGTGGGCACCATGCTGCTCCCCGTTCTCTTGTCGGCAGTGCTTTTCGGCAGGGTTTTTTCTGGCCAACCGCAGTCGCCGACGCTACCCACGTAGTGCGCGTCTGCGAAGGCTGCCAGTACTACGCCCGCCAGACACACTTGCCTGCTCAGGCACTCTAAACCATCCCCATCACATGGCCGTTCGCCGTGTGGGGGCTGGACCTTGTGGGACCTCTCAAGAAGGCGCCTGGGGGCTTCACCCACTTGCTGGTCGCCATCGACAACTTCTCCAAGTGGATTGAAGCGCGCCCCGTTACCAACATTCGATCCGAGCAGGCAGTGCTGTTCTTCACCGATATCATCCATCGTTTCGGGATCCCAAACTCCATCATCACCGACCACGGCACCCAGTTCACGGGGAAGAAGTTCCGGGACTTCTGCGACAGGCACCAGATACACATCGTCTGGTCCGCAGTTGCCCATCCCCAGACGAACGGGCAGGTAGAACGCGCCAATGGTATGATTTTGCAGGGACTCAAGCCTCGGATCTTCAACAAGCTCGACAAGTTCGGCAAAAGGTGGCTCGAGGAGCTCCCCTCGGTCCTTTGGAGCCTAAGAACGACGACCAGCCGGGCCACAGGGTTCACGCCCTTCTTCCTGGTGTATGGCGCCGAGGCCATCCTCCCCACCGACTTAAAGTTCGGCTCTCCGAGGCTCAAGGCTTACGATGAGCAGCGCAATCAGATGGCTCGGGAGGATTCGCTAGATATGCTCGAGGAAGCCAGAGACGTCGCCCTTCTACATCGGCTAGATATCAGCAATCCCTCCGATGCTACCATGATCGACGGGTCCGAACCCGAGACCTCAAGGAGGGCGACTTGGTGCTGCGTCTCCGCCGGGACAACCGAGGCCGCCACAAGCTCACGCCGCCATGAGAGGGACACTACATCGTCACTGAGGTCCACAAACCGGGCACCTACAAGCTCGCCGATGAGGACGGACAAATCCTCAACAACGCTTGGAACATCCAACAGCTACGTCGCTTCTACCCTTAAAATCTCCAAGCTTTGTACATACTTTTGTACCTTATGATTTTTCCAGAGAAATGAAAGCAACGAGCACTTGTTCATTTTTTTGTAAACGTAACACACATCCGAGGCCCTCGGGGGCTAAGGACTCCAATCACAACAACACTCCCGAAAGGGTTGAGTGAGGCTCAGTTTTGACCTACAAAAACCGAGCCTCCCTCAGGGGCTAGAATGGGGGGAACCCCCTCCTGAAAGGCAACCCAAAAACACTTCTCATTTTTCCTCGGTCGTTCTTCACAAATTTTTGCACCCAAGGTCTCGAACACTTAGGAAAGAGCAATTAGAGAAAGTCATCCTGAAGCTAGGGCCGGCTGAGCTGCGAGGTCACCCACGCCCACGGGCCACGGTACCTCTACTCGCCACCCTCCCAAGGGAGGACTTCAGCCATTGCGAGAGGGTTGTTCTAGACGTCAGGCTTGGCAGAGCTGCGACGCCGCCCACGCCCACAAGCTACGGCACCTCCTCTCGCTACCCTTGACTAAGGAATGGCCCCTAAATTTGAAATAGTCTCGCAAGACTCTAGCCTAAGTACGGACCAAGGTTAAAAAGGACGTGAAAAATAAACGAAAACGCCTCCACAAAACACAAGGCCACGATGGACCATCACCACAAATACTTACAAAAGAAACCAACATAGTTTTTTTACATGGGCACTCTGGCTCGAGCTGCAGAACCTACTAAGGGCCATCCGGCCCCCACCGTCTCGAGCAGTGGCGTCCGTGGCGTCGGTGGTGTCGGCCTCGGCCAAAGGGAGGCGGGGGGCGATGGCGGGCGTGAAGATTCCGACCAGTGCGGATGGGGCCCTGCTTGTCTTGGCCTCCTGGACGAGCTCGGCAAGCACCTCGCTCTCGTGGCCCACGTCCTCTTCGGCTACCACGAGCCCCTCGGAGATCCGAGGGAGGTCAAGCTCGAGTGGGACATGGTCAGCGCGAGCGTGTGCGACACGCCGATCCAGAGGGCATCCGGGGCACGCGCCTCCATCCGCTGGGCGGAGAGCGGCCCGGCCGTCCCGGCCGGACTGCTCCCAACGACATCGCCCGACCTCGGCTTCAGCCTTGACGGCCACAACCTTACGTGACGAGTGTCGAGCTCGCTCTGCGCCCGAGTTGTAGGCGCTGCGGCAGCGGCGAGGCCCGCCTCCAGCTCCGAGACCTTCCCCCCAGGCTGTGATAGTCCGAGAGTCAAACTCCGAGACAAGACAACGAGAGGCACGACGGACCGAGGTATGATGCTTACCATCCCGCTGGTTCTGAAGGGTCTCGGCCTCGGACACCGCCTGCAGAAGTTCGATCCTCATCAAGGCGTTGTCGTCACCGAGGAGCTGGTGGTCAGTCTCTACCGTCACCAGCCTCTCAGACAAGGCCTAAACGGAGTCAGCCGAGCGGGTAACTTCGACCCTCATCACCTCCCTCTCGGCCCGGAATCGGTCGAGGTCCGCCGCATGCTTCGCCACAATCCCCTTCGAAAGAGTGGCCTCCTCACGTGTCGTCGAGACCTCGGCCTTCAGGTCTGAAACGAGGAGACGGAGCTTCTCGATCTCCTCGTCTCTGGGCGACAGGGTGGTGCTCAGCTGGGCCACAAGCTACTTCTGGCGATGGAGCTTGCTGGTGAGGCCGGCCCCCGCTCGGATGAACTCCGATTTCGCCCGAGACACCTGCGCCAGCTCCTGCAGTAACTAGACCCCATCATTCAGCCATCACGAAAGGGCTCTTATAACAAGAAAACCGCGGGAGGTCGGCTTACCTTCAGTACATTAGGGAGCTCTGTGGACAGGACCGACGAGAGAGTCCTAAGCGACCTCTCGGACAGCTCCTGGCACTTCCCCACCTGCTCCCACAGATGCCCTTCCACAGCGTCGTCAAGCACATAGACCGGCCGCCCCTTGGGGTCCTGACGGTCCGTCCAGACTAGCCGCTGCGCCTTCATGAGCTCCCTGGAGACGGCGGTCTCCTGACCGAGCGATCCCTCAGCCTCAGCAGGTCCCTCAACCAACGACCTTCCCAGCTCACCGCCGGAGGAAGTCGCGTCCTCGGCAAGCACCCCCTTCCCCCGCGCGTCCGCGGCCTCTTCCGAGGAAGGGATCTCCACCACCTCGACACCCGGGGCACGGGCGGGGCGAGATGGGGCTGGCGCCTCCCCCGGCGTGGCCACGTCTGCGGCAACCTCCGCGGCGAGCGCCTCTGCTGCACCCTCGGCGACCGTGCCGAGACCGCCCCTTCGATTGGCGGCACCTCGGCGGCGCCTTTCGCCTTCCTTCGGCGGACGTCCTCGCCGCATCATCTTCGCCGGCCAAGGGCGCCTTCTTCGCCCCGGCGGCGTCTCGGCCGCACCGCTTTCTTTCGAAGGCTGCGCCGCCTCCTCTGCAGCAGCCCGAGGCTCGCGCTTCCGCCCCGGCTTCAGCCGCTTTGGCCCTTGAAGCGGGCTGGGCTGGGCCGGCCCTGCGCTTTAGGTTGCAAGGGCAAGAAGGGAAGCGTCGGAGGAAAAGAAGAAAGAAAAACAACCACACAATACAGGTCCCGAGGCCGAGCAACACTCACCCGGCGACCGGCACCTTGATCTTGGCGCCCGTCGGGGCCGCGCCTAAAAACGGGGGGCCTCGGGCGCTCCGTCGCCCTCCCTCCTTCATCGGGCGTCCAACCCCCATCCTCGGATCCACTTCCCGCCTCGGGCCCTCGGGGCGGGCGATCCGCTCTCGCTCGGGCTCACCGGCGCGGGTTGACCTCGGAGGGGCTGCGCCTCACCCGCCCAGGGTCACGCCTTCGGCCGTCCCCGCACCCCCTTCCGCTCGGGGGGGGGGGGTGGCCTCGGCGGCTCTTTTCCCCCGCGGTGTTCCGCTTCCCCCTCGGGGGGACGTCGCGGCCTCGGCTCCGGCACGCAGCTTCGGTGCTGATGAAGCTGAGGCTGAGCCCTCCGCGGCGCACCACCAAGAGATTGGGGATGTGACGCCTCCCCTGGCACGCCCAGCCCCAAGAAGCTGCACAGGTCATCGTCATACCACTCCTCCTCCTCGTCGTCGTCGTCGTCATCGCCGCCTTCGGTGGTGTCCGACGGTGTCTCCTCCCACGGGAGTCCCTCCTGCTCCTGGCGGCGCCGGCGCTACGCCAGGTTTTCCCTCTCCCGCTGCTTACGGACGTTCCGCTCCGCCCGGCTCTCCTTCTTGTTCTTCCTCGCCTCCACGTAGGCCCTGTTGGCCTCCTTCTCCGTGGAGATGGGGGGCTTGGACACCGTCAACCTCCCGGCGAGCCCCTACGGAGACAAAAGCAAGGATAAAAGACCAAAGAAGGGTGCGGGAAACACGTATCAGGCACAGGTATGAGCCTTACCACATGGAGGAACCCCTTCTCAGGCCGCATCACGACCTTGTACACCAAGACAAGGTCCGCTGCCGCCGCCTTGTTCGTCCGCTCGAGGATCTCCTTGTTGTCGAGGTCCTCGGGCGTCATCCTGGTGCCCTCCCAGACGTTGCCATCCCTCATGTCGTACATGGAGTACCGCCTCGACATGAGGGGCAGCACCCGCCGCTTGTGGAAACCGGCGATCACCACCGACGCATCCAACCCCGCCTGGGTCAGATGCTTCAAGGCGGCCAGCACCTTCCTCAGGGGGTCACCTTTTCCGGGATCAGCTCCTTCTTCCACGACGGCGGCTCTACGTCGATCGACTTCGCGGTGTAGGCTGGGAGGTGGCTGTGGTCGTTGCGGAGGTAGAACCACTTGCTGTGCCAGTCACGGTTGGAGGACGTGAGCTTCGCCGGGATGTAGGCTTGCCCGATGCGGGCTCGCAACTGCAGCGTGCAGCTCCCGACCCGGACGGCCAGTCTCCTTCCCTTCTCTGACCCCTTGAAAGCCTTCAAGAAGAGGGCGGCCTCAAAGAAATAGAGCCAGAGGTCCCAATGGGCCTCAACTCCAAGGTACCCCTCACACAGGGCGACGAACACCGCCACCTGCGTGATCGAGTTGGGGGCAAGGTTGTGCAGCTCCAGGCCGTAGTACTCCAGGAGCGCTCGCAGGAATAGGCCCATCGGCATACCGAACCCGCGCTCGTGGAACGCCGTGAAGCTCACGACGTACCCTTCCGGCGGCATCGGAAACCGGTGCTCGGGCGGCGGCACGATCCACTCCGGCTTCGGGACGGCGGAGCGGGGCCACAGAAGGCCCTTCTCCACCAGCGTCATCAGCTCAGCCTCCGTGACCGAGCATGTCTCCAAGTCCTCCGTGCCGATGATGTCAACCTTTGGCGCCATCGAGAGGAAGGGCTAGATAGAACGGTGGCGCGGCGAGGTTTTCTCTCCCCTCTCTCCTCTCTTTCCTTTCTCGGAAGCGCTCGACCGACTCCCGGCTGTGATCAAAGCAAGAGCAGAGGCAAATGGCAAGGAAGGCAAGAGGAGGGCCAGCACCGCCGCCGCCCAGGTATTTATACCCGGTGCAACCCTAGCCGGTTCACCTTCCGGCATTTAATGCGTATCGGTTCCCAATTTTCCTACTCGATTGCGCTTCACACGGAGCCCCAGGCGCCCACGCACGAGCGGTCGCAGCCACAGGGATCGGGAAAGCGCACGCACGTTGCAGGGTTCATCCTCCACAGAGGATCCCGGCTCACGGAGCCCGGAGCCCTGGCACTGCACGTGGCAATAGTGGCAGCAGCGGCGGCGCATGCCACCGTCACGTCCTATGTGGGACCCGTGGGCACGCGCGCAGCGCGCCAACCGCCCTAGGTGTGGGGGCCCACCACTTCTCCCGCAGCGCCGGATGCCTCGAGAAGGCCGCCTGATAAGACGCGCCCACGTCCCCACGGCGGGGCAAACAGGGGTTACCTTCCCCATGAAGGAGCCTGGGCGACGGCCCATTTACGGTCCAAAGGCTCGGAGGCTGGCCCACCCGGTGGGTTTGGCGGCCGCCTCGAGCCACCGAGTCGAGGGATGGCTCGGGGACGGTCTCATACACAGCCCTAGCCCTGCGCAAGCGGGCCGTCCCCGCCGTGTCGAGGGCCGGGAGGCGATCGAGTTAGGGGATCCCGCGTGGGAGTGCACCCCCTTGGGACCTAGCGGGACGGGACCCGAGCCCCGCCTCGGACACACCTTGTAGGCTCTAATGGAACAGCGCCTGCAGGCCCAGCCGACCCCCAACGAACGGGGCACGGGCGTTCCCCTTGGACTTACCTGTTAACAGCTCGCCGGATCTAACCATGTTTGACACCTGTCGACGGCGGCATGGCAAAATCCACCCTCCTCCCTGCCGAAGGGATGCTGAGGTACGGACAAAACTAACGACTAAGTACCGCTCGGCCATCCCATGCCAGGATAGGGCTCGGGAGCTCCCCCGCAGAGGCTGAGGTTGGGAAACATCATCTAATTTGCCGAACTCCTGGACGAGTCGACGGGCCCGGGGGCTCGGCAAACGAAAGGGACACTCCCACCAAAACACGCGTAAGCCCTCGGAGGAGTACCCACACTCCTCCAAGGCCTTGGGGGCTACACCCCCGGAGTGCGCTCGCGCGCCCCCGCTCGAGAATATGGCTTCTGAGACAAAAACATCCTGGCGAACTAACTCGCACCCTCGCCAAACGCGTATAAGCCCTCGGAGGAGTGCTCACACTCCTCCGAGGCCTCGAGACTACACCCCCCCCGGTGCGCTGCGCGCACCCAAATGGAGAAGAACCTGAATACCCAACAACGCGCCCGGCAGCCTGGCTCAAAGCCACAACCTCCGAGCGAGTGCATCCACTCCTCCAGAGGTTCGGGGGCTCTTGTCGGGTACCAAAACTAGGGCCCCCCGACAGGTCACATAAACCGGGCCCAACAAACGCAAAAACCAGGCCTCACAACAACAAAGCACGGCCCATCGAAGCCCAGCGCGCTCCTTTCTGCCTCGCCCGAGCCCCTTCCCCGCCCGAAGCCCTCGGGCGGCGGCCCCGCCTTCCGCCTCGTCCCCGAACCCCTCCTCGCCGAGAGCCTCGGACGGGCGCTAGCTTCCGCCTCGCCCCAGCCCTCCCCCCGAGGCCTCGGGGCGAGCTCTCGCCTTCCGACTTCGCTGAGCCCCGCGCCTAGGCCTCGGGCGGGATGCTCCGCACTCCTGGTCAAACCAAGCCTCGGCGGGCGTATATCCACCGCCCCGCCTCTCTACGGTTCTTGTCGAGTGGGCCATCCCTTGGCAGGATAAGGGAGCCGTCCCATCACTGATCACGCCCGCGCTCAGGGTTTCGTCATCCCCCACGGTGGTGGCCATGCCACCCACTCTGGGGCACTATTTTGCCTACTTCCTGTGACAGGTAGATCACCGAGGCCTCGGGGCGCTGACAGCCACGCCAAGGGCCGTCATCCGGTGTCATCTTCCGTACGGGGGTTAGGTTAGGCGGGACGCCGGTCAAACAACAGTCCTCTCGGGTTTTCTGAGCCCGGGATGGGCAGTGACTGCCCTTATGACCGTCCACCCCTGTGCCAACTACTCCACGTACGGCAGCAGGCTCCGAGGCCCTCCGAGCCTCGGACTCGAGGCGAGTCAAAGCTACAAAGAAGCTACGGGGCTCGGACACGCCATCCATCGCCACTCCACCAACCTACACAGGGACAGACATCTTCTCCATTGCTAGGGCTGGGGAGGTGACACCCCAGCTACGCCCATGCCCAACAGTGCCGCCACCCACTCCGAAGCCTCAGCACAAGGAAGGCTACCGGCTCCGAGGCCTCGGACCGGGGAGAAGGAGACGCTCACGACCCCTTCATGTGTAGGGGCACCCTTTGTAAACCCCATCCTCTCCTTACGGCTATAAAAGGGGGGACGGGGGCCCTTAGCTGGCGGGCTCTCACTAGCACGATATTGGCATTCCACTCAATCAACCACGAGACTTGGGACCAGCGCCCTCTCTCAACCGCTTGTACACCCCTACCTACAAGCACCTTGGTGCGAGATAATACAAGTCATCCCCCCCCCCACTGGACGTAGGGCCTTCTCTTGCCCGAACCAGTATAAATCCTTGTGTCCATCTTGCACACCTTCCGGAGTTGGGAGCACGCACCATAAATTTACTAGTTGGCGCTAGGACCACCAGTTCTAGCACCGACAATCATGAAAGTCATCTATAGGATTTATCTTCTTCCTACCTCAGCCGGTGAGAATTAATATGGAACCTTATTTAATTAGATCCTCCAATTAGTAATAATAGTAAGATTTCTAAATAAGTATGGGTATGGCCAATTTCTATTAATTGATTAATGTTTCATAGTCTCAAAGACCAGTAGAGTAAATCAAATCAATAATTTTTGTAGCAATGTTCAAATATTTATCTCTATCATATCGTATATTTAATTGCTTCAACCTTCCTGTAATGAATAATTTGTCCACACATATATATACTACTAATTTAATTATAAATGGCTAAAAAGATTGGAATGAGCCAAAAAATTATGAAAGGCTGTTGCTAAAATGCATCTAGTTATAATATACTCCCTCCGTCCCTTATTAACATCTAGTTAGTTTCCGTGCCACAAGTTTGACTCGATTTACAGAAAATACGTGCAATATTTATGTCTCCAAATAAATTTATTAAAAAACTAGATCCAAAGATCTTTCCAATGATACTAATTATGATACTAATTAATGATATTTAGTATTTATTAAAATTGCTGGTATTTATTTCTTGGGAAGCGCAAGCGACATTTAAAAAAGGGACGGAGGGAGTATGTCAATTCTCCTAAATCAAGTAGAAAGTTATAATCGGTACCTCTTATCATTTAGATGTCCTCTAAGATCATTGATAGGATCTTGAATGTTGCAGGCCCCATGAGAGTATGGGCCTAGCCCAAGTTGCAATAGCAAGCTGTTGAATAGCCTAATTATTTCTGGTTTTTGAGAAACAGATACAAATGCTTTGCAGTTGAATTGGGCTCCAGCTTCACGATATACCTCATTGGCAAGTGTGGTCTTGCCTAATCCTCCTGACCCTACTATTGCCATCACCAGTAACTGTTTTCTTTCATTTATTACCCATTTGACAAGGTCGTCCTTTTGGGTGTTGATTCCCACAAGGCTGGTTGACTCTGTGTAGAGTGTTGGCAAGCGAGGATCATAAACTGCAGGTGTAGTAACTGAGTCGGGAGCTAAAGGGTTATCAATTGAGATATTGATGCACTGATCAAGCATGTGTCTCTTTCGACGTTCACTTGCTTCCATCACTTGGATCTTGATTTCTTGGAATTTGTTTGCAAGGCGGCGACGGTCCTTGTAAGTTCTCAGATATTGAGAAGCCTTGTGAATGATCTTCAACTTGTTGTTGGCTTCACCAATCCTATGCATGAAGTCATCAATAAGATCTTCTATGTTGTAGGTCATCTCAATTATATCTCTCCTCCATTTCTTTGCCTGTGGGTTGAGTTCATCGGCGTTGTTCATTCTTTCAAGGAGAGCGGCCATGTCACTGAGCTCTCGTTGGAAGAATCCCACCTCTTTCGGCAGTCCCTTGATCTTCTTGTACTCATCGCTCATGAGGGTTTTGAGCTTGGCTAGGACGGGCTTCATCACCCCCATGGAGACGCTCACCACAGCTGTTGCTGCCATCTCGCTCGATCAAAACTCCAACTAATTGGTTAATGCAGTAACTCGATCGTGCTTAAACCACAGGGTCTGGATGTGACGGTGTCAGTGTCACGACCCATGGCAAGCAGCTCGATTCCATCAGAGCCAAAGAGTTGAAGCAGCTAGATTGTGAAATTCCTTGACGCAGCAGCAACTGAAAGCAGGCAACTGCTTGGTAGCTAGCAACAAGAATTGAATGGAAGACGTACATATATGAGAGCCGGAATGGTATCTGGAAGAAGAAACTGAAAAGGAAAAAAGAAATCCATTAACTCACCGTGATAATGGCCGAGTCGCACCTGGAAAGTTCACGAAAAAAAAAATAAAAGAGAGAAGTCACAAATCTAGCACGCTCAAACCACAGTTCACATCTGCAGAGGCCAAAACGACATACAATTTGGAATGGATCGAGTATTTAATTTGGAGCTGGAGTTGGACCGGAGCAGATGAACAGAAACCAAGTGAAACCAGCCAACAGGGAACAACTAATATAAAGCAGGCAGAGTAGCCATTGTTCTAGAGGAAGAGGGTAACGTAAGAACACAACTGGCTGAACAACCCGGCTAAGATCCCCCACATATCTGTTCAGTTCTCCACGGACACTTGCATTCAAAACAATCTGTGGCCAAACATATATCCTCGATTCTTTGACTTCATATCCTCCAATCCCTAAATAAAAAAAGAAAATAAAAGAAGGAAGAAGAAGAAGGTGGTGTGGTGTTGCATAATCGGAGCTTATAGTTGACCTCATCCTGTGCTTTCTCATTGTGTGTTGCGGGAGAGCTAATAGTAATTCATTGTGGCCAATGAAAAATCTTGCTCAAGTTTCAAAGCGTGCTGGCTATTTTTTTTTATACAAAATAGATCCAATGATATATCTAAACGAGAAGATAATTAAAAAAAAGAACGGATGAAGTACTTACCACTACAGCATATGCTGTCTCCGACCCTGGCACAGAGGTTGGCACCTGGACAGGATCGCCGGTAAACAAACTTGACATTCATGTGCTTCCAACTAATACATGCTTAGACGAGATGGAAGAAAGCTTCGTTACTCCTAACTTGGGCTGTCCATTATCTAAAAAGGAAATTTGGTCAGCTGTCGATTGTGGGCCCATGCCAAAGAGAAAAATGAAGTGCACTCATTAATTCCCGCCTGCACCTACTATGCTACTAAGTACTACCTAGTTTTTTTTTCCCCCGAAAAGACTCCAGTTTAGCTAGGCTTATAAATAACGGAGGCGCCAGCTGGGATCGGAGTTAGTTTATGAATTATTGCTTGCATTGGTTATCACAATACAGTGGGACCGCTTTGAGAATTATTTTGTGCCTGCATGCATCAGCTACGTCACTATCCTATGAGCGAATCAGTGTCAATTTAATAAGAAAAGGCTGCTTAATACCGATAAGCTGATGAAAAGTAATACAGGGTTGGTGTTGCCTCATTGACCTGGACTCAATAATGACAGTAGAAAATTCCAGGAAGGTACGCGTGGCCGATGGTGCAACAATGCGATGCTTCTGGCCTCCGTCCTGTCGCTCGCTCATTTCGTCAACGAAACATACGCTAGCTCGCTCCGAGAAATTATACCCCGAGTATATATCGTTGCATTGCTATGCTTCTTAATTAATTACCTGTTGCATGCTGACGATGATGGATTGAAAAATAGTTCTCTTGATTGGCGCCTAGTAACAACTAGTTGGCCTGGTCCAATTATGGTATTAATTATTATACGAAATGAAAATACAACTAATGCCAGTCTGAATAAGAGTTTTATCAAAGTTTTATTTGTATTTATTGATAAGCTGACACAGAAGTGTTTTTTATGATGTGATAACATCTTTAAGAAGAAAGAGAAAAAGTGAGTTTCGTGGGGATGAAACTCTCTTAATATGATTTCCAACTCTCTATAATTTATGAAATTAAATGACTATATGAAACCATACAATGAAATTTTCATTGAGAGTGTGTGTTTCATCAATGTTTTTATTTTATTATATATTACATGGCAATTTTAGAAACAAACACCATAAAACTTTATATTGAGACTGGCCTAAGCGATCCTCATGCATCATGCATTTATATCTGTGACCAGGTATGCAAGGCTCTCATCTTCTTTTGTGTTGGTCACAGATCGCATAGTGTGCGCGTAGGCTCTCATCTTCTTTCGTGTTGGTCACAGATCGCATAGTGTGCGCGTAGGCTCTCATCTTCTTTCGTGTTGGTCACAGATCGCACTTTCAAGTTTCAAAACAGAGGTCGAGAGTTTGGCAACACTGAATATTGGACTCTCTCTTGGTTGGTGGTGCGACGAATTGAATCGACAAATTGGTTCGTGGTGCTTTCAACTTTCAAATCACTTTCTGATCAGTTGTTCCTTGTTTTAGAATTTAGATCCGTTCACTTCTCATGTTTATTTACTTGATGCTGCATCAGGCTGATGATCCGGCTCAGACATGAAACATCCTCATAATCGTCGAAGAGCGCATGCAGATCTATGCTCCAAATATGCACTTACATGAAACATCCTTGTAATTGAGCACAGTTTCAATTTCAATGTTGAAGCTATCGTACTTACATACATATATATGCACCTATACATGGCTTGTCGATTTCTCGCTCACTACCCACCTTCATTTTTTGCAGGACCAAACAACAGCGGTAGGCTGTGAGCACGACCAAGGATGTATACGTACTGTCCTTTCTGACTGTCTATTAGGTTTTATACACCCACAACAGCCTGCCTACGATTAAGCAGCTAAGCTGCTCGATCGATTAGCAATGGCAGCAGCGGCGGCCATAGTGAGCGTCTCCATGGGAGTGATGAAGCCCTTCCTGTCCAAGCTCACCACCACTGCTACACGATAGGCTTTTAATCCCGGGCCTCAAGACCCTTTAATCCCGATTCTGAACCGGGACTAGGAAATCGGGACTAAAAGTCCTGATTTTTAGTCCCGGTTTCTATAACCGGGGCTAAAGGTGGTTTATTCTACAAAAATAAATGCGGTGCTAGGGTTCAAACTTAGACCATCCACTTTAGTCCTAACTTGCACGCACTGACCATCTGAACCCCACCGCGCATGTGACATGCAAGAGACACACTTATTTTGGAAGCACCTTTAGTCCCGGTTTGAGACACAAACCGGGACTAAAGGTCCCTTTAGTCCGGGTTCGTGTCTCAAACCGGGACTAAAGGGTCTACCTTTAGTCCCGGTTGGTATTACCAACCGGGACTAAAGGTTAAGGATCTTTAGTCCGTGTTGGTAAACACGAACCAGGACTAATGGAGACCCTTTAGTCCGGGTTGGTAATACCAACCGGGACTAAATCATTTTTAGTCCTGAACGCAAAATTTGCCGCGACTAAAGCTCATTTGCCGTATCGACGAAAGGGTGCACCCTCATGGGCGATGAGTTCAAAAAGATCAAGGGCCTGCAGAAGGAGGTTTGCCTTCCTCCGTCATGAGCTCAGCGACATGGATGCTCTCCTTGAGAAGATGGACAACAAAGATGAACTAGACCCACAGGCCCTGAATTGGAGAAAAGATATAATGGAGATGTCCTACGACATCGAAGACTGCATTGATGACTTCATGCACCGTGTTGGTGAAGCCGGTGATAATATGGGAATCCTTCAGAAAGCTTTTCAATATCTGAAAACTTTCAAGGATTGTCACCACCTAGCAAATCAGTTTCAAGAGATGAAAACACGGGTGATGGAAGGAAGCGAACGCCGGAAAAGGTACATGCTTGATCAGTGCATCTCAATGACCACCCCTGTAGTTGTCGATCCTCGACTCCTGGCACTCTATAAGAAGTCAGCTAGTCTTGTCGGAATTGATGCTCAAAAGGACGAGCTTGTCAATTGGGCGATGGACAAAGACAAACAATTAAAGGTGATAGCAATAGTAGGGCATGATGGTTCAGGAAAGACCACACTTGCCAATGAGGTGTATCGTGAACTTGGAGAGAAGTATGATTGCAAGTCATTTATATCTGTCTCTCAAAGGCCAGAAATGATAGGGCTATTGAGCAGCTTGGTATCGCAACTTGGCCTAAGCACCAATTCTCATGCTTGTCAGGTGCTAGATCTTATCAGCAACCTTCGAGGACATCTATGGGATAAGAGGTAGTTATATTTATTGTTTTATTTAATGCTGAAGAATTAAAATTTATACCTACTTGAACTTTAACATGTAAGTTTCTTATTGATTGTTTGATGAAATCTATTTGTACCGTTTAATTTTCTTTTGTTTTTCCACAGTGGATACCTGAATTTTATTCTTACTACCACGGAGATGAAATTACAAAGCTCATAGTTTCAAGCGATCACCAGTGCAAAACCTTCCAAAAAGCCCATGCCTAACCTATTAATTACCTAGGGATAAACCATTTAGTTTTCTAGCTAGTAGATTGGTTTATGTGGTGATATGACTGGTTTATGTGGTGACATGACTTGTTTATCTCTTAAGGAGGAAAACATAAATACTAACTATGGTGTGTATTTGATAACTTGTATTTGCTGTACTGCTTTTGTTAAGTGCCATACCATAGTAGATTGGTTTATATGTGGTGATATTATTTGTTTCTCTCTTAAGGAGGAAAACATAAATACCAACTATGTGTGTATTTGATATCTTGTATTTGTTGTACTACTTTTGATAAACTAGGTGAATACCCCCGCATTGCCGTGGAAATTGCTGATGATTTGGAATAAAATTACTTATACAAAGAGATAAACAATTATAAAGTGTAGATTAAAGGATGACGTGGTATGCTGATGTGGAAAACTAAATGCATATAGTAGATGATGTGTTTTGATCATAATTATAAATGCTAGTTGACTATAAATGCATTCAATAGTGGACTGATGAGGTGGATAACTTGTATGTTGAGAGAAATAACTAGTGGGGGCTTTAGTTTTATAAGAGATATAGATATAGATATAGATGTTATCAGTAACTACTTGAATTGACACTGCAATAGATTTAACAGGGATCCTGAAAGCTGGGATATCACACAACTTGATTGTGTATATTTATCTTTGCAATGCTACTATAACTTCTATGGTTATCGTCTCAGGTAGTGCTACTTATATTTAACGTGATTAGAGATAAATAATTTCTATGGTTATCTTTGCAGAGCTACTTATATTGAATTCTATATCATCCTGCACAAAGTCTGTTGCTAAACATTCACTTATTATTGGAGAAGAATCTTGACTGCACCACCCTTTGAAAATATAAATAAATAGTGTATCGCCCTATGTGACAGGGTTTGCTTATAACAATATATACTATACTGCTATCTGATTGAACATTATTAAATGTTATTACGCATGCATGTTTGTATGACTAATTAACTAATGATGGTTGTATGGATTATTTTTGCAGGTACCTTATCGTAGTTGATGATCTGTGGGATGTGCCATCATGGAATATCATTAAATGTGCTCTTCCAGAAAGTGGTAAACAAAGCAGAGTTATAGTAACTACACGACATCAAGATGTGGCCATGTCATGTTCAAGTGGCAATGGAGATCTTCATAACATGAAGCGGCTCAGTGACCGAGACTCAAGAAAATTGTTCAATAATAGAATTTTAGGTTCTGAACGTGGCTGCCCTCCTCAGTTCATTAATTGATGTGTCATCTGAAATCTTAAAGAAGTGTGGAGGTTTACCTCTTGCAATTATTACAGTGGCAAGTATTTTGGCTTGTCGGCCTACAAGACTAAAGGAGGAATGGGAACACATACAGGACTGTTTATTAGCCTCCCAAGCATCAACAAACTCTACCCTAACTGATATGATGCATATCTTAGACCTCAGCTATAAATTTCTGCCTCGTCATCTAAAGGCATGCTTTCTTTATCTTGGTACGTACCCAGAGGATCATGACATTAAGAAGGATGAACTGGTTAGAAAATGGGTAGTTAGAAAATGGGTAGCGGAGGGTTTTGTGAGTGGCCCAGCAGCAATCAGGCGAGGCTTGCAGAAAACTATTTGAATGAGCTAGTGAATAGGAGCATGATTCAGCTTGCTTATAGACAATATGAGGTTATTAAGGAGCCATACTATAAGGTGCATGATATGATGCTGGACATGATTCTAAAGAGGTGCAGGGAAAATAACTTCATCAGGTTGGTACATGATCCACAAGCTATGGCAGAACTGCAAGTCAAGGTCCGTCGACTCAGCATACACACGTCAGCTGGTGTGACCATTGGTAGGCAGCTATCACAAGTTCGCTCTCTGTCTCTCTTTAGAGCAAATTGTGTGCCGCCTTTGTCGGACATGAGGTTTCTCAGGGTGCTATTTTTACTTGGAGTTCCTAGGCACCTAGAGAGGATTGACCTTACGTGTGTCAGCCAGCTGTCGCAACTGCGATACTTAAAGGTTGCACGCGAGGAATGGTACGTTAACGAACCTGAATGCCACGTAGTGCTACCTAATCAGGTTCGGAGCATGCATCATTTGGAGACGCTGGAAATTCAGTGCCTTTATGTTTTGAGCATTCCACCAGATATCGTCGATTTGCCATGCTTGTCCCATTTCGTCGTAAGCGGCACGGAGATGTTGCCCGATGGGATTGGCAAGGTGAAGACGTTGCGCACTCTGAGGAGGTTTAGGCTGCCGGCAGATTCGTCAGGTACTGTCGTCGAGAGCCTCGGCAAGCTCACCAATCTGGCAGAGCTATCTCTAGTCTGTCGTGTGGAGGGACCAGCCATGGGATGTATACCAATGACGACGGAATGGATGGCTGCCTGGAGCTCTTCGCTCCTGAAGCTTGGCAACCTGAGAAAGCTTTGTGTGGATTCTTACCCATATTCATGTTACGCAGATCCACTGATGAGCAGCTGGGTCTCGCCTCCATTCCCCTTCCTTGAGGAGCTTGATGTGGCAGGTTGGACCTTCTCCAGAGTTCCAAGGTGGATCGGTGGTCTGCACAACCTTCACACATTGGAGTTCGATCGGGGTGAAGGAGGTGTCCAATATCTGCTGGGATGACGTTGGCACCATTGGAATGCTGCCCAACCTCATCAGACTCCACGGGGTTCAAGCTTCTCCAGCGATGTTATCTACGGATAAAAAGCACATCATACCTGGTATTCAAGGCAGGGGCGATGCCTAACCTACGAGAGCTGGAGTTGAGAGTCGATCCAAACGAATGCGACAGGGCGAGCACACAGGTCGGGCTGGAGCACCTCGCAAGCCTCGAGCGAATTGAGGTATCTGCGGCAACAGGCTATACGCAGACATTGCCTCAAAATATGGAGGCCAGTTTTGCTGCTTTCCGTGCCAAGTTCCTAGAAGCCATTAACGGTCTTCCAACTCAACCGGCATTTCATAGCTCATGCGTCCTAGTACACAGGTAGTTATGCTTTTCCTAGGAGCATCTGCTTGAATTTGTGTTTTTTTTATTAGAGCATCGAGTGAATGCTCTTGTTTCTTCTCACGCATACATACAAAGCTATATCCTAGCTCTCACTAATGTACTGCCGCTAACACCATGCATGGCAGGCCGTGGGACGAGGAAGGCAACTAGCTAGTCCTCTGCCTCGCACTCCAGATCCTATCGGAAGGTTGATAGTGGCAGTGTGGCACCTCCAGTTATTTCATCAAGTTTTATTTTTCTGGATTTCACCACTTTCTATTGCTAGTTTGTTAGGACCGACTGCCATGTGGGTCCCTGGACAGGCTGTCACATGTTGACCGACTGCCATGTGGGTCCCTGGACAGGCTGTCACATGTTGGCCAGCTACAAAGAGGAACGATGGAGGCCAACAGCGGATCATCGAATATTCAGAAGACAACTCATACTTCCCTTCCTGGGCTTCGTCCTCTTCCGTCTCCCTCCTACTGTTCTTCTTCCTCCTCTGGATTTCTTCCTCTAGTTCTCTACTCCTTCCTCTCGATTGCTCTGCTAGTCCAAACCTCCCTTCCCCCTGAGGTTGTGTACTCTGGTTTACCTGGAATCGAGGTGTCTGTGAATCGATTGAGGAGTGTTGCTAACAAATTGGTATTCAGAGCCAAATCCTAGAGCACCACCGCCATCACTCCATGGATCCCAACTTCCAGTTGATCAGGGACGCGCTTCGCGACTTCCACCAGTCTATGACGCAGCGGTTCGACCGCGTCGAGCAGAGGCTGTCCTCCCTCCTCGATGCCATGGAGGCTACCTCCCAGGTGTTCGAGGATAGGTCGCCGCGCGTCGACGCTGCGGTGGAGGAGCCCCACGTTGTGTTTGGGGCACTGGCGTCCCTGGCCTCGAGCGGCGACCTCGGGCTGCAGCAGACGACCCAGGCGTTCGCGGACAACGCAGTGGTTCCGTCGCCCACGCTCGTCAAGTCCAATGCCTCAGCGGTCTGCCCCGACGAGAACCCCATCCATCTCGACCGCGCGAACGTGACCCTGCTGGTCGCATCGGGGGCGCTGGCGGAGTCGGACACCGCGGCGCACCTCGCCACGGAGTTCACCTTCCCCAAGCCGGTCGTGCAGCAGGTGGCCGAGAAGCGCGCTGTCGTTGGCTCCGCCGAGGAACTAGGTGCCAGCAGCCGCGTCTGCATCGGCGTCCACCTTGGGCCCCGCGGTCTACCGCGGCGCCACTCTGTCCACCGGAGAAGCCCCTTGTGGCCAACTCCGCCGCTACGAGCCAGTTCGAGATGCACGCCATCGCCATCTCCTACAGCCTCAACGCGGCCGACGACCCAGGCCTTCTCCGTTCGTCCCACCTCGGCCCCGTCAAACGCATGCTCCGCGCCACCCCACTCGGTGGCTACGACGGCTCCCTCGACGACGACCCGCGAGTACGGCGTCGCCCACTGTCGCGCCCGCTCGACCGAGCCGTCGGTCGCAATGGCCAGGCTCCCCGGCGCGGCTGCCGCGCTCCGCGCCGATGCTGTAGGCGCTGCAGGTGGTGGGCTGTTGGCTTGGGTGATGGCTGCGGGGTCAGCGCAGGCCACATGTTCGACGATTTGCCCGGCCGGCGACAGCAGCTTCGCCGATGTCCCCATTGGCGCGCTCCCCGGGAGGAGATGCTCCGCGAGCTCAGCTCCAACACCACGGCGGCCCATTCCAACTCCGCTGACACGGCCGACTCCGTTCTTCTCCGCAACCGCCCCGTCGGGCTGGCCTTCGCGCCGTCCCAGTCATTCACACCGGCTGGCGAGGCGGGAGTGTTCGAGTCAGAGGCCGCGGCTCCTTCCCCCATCGACGAGCCGTACCTCGACGATGCTGCGGGGGCGGACCATTCTGGCAAGGGCGTCAACCTCGACATGTGGATGCCGCTGGACTGCTGCAGCGAGAGCGACCGACGACTCCATCCTACAGAACATCCGCTCCTCTCCTTCGCCAGCGTTTCCTTCCATGCCAAATCCAGCGGAAGCAGCGGAAGAGTTTGTAGCTGTCATCGACTCACGCTCTGCTCTTGGGCCTGCTATTGTGGTATTCCAGGACGTTTCCGAGCATATTCAGCCAAGGTATTTCACTGCTAAACTCACCCCTGCATACTCGGTTGCTGGTGCTGCTGTTCGGCTCTGCTATGCATCCGTTTACACACATGATGTTCAGAGGGTGTCTCAGAATCTAGTGCAGCTAAGGCTAAATTGGCCACCACCTAGGCAGCTTGAGATACTGGGTATTGGTGATCCAGTCAGGCCTACATTTTGGAGATCCTTCAGTTGTGCGACATCGTGGTACAATACATGTTCAGGGCACAAGTTATGTCATATTTTGCTACTGATGTTTATCCTCCAGATGGAGTGCTACAAATGCAGACACTATTGAAAGTCACATGGCCACCCCCAGCTCATCAAAATTTCAGAACTATGCATGCTGAAACTGTTGACAGTGGGAAACACAAGATGGTGATGACAGAGTGGAGTCTCCATGTTGCCCAGTTCAGGAAGCAGGAAGATATGCACTCTGGCCATTATCTCAAGGAGGTAGAGACGAGCAAAGTGAGCAGGTATTCCTCACAATCATTTTCATGCTGCTGTCCTTTGGGCGTACATCACGCACACATGAACAAGCGTGTCAGGTGGAATTCATGGTCATTGTCTATGCACTTTGATCTTGCATCAATAGCAGTTGGGGTGTTTCTGTCACCAGGAACGCTATCTATATGCAACTATATTGCAGTTTCCAGGCTTGATATGTTACCACTTCCATGCCCACCAGATCCATGTGAGATGATAGTTGATAGTGGTGTAGCAGCATATTATATCTCTGCGCTGACAGTTTGCCAATGCTTGGGTGATGTTGGAGGAGTGATTGTTCAGAGCTGTTTGATTCCTACACAACTGACATCCATGGTCCAGTCAACAATTTTTCTGAGATTTTCCAATCCTTCAGGAGCTCACAATTTTCAGTATGGGTCATTTCCATGGCATATCTGGGCCAGCAGGTGTTTGATCCAGTTCTCAGGTTGCACTACACATGTCGCAGTTGTGCCATTACCTTCACCATTTATCTGTCTACCACACAGGCCTGGAGATGGATTTTTCACTCTCAGATATGCTATCCATTCATTTCGCAATGCTATTTTGCCTGTGGTCATTGATGCTGAAGTCCATCACTACTGTCAGCGATTCCAAGCCAAGATACTCAGTGTAGTTGATGTTTCTTATGGCGGCGAGAATGGTTTCAACCAAGCTATTGAGTTGTCTGTTGAATCATACGGAGCTAACATCATAGCTGGAAAGCTGAAGGACTTCGACAGTGACCAGCTGCAGGTCCTTGCAGGTGCTGGCCGTGGCCTGACTGCATTCGAGGCCATTCCTAACAAAATAGAGGCACAAGCATTGGCTGAGCTTTGGGAGAGTTTGCCCAATGAGAAGAGGCATAATGTGCTTCAAATTGTGCGGAAGAGGAACAACAATCCGGAGATGCCTGAGAATGAGATCGAGCTTGATATTGGTGAGATGGATGTCGCGACACGGTGGGAAGAGCTGATCAGCCTCGCTGTGCACCGCAACCTGCTACGCCTCTGGCAAGCGCCTCTTCGTCTACTGCTACATGCCCAGCGGCAGCGTGGTGGCCGAGCTGTCTTTCCAGCCAATGCAAGCTCGCCGACAAATAGTGCTGCGACTTGAGGGCAAGTCGCAATTTAAGGAGAGGGGAATGTTAGGACCGACTGCCATGTGGGTCCCTGGACAGGCTGTCACATGTTGGCCAGCTACAAAGAGGAACGACGGAGGCCAACAGCGGATCATCGAATATTCAGAAGACAACTCATACTTCCCTTCCTGGGCTTCGTCCTCTTCCGTCTCCCTCCTACTGTTCTTCTTCCTCCTCTGGATTTCTTCCTCTAGTTCTCTACTCCTTCCTCTCGATTGCTCTGCTAGTCCAAACCTCCCTTCCCCCTGAGGTTGTGTACTCTGGTTTACCTGGAATCGAGGTGTCTGTGAATCGATTGAGGAGTGTTGCTAACATAGTTCTATCTTATCACTCAGTTGCAGCAGCTGGCGCTGCGTGGTCCACTGCTGTCTTAAATTTCAGCTCTGACATGTTGGCATTATAGTTACTATCTCTACATTCGTGTATTCTGTTTCCAAAAGACATTCCATCATTTGATGCAATTGTGATTGTCATGTCAGTACCCAGCCCATTTTCTGATGCTCCATAAAAAATGGTGGTCTTTGATAAATTTAGTGCATAGAACTAATGACAATTGATTATCTTCTCTCTCTCAAAACTCACTGATCCGTGCTCCACCGAGGTCTAGAATCTTTAATCCTATTTGTTGACCAGTGTTGTCTAACAAATCAATGTATATAGGACTAATAAGACAATATAAGATCGTGGTTTACCTATCCACAAAAGCTCACAACACAACACATAAACAACCACAATGTGCCACTGCCATGTAGGCTGAATGTATCATAAACGGCTGGATACTGATCGATCAAATTAAAGTTGAGGAATCATAAATGATCGCCTGTTGGAGCTCCTGCAGTTTGAGTTGTACGCTGAACTAATAGCGCTTTTGCTCTGGCCACGAGGGTTGGCATCGGTTCTCCATCCTCCGGTACCAGTCCGATGTTGCCGTAGAACACTCTGTACTCCTCCACTCTGGATGGAGACCTCTGTATCTTGGTTAGCGATTCCATTAACTGTTCCTTCATCCCTTCTTCCATCAGCTTCTCCACCGTGCGATGACACGATTCAAGAATGGATACAATGATCTTAACTATAACCCTTCTCATCCTTGGGTATTCAGGGTTGGGAATCTTCTTGGAGTTGAGTGTACAAACTAGCTTGTGAACAAGTTCTGCCCCACACTTGTCTTGTGACTCCAGCTCTCGAACAAAGGCTTCCCGGATGACATCACCAATTTCGGAAGCAAGGTTGATCAGGGATTCCAGTTGTTTGCCCTCTGCAGCCTGCATATGTTCCATCACCTGCATGCAATGCATGGTGTGATCGATCATATATCAGTAAATACAGGACAGGAGTACAGAGACCATTTTTCATCATAATATATGATCTGTGACAACGAAACCAGCTATCTCAAGTAGCATATATATGAGTACTTATTTAAATTAGACCTCCATTTTCAAGCATACGTAGCATACTCTAAAATTTTGAAATAGACTACAAATTAAATAAACTAATTGAAAAAAAAATGAAGAAGTGAAAATGCTAGTGCTTCCACTAATAATATAAGTAAGTAGAAACTAAGAGACTTACAGTGGTCAAGACCGACGACAGGTGCTCGCTTGCGTGTGGATGACTCAGCAGCAGGTTGACACTGCAGTGCTCACAAATATTCAGCAGTAGACTTGCCGCGACATCTCTGTGGTCGTCGTCAGAGAGCATATTCGTGAGATGATTGATAACCTGATATCCCGGTTCACCCAAGATAGCCAAGCAATTAGCAGTGCCCCACAGTGCAAGATTTGTCAACGCCTCCCCTGAGACCTTTCGCAGCGGCTGATCATAGTACATGTTGGTTGATCCTTGTCGCCCAAGAAATGCATGCAGTAACCTTGCAGTGATCAGTTGGATCTTCCCAATCTCGAGCGCTGCATCCTTGCTCAAAGCCAGCTTGGCTATGATATCCATGGCCGGCTCCCATAGCTGATAAGGGCTGCTGCTGCAATCGTCCTCCAGGACACGTGCCAGGCAGGTCAGCAGAAAAGGGTGGTTCCATAGCTCGTGCCGAAGTGCTGCACCGATTCTTTCGCCAGTGCTTGCAAGCCTCCTCAAGAATTTCAGCGATGAACAAACCAGTTCATCATTCTGCTCATTATTGTCGCTAGTACTGGCATAGCCTATGATCCCTATGGTCTTGGATATGACGCTTGTCGTGTCATCTTTCAAGATCTCTGCACAGTTATCAAGGTCACCAGCAAGTTTCTCTAGAATTTGCATGCCCAGCACAGGAAGCGAAGAATGTTGATGAGTCAACAAGGTTGCTGGCTCCTCCGGTACGGACCAGTACTCCTGTTTCATCCGTTGCCAAAACCGGCAGACCCAAGAGCGGCACCTTCCATTATCACTCACTTGAGCCAACTGTACACTCCCTCCATTGGCAATTGCAAGAGGTGCTTGTTGATGGCCTTGTCCTTGTTGATTAAGCATCACCACCACAGCATCAGCATTCTCGGCAAGATTAAGGAGTGAGGACACCAGCTTCAACATGCCTGGGATGCTGCTAATTCTAAGGTTGCCAGCAAGCTCGGCTGTGACCCTAGCAGCAAGGAGTCTGATGATAAGATAGCTGTCATCGTCTTCCATGTCTGTCCAGGCGAGCATGCCGACCAATGTGGACACTGCTGTGCTGGAGCTGGTGACTCTGATAGTGAGGTCCCTGCTGTTGCTGTCCCTCCTCCCTTCCTGCAGCATGTTGTGAAGAACACAGAGGCCAGCCACCTGCAGGTCACGTGAGCCATTGGAGCTGAGGGACTCCATGGCGAAGTCGGCGAAGCTGCCCGTGCTCCCTGTCGCACCGAACACGCCCATCTCCATCCGTGTCGCGTAGTTGTGCTCGTAGTACAGGTCAATTGCCTTTGCTCCCATCTTTCCACCGAATTTGGACCTTCGCATGAGCCATCGGCAAGGAAAGAAGGACAAAAGCCCGAGAAAGCTTGCCATGATATAGAGTGATCCTTGACATAGCGCCAGTACATAGAAGACAGCTATTGCTGCCACCACCATGTTGGGGCTACTGTCCCTCGGCCTCGGTAGCTGGTTATAATCATTGTGAGCTGCTAGCAAATCTATTAAGCGCAGGCATGAGAGGACGATTTGCGCGACGGCTGCGGGTATCTGCAAGTTGCCACTCAGCAGCAACACTAACAGTAACACCAATGACAGGCCAGCACAAGAAAGTGTGGATAAACCGGGCATCAAAAAATACACGCTGGACATTGGGAATGATACGAAGAAATAGAAAAGGAAAGATAAGTGCATGATAGCGTCAGTGCAGCGACCAAACAGGCTACCTGCATCTGCATGATTCTGAAGGCTGCCAAGTGATAGTACCAGTAGAGCGAATGGTTCGACGCAATCAAGGAATGGTTTAATTGTATTGTCGTAGAAGAGGGGCGAGCGGATGTAGAAGACCAAGATCAGCGGCCAACCACTAGCCAAGCATAAAGCTGAAGTAACTTTAGCCAAGGATATTAGTTTGCGTCCGCAAGGAGTACTTGTTAGGTTGGCAATCCTCCGGGACCTCATGATGAGTATCAATGCTGGCACAAGCCCTATTATGGTTGGTGACACGGAAACAAGATAAGATGGCATTTGTGGTACTTTGAGATGCAACAGCCCTCGTACAAAGTCTCCAGCAGTAGCAAGTACGTAGGCAATTGCGAGAGTCCGTATTTTCCACTGTTTGGGCCGTCGCGGATGCCAGCTCCAAAAAACAAATACTGCCATCGCAAGAATTACCTGAAGCATTATGCCGATCTTCGATTCTGAATGATGATGATTTCATCACAAAATATGCCGATGAGGTTCAGCCACAAAGCTACTACCAGCACCACTTCATTCCCTTCCTGTGGTCGCACCAACATGCGAAGAAAAGAGGAGTTTCTCCATCTGAGTGCTCTTGTGGTCCCGAATAAAGACTGGCTGTCTAGTTTATAGCGGTGGCTGAAAATCCTGTTTTTAGAATTTCATATTCGAAGTCAAATAATAATGCATGCATGGATAAGCTACAAATAGTAATTATATTATATATATATTGTGATTTCAGTATTGTAATTTGCTCTCAACGGAAGCTGTATATATTAATAGCGGTGTAGTTTTGGCCAATAAGCCAATAATACATATATACAAATAGTAATACGGGTGACTGTAATTTTTATACAAATAGTAATAAAAGATGGAGGGACGGACGGGTGACTGTCTTGTAATTTTGGCCAAAATGCAAAAAAAGACAGTCACCCGTCCTCTTGTGATTTATCAATCGGTGTCTTATAATTTATAGCGGTGTAGTTTTCTATTTGGCCAATAATACGTACATATATACAATACTAATAGCAGCCAAAAGGTGCTAGACCAGCTAGTTTAGCACTTTCAGTGGTACCCTCGCGGCGTGAGTTCGAGCCCAAAGTGTGGCGTACTTACTTTCCCTTTAGCTTACTATATTTTCCGTGCCTAGACATCCTACAGTTCAATAATGTATACTCCCTCTGTCCCTAAATAAATAAGTGTCGCTTCGCTTCCCGAGAAATAACTGCCGGCAATTTAAAATAAATAATAAATATCATCGATTAGTATCGTCGGAAAGATCTTTGGATCTAGTTTTTTAATAAAATTATTTGGAGATATAAATATTGCACGAATTTTCTTTAAATCAAGTCAAACTTGTGGCACGCATTTCACGATGACACTTATTTAGGGACGGAGGAAGTATATTATTAATTGCATCTGACCTTAACTAACAAGATATCTAATATTAGCAAAATGCACATAGTATAGACCAAACAAATTCAAAAAATTGGGGAAGGGAGAGCGGACACCTTACTCTTATAGATTGATGGATCAAATCCAAGTTTCTAAGTGTAAGTGCAATCAAGCTCTATTGTAGGTTTTGGTGGTGATGACAATCAAATTAGAGAACTAATGAGATTTATCGAGATGAAAAGCAGAAAATCATCAAAGGTGTTTGTTGACGGCCTTGTCCTTGTTGATTAGGCACCAGCACCACAGCATCATCATTCTCGGCAAGATTAAGGAGTGAGGACACCAGCTTCAACATGCCTGGGATGCTGCTAATTCTGAGGTTGCCAGCAAGCTCGGCTGTGACCCTAGCAGCAAGGAGTCTGATGATAAGATAGCTGTCATCGTCTTCCATGTCTGTCCAGGCGAGCATGCCGACCAATGTGGACACTGCTGTGCTGGAGCTGGTGACTCTGAGAGTGAGGTCCCTGCTGTTGCTGTCCCACCTCCCTTCCTGCAGCATGTTGTGAAGAACACAGAGGCCAGCCACCTGCAGGTCACGTGAGCCATTGGAGCTGAGGGACTCCATGGCGAAGTCGGCGAAGCTGCCCGTGCTCCCTGTCGCACCGAACACGCCCATCTCCATCCGTGTCGTGTAAATGTGCTCGTAGTACAGATCAATCGCCTTTGCTCCCAGCTTTCCACCGAATTTAGACCTTCGCATGAGCCATCGGCGAGGAAAGAAAGACAAAAGCCCGAGAAAGCTTGCCATGACATAGAGTGATCCTTGACATAGCGCCAGTACATAGAAGACAGCTATTGCTGCCACCATGTTGGGGCTACTGTCCCTCGCCTCGGTAGCTGGTTATAATCAATGTGAGCTGATAGCAAATCTATTAAGCGCAGGCATGAGAGGACGATTTGCGCGACGGCTGCGGGTATCTGCAAGTTGCCACTCAGCAGCAACACTAACAGTAACACCAATGACAGTCCAGCACAAGAAAGTGTGGATAAACCCGCGGGCATCAAAAAATACACGCTGGACATTGGGAATGATACGAAGAAATAAAAAAGGAAAGATATGTGCATGATAGCGTCACTGCAGCGACCAAACAGGCTACCTGCATCTGCATGATTCTGAAGGCTGCCAAGTGATAGTACCAGTAGAACGAATGGTTGGACGAAAGCTTGGAATGGATCAATTGTATTGTCGTAGAAATGGGGAGAGCGGATGTAGAAGATCATGAGCAGCGGAAAATTACTAGCCATGCATAAAGCTGAAGTAACTTTAGCCAAGGATATTAGTTTGCGTCCGCAAGGAGTACTTGTTAGGTTGGCAATCCTCCGGGGCCTCAAGATGAGTATCAATGGTGGCACAAGCCCTATTATGATTGGTAACTCGGAAGCAAGATAAGATGGCATTTGTGGTGCTTTGAGACGTAACAGCCCTCGTACAAAGTCTCCAGCAGTAGCAAGTACGTAGGCAATTGCGAGAGCCCGTATTATCCACTGTTTGGGCTGTCGCGGATGCCAGCTCCAAATAACAAATACTGCCATCGCAAGAATTATCTGAAGCATTGTGCCGATCTTCGGTTTCTCAATGATGATTTGATAACAAAATATGCCGATGAGGTCCAGCCACAAACCTACGATCAGCACTAGTTCATTCCCTTCCTGTGGTCGCACCAACATGCGAAGAAAAGAGGAGTTTCTCCATCTGAGTGCTCTTGTGGTCCCGAATAAAGACTGGCTGTCTAGTTTATAGCGGTGGCTGAAAATCCTGTTTTTCAGAATTTCATATTCGAAGTCAAATAATAATGCATGGATAAGCTACAAATAGTAATTATATTATATATATTGTGATTTCAGTATTATAATTTGTTCTCAACGGAAGCTGTATATATTAATAGCGGTGTAGTTTTGGCCAATAATACATATATACAAATAGTAATACGGGTGACTGTAATTTTTATACAAATAGTAATAAAAAGATGGAGAGGACGGACGGGTGACTGTCTTGTAATTTTGGCCAAAATGCAAAAAAGACAGTCACCCGTCCTCTTGTGATTTATCAATCCGTGTCTTGTAATTTATAGTGGTGTAGTTTTCTATTTGGCCAATAATACATATATACAATAGAAATAGCAGCCAAGAGGTGCTAGACGAGCAGGTTTAGCAATTTCAGTGGCACCCTTTGCGGCGTGAGTTCGAGCCCCAAGTGTGACGCACTTACGCGTTGTTTTCAGGGATTTTTCTCCGAGCGAGGTAAAAAAACTCTCTCAACCGTCCCGTCTTTTCCCAAAGCACAGGTACCTTAAGCACAAATACCTTAAGCAACAAATACCTTAAGCACAAAGTTGCGGGGGCTCCCTCCAAGACCGAGTTTATTACAATAGTAATAGCAAGCTGTATATATCAATTTATAATAGCTGCATATATTAATACGGGTGACTGTAATTTGCATTGTCAGTATTGTAATTTGTATATATTAAAAATTGATATACTAACATTGCAAAATTAAAAAATCAAAATAGTTTACCTTAGCTTACTAGATTTTCCACATCTAGACATCCTACAGTTCAATAATACATATATTATTAATTGCATCTAACCCTAACTAACAAGATATCTAATATTAGCAAAATGCACATAGTATAGACTAAACAAATTCAAAAAATTGAGGAAGGGGGAGAGGATACCTTGCTCTCATAGATTGATGGATCAAATCCCGGTTTCTAAGGTTGGAAATGATGATTTCAGACGTTGGGCGAAGTGAGGAGAGAAAAATCCAAAACTAAGTTTGAAGAAATAGAGGAGGTCTCGGCCAGAAAAGTTTGGGCGGTGTTATGAGGCAGAAGCTCGGCGCCAATAGACATGACTCCAAGGTCGGGGTCCATTTTCGGAAAGCAAACGAGCAGGGGCGTATTTATGATTTTTTTTTAAAAAAGGGCCAAAATGTGAAAAAGACGGACGGGTGATGTGATAAACAAAAGAGGCAAGGAACTGGATTTCTACTGGCCACTGCAGTTAGCTATGTCGTCTGAATGGACTAAAATAATCAGGCACCTGAAGGATAGGAATTGTGATTAAAACTTTGTCCTTGTCTACTACCATTGCAAACAATGCTGTGGCGGGCATACCTGAAGGATTCGATGAAGATCATGACCGTGGCAAACCAGAAATCCAGGCGGTTGAGAGAAGCGCAGAAGCCACCAAGCAAGACACCGGTTGCCCACAAGAAGGCCAGAGCGCCCAAGGCGTTGCCCGCCCACTCCCCGAACGCAACGCAGCGCACGAAGCGGCTCAGCTGCTTCTCCGGGTTAGCGTTAGCGGCAGCACCGCCCTCACCGCCCCTCCGCCGCGGTGGCACCTGGCCACACGCCGCCGCAGCAGGCATTCTGATGGAGACATCGCCGCCGCCGCCACCGCCCGCTGCCGCTGGGGCTTGCTGCTGGTACTACTCGTATTGTCGCCATATTGTCACTCCGATCCTGCTCTGCCACCAAGTCGATGCATGACTCTAGTCTCCTTCCCTATTTATTACTCTATAATACTACTCCACCGTCTGAACGGAATGACTAGCATCTAGCAGTCTACCAAAGGTGCCAACTTTCGGTCTAATTTTTTGTTGAGAGACGTGTAGGTCATTGGGCCAGTGGAAAGCTTCTTCTTTTTGTAAAGGAGAAGACTGTGGGGGAGATCCCCACAGTGCCACAAAACCTTACTTTGTCTTTACAATTTATACTTTGCGCGCGACGCGTTCCATTATATGTGAGATCCACCCTGCTACGTATACGCGTGCTAAGGCAAAGGCAAACTACGACACTAATAAAACCGTGTGCTTTCTTTGGCCCCAAAGCAAGACCTTTATGCATGTCTGTGGACATTTCATTTCATTGTTTTCAAGACTGTCACGTCAGCTATATAGTTTAGGGCCCCAAAGCAAGGCTCCTATGTATGTCTATGGACATTTTATTTCATTGTTTTCAAAACTGTCACGTCAGCTATATAGTTTAGGGCCACAAGGCAAGGCACCTATAAAGAACTGGCAGAACAAGATTAGAAGGCTAAGACAATTTCTGAGAGGCCCTTCAGTACAACTGTGATGACCACCTAAATCGCATACGATTGTACACCGTACACCGTCTGCGATGATAAAAGAACAGACAAGTACTTAGCCCATCTGTGCTTATTGTGAAAACATTTTATCATTTCCTCGGTGCAAACTGTTTAGTTTGGTGCTAAATGCATTTTCCTTCACGTTTAGATCAAATTTAAAGAAATTTAGTTGAAAATATTGGCAAGTAGGCGACTGTGGAGTGGAGTTCGATCGATCTCATCATGCTCATCTCTGGCCCGCACTCGCCGCTAGCCGGGCCGCGCGCGCGTGTCAGCTCATCACACCCCCATCATTGTGGGCAGCGCTGGGACGCTATTTCCGAGGTGAAAAGTAACATGTCCCCGTGCATTTCTCTCACTCTCTCGCCAGCAGAGAGATGGGCAGGGCTAGGCTTGGTCCAGGATCCACGTGGATCAGCTAGCTTTCTACTTCCTCCAATCATTGCTGATTCCGCTTCTGCACGTGTTTCCCCACGTGCGCTTGGGACAGGCCCCCCCGCTCCGGCGACAGCTCGTCGATCGGGCTGCGGGCTGCCACGCACGCAGTGACACCGTCCTCGCCTGCGCTGCGCCACCGTCGTCTCCGTTTGCCGATCGAGGGAGGGAGAGCCTGCCTGACGTGATGGGCCAACCAAGCTGTTCCCGGTCCCCATGGAGGTCTAGGTGAGCCGCCGATCCTAGTCTCGCATCGAAGCATGTCACGTTTCGGCGGACACCCATGGAGTGTAACACAGCTCAAGAACGATTGCTGCACAAAATTGTCCATTGCCTCCATTGCAGTAGTTTCCCCCTCTCTTCCTCTCCTAATTACCCATTTTAGCTCCATCGTCCTTCAGGTAGACATGGCTTCTTGCCGGCGATTTCAACATTATTCGATCCCAACTTGATAAAAACACGGCTGTATCTAACCCGACCCTCATCTGCGCCTTTAACGACACGATCAATGAAGCCGCTCTCCTTGAGCTACCTCTTCTTGGCTGCCGCTTCACTTGGACAAGCAAACGTAATGACCCAACTCTAGCTCGTCTAGATCGAGTTTTCCATAACGTTGCCTTCGGCAGTCTTTTCCCCTCGTCCTCACTTCGTGGGCTTCCCAGACCAACATCAGACCACACACCGTGCTGCCATTAGCCAATTGCCGAATAGCCACAGTGCATTTTGTAATGGAGTGAGTCCTTGCTGATTAGTCGCATCCACCCTTTGAGTAAAGTGATCCGACTATTGGCCTAAAGCCTTGACGCTGAGAAAAAGGGCTCTAGACATACGAAATCTTCGATGAGAAATATTGGAAGACTAAACAGGATTTTCAAAGAAATAATCATCCACTAGATACAGTGCACATGAAGGTAATCTAGTTACTGTATTAATATATTGCAAGTCGAAGCATACGCAAGTCAAAAAGATTCGGTATCATATTTTTCTGAATTTTCTACTGCATACAAATGCATCTGGTTTCAAGTGCAAGCATGCTTGAAAAGTCTTATATATCAGGTTCTAAATGCATCAGGTTTCAGGCTCACACATGCAAATGAATTGCTATCTGAATTTAGATACTGGAAATCTAACACTGTAGGATTCAGGCACATTCAGAAACTGCAAATCCAACAAATCGAATTAAGAAAGGCTACTGCACATTTGCTACTACAATTCAAGAACTGCACATGTGCTAGACTACTACTACCAGATCGAGCAAACCTAACAAATAAAATTAAGAAAGACACGAGAGATTACCAAATATTTGCAGATTGATTTCCTTGTGGTGAGCGACCAGCTCCACTGCTGCTGCCACAACGGGGGCCAGAAACATCAATTGATGGTGGCGCTGGCTGCAAGGGGAAGGAAGGGGAATTATTTTTTCTATGTGATTAACCGAGGCAGTTGGCCACCACCTCAGTTAAACCATGATTAATTGTGACCTTATGTCCAAGACGGTTAGAAAAACTGTGTCGGTTAACTAATTTTAACCGTCTCGGTTAAGTTTTCTGTAGAAGTTAACCCAACCCACTACAGCATGACCCTTTATACAAGGCGTTTAAGAACGCCTTTAAAAGTGTTCAAAATGCCTTCAAAGACCTTTTTAGGCATTCTCAAAAACGCCGGCTATAAACTGGACTCAAAAGATCTTTTAAGGCATTTTTAAAAATGCCTTTCAATGTCAATATATAAAGGCATTTTCTAGCTGCCTACAATACTTTTCAAAGGCATTTTCTATAAGCCTTCAAACATTTATGAAGGCGTTATTAAAAATGCCTCCAAAACCAACTCATACATGTAGAACTTTGCTAGAAATTAACCAATCCACACACAAGTTAACAGCACAATCCAAACACTTAAATCTTTCAGGCATATACACACAGTTATATTTGTAACCAAACACAATCAATAAGGCAGAAAAATAATCGAATATCATCTTCCATTATGTTTGGTCCTCGAACACAGATTTCTCCTAGTTGGTTCAGAGGCAGATGCTTCATTGTCTTTGCATCAACAATTTTTGCTTTAACTCCTGTGACAAGTGCTCCAGTTGAACCAAACTGATGGACATGGGCATGGCCCTTTCGCAGGTACTCCAGGGATATTATCCCACAAAGAGGAGCACACCTGAGTTTATAGGTAACATCATTGCTGTCATCATGACTTGATAAAAAAAGAATGGCAGGAAAACTAAAAGCAAACTTGTTTTTCCTCACAAAAAAAAGAAGTAAACATTTTCCAGCATTTGAACATCATGGGGAGTGTATGTCTAGTCTAAAGGTAAAACAGGATGCACTCCAACGAATACTGTACAAGCTCAACACAATTATCACTGTGCTGTTTTAGTAATCACCTAAACTTGTGTCACAATTCTAAATACAGGGCTTGCGCAGCTCATTAGCCCGCAGAAGAGCAATCAATGTTACCATTGTTCTTTACGATCACAGGTGAGCACACCATTCAATTCCTAGATTTTATTTTCTTGTTGGCATACCAAAATCTTAGCATCCGTTCCAAATCAGCATGTCAAAATATACCACATTGAGCCTAATAAAAAAAAAGGTAGTACTAGTAGTAGTACTCTCTAGTATCTACTCCTCATGTCTCAGCATTTCTAGAATTCTTGAGAACATCAATGCTACATGGAAATTACATATTTATTCATATCAAAAGCTTTTTAAGCATATAATGATTGTACTTTGAAAGTAGAGAAAGTAAAGAGATGCCTACTTATATACATATGCAGGTAGTGTACATCTATATAAGTACATTAATCCAGACATAAAAGACATTCTTCAGTGTATGAATGTGCTACCATGTTGATGGTTAGTAATCCACTGCAGTGAGCCAAATAAAATTGGAAACAAAAGGACAACTGGACAAGGAACCTACCAGCGAAATCCATTCTGAAGGGATGCTAGAGATCAAACAATGTGATTCCTTCTTTTCTATTCATCAGCAAGAAACAGAAATCCTACAGCCAACTACACAATATAACAGAAAAGGGCAAAATAACCACAAAAAAACAAAAGAGAAGAAAACAGAGAATCATAGAAAGGAACATTTAAATGAGAAAGGAGTTGTCAGCCATGCATGCTGAGTTTATGTGAATCTTCAGTGTAGGGAAAAAATATGATGTACTCTGAAAATCAAAGAGGACACTGGGAATCAAATGTATCTACAAATTGTAAGAGCAAACTTAGTGATTTATGTGAATTATGTAAGCTTGTCTATTTATCTGAATTCTGTAATGTCAGTAATACAAGCTAAAAATGGTGTTCATTCATAGACCTTGCATACCGAGATGGAAGTATGGAGAGGAAACTAACCAACACAATAATGATCGAGCACAAGCTCCAAAATTCAGATAAGGTCCTGAAAGCATACATTGCTACACAAATCATGCTCTTCTGAACTTGTGCGGATAAGAAAAGTTTGGTTTGGACAATTGGCAAAAAAAAAGTAACGCTGTATACAAGTTACTGTACAATTTCTAAATAACTCTCTAAAAAGGCAATATGTAAAAACACAATGTCCAACAGCAGGTAACATCACATGGGAACAAAAGGATTAATTAACTAGTGCCATTAGCAGAAAACATACCCTAGGCGCACATTGGAATCCAAAAGGCACCATCCTGAGAAGTAGTAAGAAGAGGAAGAAGTGGAAGAGACAGGTAGCACACATCCATGTCAAGCAAAGCATGAGCGAAGACAAAATCGACCATTGCATACCCGTTGGCATTTCTTCGAACACCAAGTTGGCGTCACGGACTCACGACATTGCAGAAGGTGGCGAGTCGACCTGCAGCTGCTGCATGGCCATGTCTTAATGATGGGCCTAGGCAGAGCACGGAGGAAGCAATGCGCCTGGGGGATTGGTCTCGATGCTGCGGGCGAGGAACAGGAGGTGAGGGTGACCTGAGGAAGCAGAGACGAAGGTCCAAGCAAGGGAGAGACGCTGATACCTTGTTGTTGGCGGAGGCGTCGTGCGCACCGGCAGAAGGGATGCGCCTCTATGGTTTGGCCGCGGCGGAGTTCCTGTGCTGGCTCGACATCGAATCCGAGGCGGCAAGGGTGGAGTGGCGACCTGATGGCGCCGACGGCGTCGCGACCTCAGGGAGAGGCGGATGAGGGGCGGACGGCGCTGGGCAGTGCCCCAGGCGGCCGCGACATGCGCAGCTGATTGGAGAGGTCTGGCTGGCCACCATAAGTGGATGGGACGACGGGGAGAGGAAAGTGGAAGCGGGGCAGGAGGGCTGTGGGGGCGGGGAGAGGTGTCAGCAGCAGCGGTGTACGGAGCGGGGCGAGCGGTGGAGCTGGGGTTGGGGAATATAAGCGTCCGTAATTCAGTTTGTGAGGAGCGGTGGGCAGATCAAGGTTCGGTGTTTTTAATCGTCTAGGCAACGAACGGTAGAAGACAGGGACGAGGGATGGGTACTAAGCTGGCTCAAATATTTTGTGTTCTTTGCCTGTACATTGGGAGTTCGGGACTAGGAAGGCATTTTAAAAAAATGCCTCCAAAGCTACAGGTATTTAAAGGCATTTTGAAAAATGCCTCCAATGCTGTAGGTTTTTAAAGGCGTTTTTTATGTTTGCCACTATAAGAGTAGTTTTAAAGGCATTTTCACAAGAATGCCTTTAAGTAAAAAAAAAATTAAGGCAATTTTATATAAGTGCCTTTAATAAAATGCCTTTAATTAAGAGATGTGTTGTAGTGACCACCTATGAAAATGTGGCTGATTAAATAACATAAAAAATTCATAGAAGAAAATGGGCCACCATCAGCGCGAGTCATATCTACTGTTACAATATTGCTCTCCAGATATAAAAGTTGATTATTAAACCTATAGAAATTATTAAACCTATAGCAGTTAGCATCAGCTTGTCTCAATAATCACCTCAATAATCACACACCAAATCTTCTACACTTGATCAGAAATAATATGACTCGCGCTGATGATGTAGTTGCAGGTGATTGTCGCAACTAATCATGTCGTCCACTAAGCAAGTCCAAGTGGTCGTTGCATATAGTGCCAAGACATACACTTTTTCACTACTATATTGTTAACGTAGATATCCGTATCTATTGTAAGAACTTTACTATCTGATGAAAAAAAAAATTGGATCATTGCACCATCGCTTTGTACCATCTCTTACTAGACGAATTTCGTACCAGGGTATCTTGCATATCAAATTGCCACGTCTTCAGCGTCGAAAACGGCCACGTTTCCAGCACCTGAAATGGCCACGTCAACTAGCGATTGATAAATAAAATATTCACCTCACGGTCATATCTTATAGCTGTACTTCTACAGAGAGAACAAGAGTTATTAACCTGTGCTACTATTCTACAAAACAGATTCTAGAGAACTCTCCTATGTCCTCCAACTGTGACCTCGCTTTTCAAAATACACAATCAGAAAAAATTTCTATCCTAACTGATCCTTCTACTCTTTATTGCCAACAACTTGAGCCATCCCTCACTAGAGTTTACACCAACCTTCGCCCTTCACGAGTCAAACAAATCTTTGCTGGTTGCAAGGACGCCAATCGCTATATAGGTTATCAAAAGTAAGCACCAACATCAAAACCAAGCTGGGTTCCCGCGAGAGCGATTGCATGATGGTAATAATCACTTTTCTTCTTCTTCATCTTTAGTAGACAATCATGTGGCAGCAATATAAATAGAGACCTTTTACTGTGGTTGGGGGTGCTTCTTGGTGCCTCTTGGTGCCTAAACAACTAATTTAATTTTTTCGCACAAGGCTAGTATCGTAATTGCGGCTCCCTTCTCCCATCCAACGCCTCGCACGGTCGCACCTCGCACCCCCCCCCCGAGACCCGGGCGCCAGTTCTCAAAGAAGCCCGAGGGGATCGCTTGCCGTTGGCCAAGCCGCCGCCGCCCGCCGCCTCGCACTCGCCCTCACGCGGCGCCGCCGACCCGAGCCTCGCCCTCTTCCCTGTTCCCTCGTGACTCGCAAGGCGCCGCCGCCTCCTCGCCCTCACGCGGCGCCACCGCCGCAGCAGCGCCAGTAGCTTCATCGTCGTCGCTGCTGTCACCCTCGTCCGGCAGCGCCAACGCCTTGCACTCGCCCTCACGCGGCGCCACGACCGACCACATCGATCCTCCGCCGTCCCTCCTCCTCTCCCGCTCGCGCAGAGGAGACGGCCTTGGCCCCTCGATCGCCCCGTTTCCTCCGTCGACGGCGCTCGCCTGCATCCCCCGTCGACAGCATTTTCCTGCTCGCCTAGCGCGGGTGGGGACCCGTGCCGTGCCCCAGCCCGCGCCGTCGTTGCAGCTGCCGTGTTGACGCCCCCGCCTGCGCCGTCTTCGCAGCCGCTGAGGAGACGGACTTGGCCCCCGCTGGTCTCCCACTCTCTCTGTGCGCTCTGTCGACCACGCTCAGTGTCCATCCCGTCCGTTCTCTGAACTTGTTTTGCATTTGATTTATCGCAATTATTCAACTTTGGCAAAAAAAAAAATGCAGAGGAGCACAAGTAAATTTGGTTTGTTAATTTCGCATATGTTCAGCTCACTCATGGTAATGATGCTTGGTAGTGGTATCTATTGTTAATTTCACTGAGTTTTGACGACATAGGGTGAGCTCTGAACCTAGAATATAGGGGAAATAGATTGATTTTCATGGTATTGGATTGAGGGCGAATTATTGAATCTCATGTCTGCTTAAATGTTTGACTTGGAAGGGAGGGAGATTCAGTTTTGAAATGTTATTATAGTTTGATTGCAGCTGCTGGAACAACCGTGTTGCACTTTCCCCCTGGTTAGATTAAATGGCAAGGCAGATCACCTGCCACTTTGGCCTTAAAAAATTATTGTGTTGGCTATAGATTTGAAAAAGGTTTGCAGTTGTAGTTGTAGTCGTGTCACACGTAACTTGTAATCAAGTGAGGCCCCTGTTCAGTAATGTAGTCCATTAGTCCTTCTTTATTTTTAAATTTTTTCCAGTTCCTTTGCTCTTATATATTTAAATTCAAGATGATCTTGCTTCTTCTATATTATGGATTTGTATTGTTTCTTTTCGTATATATAGTACACCTTTATTTCATCACAATGCTTTTTGTGCCTTGTAGGCATCTGCTCGGTGCTTGACTCTGAACAACGAGTTGAAAATCAGGCTGCAAGCAATGGAGCAACAACAGCAAGCACAGCTGGCAGATGGTAAGCTTGTTGTGATACTCATCTGCATGAGTTGCTTGCTGTTGATGTTGTTTCTTTCTTTGAATTGAATGAGCTTAGGTTGGGTTGTTTTTGTTGTTCTATTAATGTCTGGATATGGCCATACAATTACAATGTATACATTATTGGCTCAGTTCCAGTGAGCTTAGTGAAGCTAATATATTCTTATTAATGAATTTGGTAGTCTGTAGCATTTTGTTTTTCTCCAGTGTGAAAATTGATATGGCTGAATGGGCATCCATGTTTTCCACTAATTTTTCATCAATCTTGACCTTTTGTTTATACATCCAGAAACTTAAACTTTCAATGACTAGTGTAAGTAGATGTATTCTTGCTTGCTTGAGTGAGTCCTGACTGTTGTCCTGCTAATTATGTGTTGACTATGCTGGCAATTCGGCACCCTTTTGGATTGGTCAGTTTTACTATTAGCTTCAGCTAGTGCTTGAATTGTGCAATCAAGCTGTTGTCTATCTAGTTTGCTTACTTATTGCCCTATGAGCTCGTTGATTTATGGGTTGCTGGATTGATTTGTGCAAAGGTATTGTTGGGATTGAGCTGTCCTATAGAGGTGAGTATCATCTCAAACATACACAGCACCCACAACTGGAGGTGGAAGATGAGAGGGGTGAGCACAGAACACTGCACAAATTAAACACAAGTGCAGGGACTGAAATTGTTTCTCCTTTGCATTGCATAGAGTAATAATTATACAAAACTAGTATCATGTACATGGTACACTACATGGCTGAATTCAGCTTCAACTACTACTACATGGTTGATGTAAGCCATGCACTTCACAGATTGGCCCACAGCATGAATCTTATAGGAAGGATGCTTATTGTTACCCTCCTCCCCCTGCATCATGCTTGACTTATCTTATATATTTCATCAATTGTTGATTGGCTTTTGGGCTGTTACTTCCATATTGGTTTTGGAATATTTCAGGAAGGATGCTTATTGTTTCCCTCCCTCTTGCTGCACCATGCATGCCTTATCTTTTGTGTTTATTTATTTTTTTTAGTGTACCACAATTGGTTTGAGCATATGCTGCCTTGAGGCTAGGAGATCAGTAAATATCACTAGTGGTTGAATTTCCATAATGTCATGCCATTGGAGCATGTCTTTCTTGAATTGTCTAATTTATTATCATAATTTCTTTAATATTGTTGATGGATAGAGGAGGAAATGCCGGATCTTGAATCTGTGCTGGAGTACGATGAAATTGTTAGGAAGATGTTTGCTAATGAAGAAGAAGGATTTTAGTTCTATAACAATTACGGTTTTGAGAAAGGGTTTAGTGTGAGGAGAAGCTATTGTGAGTGGGACAATGGCCACAATGAGATGACCCTTCGGAAGTTTGTTTGTAGCAGTGAAGGTTTCCGTGAAGAGAAGCACATGAAGAGGCCGAATAGGAAGCGGAAGGCGCGGAATATTTCTCGTTTTGGATGCCTTGCTAAATTTGAGATTTCACGAGATCAGATCACAGGGCAGTGGTATGTGAAGAATTTCATCGATGAGCACAACCATCCGATGGTGCCACGAGACCTTGCTTGTCTCCCCGCGTTCACAAAGGAGAATCAGCGATGAGAGCGTAAAGCGATATCGTGGAGATGCAGATTTCTGGGGTCCGCAAACACAAAATAATGGAAATTTTGGAAATGCAGTACGGTGGGTATGATAAGGTTGGATTTACAACAAGGGACTTGTATAATTTCTGCCATCGCTATAAGGTGGAGACAGTTGCTGCTGGTGATGCTAAAACTGTCATTAGTTACCTCACAGAACTTGAACGTGGCGATCCTGATTTCTGTTTGAACTACAGGACTGATGGGGATGGACACCTAAAGGGACTGTTTTGGTGTGACAGTCAAAGTCTGCTTGACTACGCAGCATTTGGTGATGTCGTCGTATTTGATAGCACATACAAAACAAATCGGTACAACGTGCCGCTTGTTCCTTTTGTTGGGGTGAACCACCATCGCAGCACGGTTATTTTTGGATGTGGATTTGTTTCTCATGAGAATACTGAGTCATATGTGTGGCTACTGAGGGCATTTACGGATGCGATGGATCAGAAGCATCCAGTTTCCATGATAACTGACGGAGACCGTGCTATGCACAGAGCAATCAGCTTGGTGTGGCCAAACTCATCGCATAGGCTATGCATGTGGCACATTGAGCGTAACATTGAGCGTAATCTTCCCGATGGTGATGTGAAGGATGATGTCAGGACATTTCTTTATGATTGTTGCTCATTAGATGAGATTGAGAGGAAATGGCTGGAATTTTTGGATAAGTATGAAGTTACAAATAAGGATTCTTGGCTGTATGAGATGTATGAGATGAGGGAACTATGGTGTGCTGCATATCATGTCGGGAAGTGCTATTTAGGATTGAGGAGCAACCAACGAAGTGAGAGCCTAAACTCCAGGCTTCATGTACATCTAGATCGTAAAATGACATTGTTTGACATGGTAGAGCACTTTGACCACTGCCTATCACGGCTGCGCAAAAATGAGACGTATCTAGACTATGAAGAATGGAAATCTAAGCCATGCCTACAACTACATGCTTCAGTTCTTGAGAAGGAGGCTGCGAAGTCGTTCACACAAACTGTTTTTGCCATGGTGCAGTTTAGCATTAAAGCAGCCAACAAGTGTGATCTGCTTGAGATTGAAGATGGCGATGATACAAGTAACTATCTTGTTTGCAGGAAGGATAAAGGAGGCATGATGTTCGAAGTGCTATGTGAGTTATGTGATGAAGGAAATGTGAAGGGGATGTCTTGTTCTTGTCGTAAGTTAGAGTCTATTGGAACTCCCCTCTGCTCACACATGTTCTTTGTATTGGGCCTTCGTAAAGAAATCAAGATTCCGCATCAAGGCGTTTTTGAGAAGGTGGGCGATGGGGGCGAAGTCCGCTTTTTCCTACGATAAGGAAGAGCACCATGTATGAGTATTCCGATAGCCTGCACAGGTACCGTGAGCTACGCAATATCAGTCACGCTGCAGCCTTCGCTGCATCTCGTTCAGTTGAATCATATGAGCGGCTGAAAAGGGTAATGCATGATGAAGCTGCTATGAACCTGCCAGATGGAGGACATAACGTAGGCAAGAGGTATGGTCCGGTGCTGCCGCAAGCCCAGGTTGATTCTGCAACCTTCAGTAATATGCTAGATCCAATGCATGTGCCTGGTAGAGGGGCTCCGAAGAAAAAGTTGAAGTCAATTTCAAATAAGAAGAAATCTACGGTCAAATGCACCCTGTGTAAGGGTGAGGGTCACAATCGGCGTACATGCTCCATGAGGAAGGAGGTAGTTCATCAATACTGTTCTCTATAATTCCCTGGTTCTATCATCACGCCTGAAATTGTGTAAACAAAAGCCGATCTCTATATTTTTCTTACATATTGTTATTGCTGTTATGAGCATAATTAAGTTTATTATTATTTAAGATGGAAATTTGTGATTGCCTGGCTATTTGCAATTGGCTAGTATGAAGTTTCTGTTATTTGTGTGCTTGTGTTCATCTGCTATAGTTAGTACCAATAGCAGCGTGTGCACTTCAGTTAGTACTTTAATTCTGTGATCAGTTTGGTTTGCTATGTACTTAACATTATTCAGTCATTTAGTTCAGACTAATTTTACTCCTCATTTGTAGGAATCAAAGCTCCCTGAAGATGTGCTGGATATGTGATTTGGCAATGAACTCAACATGCTGGGCTTGTTAGCATTATTCTGATTAGGTACATGTGTTATTCAGTGTTATAATATGTGAGCCTGTTCAGATCCCATGTGTTATTCAGTGTTATGATGCACAAGAGCATACAAATATGAAACTGACAGTAGGTGGCTTTGATTATCATTGGATGAATCTGAATTTGTATTATCAATACATGGTTTTGATTATCATTAGATTACTGCATGTTTTTTTCTCTGAAATGTTGGACTAGCAGTAGCTGTGCATTTGGACTAGCAGTAGATAAAACTTACAGTGTGAGGAGCTGGAGATGGATTTGCCCAGCACCACTGTTTCCTCCTTCGATTAACAATTATAGAGTATGTGGAAAATGTAAGGGTTTCATTAGATTATAATTTTCTTGCAAACTCTATAATATTATATTTGATTTGTGGGATCAATCAGTAGGCCAGTAGCCATTACAAGAATTGGACCTTGGAAATACTCTTTGTTCTGAAATTATATAACTTGGAATGTGCTCTTCCATAATCTGCAACTGCATTGTAGTGTTCAGTAACTAAAATCCTTGTACTGTTTTTCAGGAAGCAAGAGAAGGTACTGCTAGTACACATAGGAATGAGTTTTGGACAAGGGCTCAGATCAAGTCTTCTGTGATGTTTCAGTTATTTCTAGGTTGCTGAAAAACTTCTAGTACAGATAGGAATGAGTGTTGGACAAGGGCTCAGATCAACTCTAGAAATCAAATCAAACTTGTTGAGTAGCTAGGATATAATATAAATTCAGACCTCCATTTATTTTATCCATTTTTTATTGTCTGCAATGATTACAACATTTGGAGCGTTCAGTTCAGCTCAGGTCAATCTGATTTCTACAGATGGCCCAAATAAATACTACTGTCTGATATTGTGTTTCCAAATAGCATTTTACAAGTGTATAATTGCTGGCTGCTTGCGCACAAGGATTACGTAGGTTTGCAATACTGGTGCCGATCAGGTGGTCATCATTCATCATTGACATGTAAATGCTGTGTGTGGCTGAGTAGGTGCAAGGTGCAGCGCATTGTCTCACAAAAATCATATAGCAATAGCCTGAAGGATCTTGCTCAATAATCACTGTGCATTATCTCACAAAAAAACTGAACCAAACACCAAGTCTGTAACACACGCATATTAAATTTTTAAAATGAAACTTGAAACCTAATTTAATTAAAGTTTATAACACACTGAGTCACACTCGGAACATAAATAAAATGGAACCTAAGAAAAATAACACGCTGAGTGGAAAAGACCAGCCGCTTAGATGTTGTCACTACTATTCCTCGGAGAGGCAGCATGCTTCTTCATCACGTGATACGTGCCATCTTGTTCAGCTTTGTCATCGTATTCCCATGAATTGTCTGATTCCTGGACCTGCATTAAGTTCATTAGATTTATTATAGCGTATAAGGTTGTATGAAGTTTTTTTTTTTCAGATAAAGCAGTACTCACGCCGTAATGAAATCCAGCTCCGTTCTCCATGTAAAGATGACAAATTTTAGTCCTATTTTCTTCATGAGCAAGGACCATTTCATTTACCTCTTCTTGACCATGAATCTCTACTAACCCAAATCCAATTAATGGTTGGCTTTGCAGGAGCAGGATTCAGGTAGTATAATTTTGCAGGTCCTATGTATCCAAGAATTCTCAAACTGTCTAACATCTGGACAAACTCTACCTTAGTGGCTGGTTTTACAATAGTAAACTGTCCCAATTCTTCTCGGTTGTCGTAGTACTTCTTCAAATCTGAATGAAGTTCCTTCACCGAATGAACCTTAAATCGCATAACCACATGCTGCATGTACAGATTAGATGCATAAGAATAATTTGACCACAACAAATTATTATACAAAAGTATAGGAAAAATTCATGTACCTCGCCACACTCATTGTCCATTAATATGGGCAAGTAAATATATGGTATATAAATTCCATCTTGTACCTGAAAGTGGAAGTCGTTAGATGGCTGGTATCTATATAATGCAAACTATAAATTAAAGGGTGCCCTACTTGTTGGATGAAGGCCTCAATCATGGACTTCAAGATTGAGCGGTCAGTCTTAATCTCTTCCCTTTGTGCCTCTGACTGCACAATCATATTGTTTACTTGGTCTGTCAATTTCAGAATGATGGCGTCATTTTGTTCACGGGCCTTTGATAAGGATTCATTAAAGCTGGCACGCTCCTTATGCATATTCTTGGCAAACGAATCACGCAATTCCTTTGCCTGTTTCTTCATCAAGGTGGCAAGTGCTTTCTCCATCCTCGAGACAGAGTCAGCATGCTCAGCGGCTGACCCCTTGTCCAGCAGGCTTTGCTGTGTTCTTATGTGTTGGTTAATTTCCATTCATGCTTGTTTCATTTTGAGTTCAGTGTCAGCACAGGCAAGCGATAACTCCATCTCCCTATCCATGCTATCCATCCTAAGTTTAGTAAACTTCTCCTCCAACTCCTTCAAGCAATTCCGAACTACTCGCGGATCCATCTTAAATACAGATATATGGAAAAAAAAATGTACTCATAGTTTAAAAAAGAGAGTACCATGTGATTAAAGAAATAATTTAAAAATGAGAGTGCCATGCGATTAAAGAAACTGATGAATATCACGATCTGTGCACAGGCTAATTAATGACTGGTACGCAGAAAAAATCATGCAAAAATTTTAAAGATTACAGATCACATATGAGAAGGACTGCAAAAAAACAAGGACTGATACTCGACGCACGACAAATTCAGAATTACGAGGTGCAAACTGATACTACACGCAAGTCAAAAAACAAGATGATTATTAGTAACAATGTGCAAACCTCTTGCCACAGCCACAGAATGCCGGAAGGTGCTTCTGCGTTTGGTGCGGAAGACGGACGCCGAGATCACGAACGGGATGTGATGGCGGCGGCGGTTATGAGATGCAAATGGTTGGGGATTTGATGGGGAACAGCGAAAGTATTTATGGATCGCTCCTCGTCTTGGGCCATGATGCATCTTGGGCTGGGTCGAAACCAATGGGCCATTCGCCGGTTATGAGAAGCTAGCGGGTGCTCTGTGTACTTGCATACAAGACGTACACATACGTGCCCCTAGCACGTATCTTGCATGTGCTAAGGAATACAGTATGTACTGTAATTAGTTAGTTAGCTAGTTAGTTGCTTTTCACATATGTACGTGCTTACCGTCGCCACTGACCATGGGCCAGCGCGTGGCAGGAGCGGCCTCAGTTGAGTGCACCGTCCGTCACCGCCGGGCGAGTGCGCTGGCGGGGCGGCCGGCGCGAGCGCACGGCCAGGAGCGACGGTGGCTACGGCGTAGCTCACGAGATGCCATTGCGCCAAGCGAAGCGTGCCTAGGGGTTGCTGGTGCTGCTGCGGTCGCACGTGTGAGCCGTCGTCACCGCCGCTGTGGGCGGGCGGGCATGCCGCGATGGGCAACCGACGATGATGGCGAAGTTCATGGAATGATGGCGAGCGCCTGTCAATTGGTGAGCGCGCAACCAGGATCATGCGTGGTGCCACATCAACGGCCACATAGATAACACAGTCCCATGTGGCATGCTTTCGATGGTAGCTAGAACATAGATAAAGTTGATGGACCCGGATGAGCGAAAAAAGAGTTCACAGACAAGTGGAGAAAAGTTTAAGGACATACGGTGCAATTCACTCATTAGAAACGAGACATGAGTGTGTAGGTTGAGTTTCTATCGTGCTAGTATTATAAGCCCACTTAGATGAGACATGAGAGCATAGGTCAAAAGACGGGACATGAGAGTGTACGTTGAGTTTCTATCGTGCTAGTATTACAAGCCCACTTGGATGAGACATGAGAGCGATCGGCTTATTTCGCATCTAATTGGTGGTTTTTATTCACTAAATGAGAGTGATCGACTGACTTCCTATCATGTAGGTGTTGTTAGCATTTATAGCACATGTGAGGGTGATGGCTTATGTCGCATCATGTTGGTGTTGTTAGTTCACCATAGGTTAGTTCACCATAGCAAGACATGAGAGTGATCGGTTCACTACGTAGCATGTAGGGCCCATAATTCGGACGAGATGTTAGAGTGTAGGTTGAGTGACTATCATCCTACCACTACATTCCCACTCAGATAAGACATGAGAGTGATCGTCACTTGTTATCATGTTAGACCTAGTAATCCACTTAGCAGACATGTGAGCGTGGTAGCTTATATACTGGAAAATAAAGGGATCTTTTTAAAAAAAAAATCATTTCACCTTCGAAAAATGGATACGCAGACAATTTTGAATATAACTTGATAAAATTAACCAAAGTGATTTTGTAACCACTCATTTTAAAAAAATTTGCTATTTGAAAATCAATTGATCAGCCCATGGAGGAAATAGGTGTCCTGATTGTGCCCAGCAACAACGAGCAGGCTTGATCTCGATGGCGGCCCATCAAATCTGGGCCGCGCAAAACACGAGCGCCAGGCTTGCGAGCATAAAAAAGGGCGCCCGCGCGCAAGGCTATCTACTTTCAGTTGCCCGATCCTATTTTATAGGATCTTATAGGAACCCAGCCGCAACCTCTCAAAAATAAACTTACTGAGCTTCACTCGGCGGCTGGATTTTTTTTTAAATAATATTTTTTTAATAATTAATTGTAAATCTAGCACCTGGTTGCAAGAAATTGTAAGTCTAGCATCCTGTCGGCCTTTGGAAAGACGACAGGTGACCTATCGGCAGTTGGATAGCCGACAGGTACAAATCGGCAGCCCAGTAGCCGATTGGCCTGCTGACTAGACTCGACTCGACAAGCCAGTGGGCACTTATCGGCTGGACAGACTTATCGGCCCTTGAAGGGCCGACAGGCACCTGTCGGTCATCCACCAGCCGACAGGCCCTAAAGCATCTCCGAGATCATCTACTGCCAACAACAGTGGAGCAGCCAGAGATGCGTGGATTGCTGAGGGCACTCAGATCCATCGACCATAGTACATGATGCATTGTTAGACCATATTTTTTTTTTATTCACGGGTACGTAGCTTGTGCTGGAGGGGAGCGGAGGCTTCTGGATGGGTGCCGTACACGGTGGCAATCAAGGCGAGGGGCTGAGTACGTGGCTGGAGGAGGCCCTGAGGTTCCGTCTCTTTTTTTTTGAGAAAAAAAATTTAGACGGCAGCACAGTGCATACGTGGAGGGTGAGCAGCGATGAAAAAGTGGGCGCCAAACAGTAAATGAGGACGATGAACAGTACCCAGTTTTGAATCACTGTAGATGAAAAGGTACTTCCTCCATTCCATAAATAAAAAAAACATCTTTGACTTCTACGATTCCTGTTTGACCATTCGTCTTATTTAAATTTTTTATACAAATAATAAAATAAATTAATCATTATAAAAATATCTCTAATGATAAAATAAATCGTAATAAAATAAATACTATTTATTAAAAAATTTCAAATAAGATAAATGGTCAAACAGAATCGTAGAAGTCAAAGATGTTCTTTTATTTATGGAACGGAGGAAGTACCTGTGGGGGTAAACCGGGATGGTGGAATAGTACCCGGTTTTGAAGCACTGTAGATGGACAGGTAGATGTGAGGTGAAACCGGGATGATGAACAGCGGCCGGGTTTTCACCGAGAACAAAGACTTCGTGTTTCTGCTAGTACTAGTACTCCTCGAAGAGAGGGCACAAAAAAAAGGACCAAAAGTTAGTTCTCCGTACGTACGTCGCCAAAAACTTCTGGACTGCAACTGGCAGGTGAGCAGGCAAGAGGCCTATCGGCAGCTGGGAGGCCGACTAGCCGGTCGGCCAGCAAGGAGCCGATTGACCAAGCCACTGGCTGTCCAACCGCCGACAGGTCTGCTATCGGCGCCGACAAGCTTCTCTCGGTGAGCGTCGGCTGCCACGCCGGGCGCCACGTAGGCCTGTCGGCTTTTGAGAAGCCGACAAGATACCTGTCGGCCTCTCGGTGGCCGACAGGTTGCTACATTTGCGACTTTCATATAACAGCTATTAGATTCGCAATTAATCATTAAAAAAATATTATTTCAAAAAAAATTCTCGGCGGCTATGGCTACGGCAAGAGGCCATCCCAGCAATTCTGGGACCGGACTCAGCACAATGGGTACGCCCGAGATGAAAGCCAGACTGAAATGACACCAAAGTTGCATACGAGTCAAAGGTTCCAGGTAAATGATACATTTCTTCTTCGAATCAGCCATTTTACAAGTGCAAGATTAGATGTATGCTAGTACTAGGATCTGGGCAGTAGCTAGATAGTGCCCGTTCATCAGCCTTGTCAACCAAAATCAAGAGGCCCCAAGTTCCTTGCTTTACGGTTGATAATATATGTACACTACTAGTATATACTTCCTGCCAGATCCTTTCAGGTTATTTGGAGGGGGTAGCGTGAGGGGCCTACTTTAGGTTGATCTGATTTCTTCCTTCAGCACATGCTCGCAGTCTGGGGATCCAAACTCGCATGTGCCACACAGAATTATGCCCTTTCCATTATCAGCATTCTAACTACCATTTTAGTTTCCTGCGACAGCTTTTCAAACTGCATTCCGAGCATTGATGTCCCTGGAAATTAAAACACAGAATTAGTGAATGAAAAACTGTAATTACACAAAACCAATTTATACACTTGAACATATTATAAACAGATTACAGTTGCAGCATTCATTAGTAATCAGGATGGTAAATTGTTTCATTGGGCCACTTTAACATTCCTCACAGAATTTGATGCAGCTGACAATGGAACCAGTGATCATAATACACAAGTCCAAGGAGCAACAAACAAGAAGGTAATCTCCAGATGCAGTTCCTATTTTTGTATCTACATTTTCAGCACTTACCATTGGCCAATTGATTGCTGCAGGAATCATCTATGCATTTAACAAATTCAACCGTGAAATTTGTAAACACTGTAACAAACTTATCCGAAGACCACAAGGAAGCTATTAAGTCACTGGGGTTTGGGGATCTACTACATATGCCGGGGATACGCCTCCGAAGAAACATGCTACCGGAGGTTGCAAAAAAGATACCAACTCAAAAACCGGTGTTTCAATATATGTGGTGAGAATGTTGCTATGCATCCGGAGGATGTCGGGGATATCATGGGACTCTCGACCGTGGAACACATGAAGAAGAAAAAGGACAAAAATAAGGACATTGGATTGATGAGGAGGTATGCCGATGCATCACACCAACTCTCCATAAGCAGACTGCAACAGTTGATGGAGTCATCAGCCACTCCGGATGATGACTTCAAAAGAGTCTTTGTCTTGTTCACCATTGGTGTTATTCTAGCACCAACAACTAAGCACTATGTTAAATCTAGTTATCTATGTGTTGTTAGAGAAGTATCGACATTCCAAATTTTAACCGGGGCCAATTCACATTGACCCATTTATTAACCTCATGTCATACTTACATAGCAATGAAACAAGCAAGCGTACAGGGCAATTTGACATTGCTTCAGGTCAGTTCACTCTTTTCCATAATTTAAACTCATGTCATACCTATATGCCTCATGTCATACTTATCTATTTTTTGCATTATATTCATAGTTTTGGTACTGGGAGCGTGTCATTCCGTACAGCAAACACGAGCTCAAGTACGAGACAATCCAACCACCAACAATGGCAAGGTGGACTGAATCCAATGCTAGACTTCGATGGAATGCTTATAATCAGGACCAACTAGATGGAGGAACTGTAAGTTTCTAAATGTAGCATCAATAAGTTGCTGTTCATACAAGTCTAACTATCCTAATTCTCTGCAGCTTATCAAGCGTCTTTGTTGTCGACCAACCGCACAAAAAAAATAACACAACAACCACATCAATGTATGAACAAGTGCAAGAAGGAAAATGTCCACAGGAAGGCTTCAGGTTACACACACCCAGTGCATGAGCAGGGGTCTAATTCATGTAAGATGATTTGGTGCTCTCTCTCTTTGCTTTTATTGAATTTTGGTCACCTGTTTGCTTACTTATCGTGGGGACTCTAAAGGCCAACAATTCATTATTTTCCTATTTATGTAGAAGCAAATCCTTGAAGACTGGGCAAATGACAACCGAACACTCATTTTGTTGCAAGCGCAAAAACAAGTTATGGAGGTAGACCAAAAATTTGATCGAAAAATTCTATCACGTAATGAGGAGATAGCCAAGATTAGAATGGACGTAAGAATGGAAGCAAGGGTGAGTAAGATAGAAGCCGATCAGGCACATATGATAACAGAAATGAAGGTAACCAGCGTGTTAGTACTCATTTTGGCTATGTATCCATGCTTCATTCTCATTCTCTAACCAAATTTGTAAAAACAAACCCAGAAATCGCAACAAGTACAACAAGAAATCCTACAGAACCGTGCCGCATTGCTCATCCATCAATGACTACATCCGCAGACGTAGCACATCTTCAGCCATGTAAACCTACATCTGCACATGTTCACCCATGTGTGCCTACAACTTCACAATTTCAGGTATTACGCACATACAAATGTGGCTTCAGTTCCTTTGTCTTATGTGTCTTATGCAGGAAGCCATATTTTGAAATCTCTACAACTAAAAATTACTAACTGCAGGAATCACCACACATACAAGTCAAGAATTCAGCAGCAAAGCAGGTGTTGCACTACAGTTCTCCGATGTGCTTTGGCAAGAATAAATGCTGAAGCAAGATCTAAGATGGAAAATAACACAAAGCAAAGAAGCAGGACACCCCCTCTCGCAAAGACCTAGGCGACCCCTCTACACAAATCACACCAAGGAAGCCCATTGTCGACAACAATTACCTATTGACTGAAGTAGACAAAGACACTGCAGCCTTCGTAACAATGAGCTACGACGACGCTACGGTCGTACAAATAGGTGACCACGTCCTCACGACCAAACAGCTACGCTCAAATGTCTCAGAGGGTTTCATATTAGATGTGGTAATATGATTTCACATACATGAAAAATATTACAAACATGCAAACAAGTACTATGTACTAACTACACTCTTTGCAAGTCATAAATGCCTATGTTGATTTCAGCAATTTGGAGAGTGACTCGACATCTTACATAACAACTTTCCAAGCCCGAAAGTTGGCTACAATGAATTTGCGTTCTGACCAAAGCATAAGATTCAAGAAGCACGTTGCAAAGAAATGTGTACAAAAGCATTTGGTATGTTATAGTGATTTTGTTTCAACACTACTAGACATATTAAGGCGAATAACTGGTTGCTACTATATTGAACACGTCGGTTATTTTTTCCAGGTTTTTGTGCCAATGAATATCAACAATAACCATTGGGCTCTCCTTGTTCTTAATTTTATAAAGCAAGAGGTCCAAATCTTAAACTCTTTAGCCTACAGCCCAGAATGCGAGATGAAGACCAAGAGAAGACATTGGTGAGTACACTATACCAAGCCATGGCCATCTCATGTTCTGACAGACCAGTGATTTAGATCCTAGAGCTGTCACAAATTTTAGAAGTGTATACTGTTCACTGAAAATTTGTGAAACATGTACTGCTCTTTTATTGCTAAGTAATTGCTTGTCTTACTTTGTAATTAATTATGAATTCTAATTTTTTGGGGCTGCTATATATTTTCAAATTTAACACCTGTCTGACCATCCAATAGGTGCAAGGCATACAGGCATGCATTGATTCTTTGGCCCAGGATGGCTCCGTTCCAATTATGAGACCAATTAACTTGCTTACATGGAAAACAGTTCCCTATCAGAACATACCCCAACAAAAAGATGGGTACTCCTTTTCCCATTTCTATTTCACTATTCTGCTTGAAATACTAACTTTTATGTTTCCTTGCAGTCATACATGTGGGGCGTTAAATAATAAAATATATGCTGGCATGGGATGGAGAAGAAATGGCCAATGATTTCACATCTGTGAGTCGCATCTTGTCCTTTAGAATTGGAAATTGCTAGTCTGAAACGTAATTGGTATATGAAGTGCACTACTTTCACTTGCACGCACACAAAATGAAAGGATTTAAACGGACAATATGCACGAGGTTGCTCAATTCTGAGCGCAACTTGAGGCGCCTACGGTCATACAAAATTCCTATCACGGTCTGTACTTTTACTGCAGATTAAAAATGTTCCAGTTCAAACATCCTATATCGACTACAAAAATAACCGGGTCTATCTAACACTTTTATTGATGATACTTAGGAGGAAGAGTACTATGATATCAATCCGGACGAGCATCGTGAGCACGAACAACCTGAAAATGAAAGCGATGTGCAGACAGTACAGATTGGAACTCCAACCGCTGAGGCCAGCACGAAACGAGGGAAAGGAGGGCAAGGAACAAAAGGAACGGGAGGAACAGGAAGGAAACGAGGACGGCCGCCCACAAAAATATCTGTCAATACTCCTACTGTCGTAGACGATTTCACCACCGAGACTATCGCTAAACGACTGCAAAGCACAAGCCGACGGACCAGGCTTCTAGGGCCACACAAGACCAGCCCTTTTAAGCCTTATTAGAACTATATGTGCTGTCCATTTAGTTAGATGTATTTTATCTTTAATTTGTCCAGATGGCTAGACTGATGTGTGTTTAGACACAAACGATGTACTCAACTAAATTCAAGTGTGCTCAGACGGAAATTACTTACAGCTCACACCAGAAGAAGTGTCGCATATAGTGAAAGGATTACGTGTGCAAGGCTATTCTGACCAAGTAGAGAAATGTCGGCCCCTAATTTTTTAGGGTCCATCAGGCATCATATGTCGGTCCCTCGGATCGATGGGCGACACGCCGCAATTAAACAAGATTGATATCAAAAAGCATACTTTTATTGCTACTGGGAAAACATGATACATTGTTCGGGTTTACATAGCTTGGGTCACTAGCCTTATAGTATATATCAGAGTTTTAAGACAGCGGTTCTATATTATCGTGGCTCCATTCCTACAGCAACTCGGAGTGCATAAAAAAACCCTAGCTATTCCTATATCGCGATCATCGTAGTCCTAAGCGTAGTCCTAGCGTAGCATCTTCACGAGGTCATGCAGCTCCGTCTTCATGTATCCTTCGGTGTCCTATCCTCGTGTAGCTCCAGTAGTCCATCCTGGTGTAGGCTCTCGAGCGGCTTCATCCTCGGATATACTCCTGCAGCTTCCCCGTCTAAAAACATAGGGAGAAGGGGGTTGAGTACTTACGCACTCAGCAAGCCCCTAACTTTGGGTGGATGGAGGTTAAATGTGGATGGGTTAGTGGTAAAGGTAGTATTTATAATTATAGGTTGGGCCCCGGTAGGGTATTCACCATCCTCACCGGTTCCCTGATTAAGTTATGGTTACCAAACTATTAATATGTCTTACCAGATTATCCATTGTTGTTGTAGTCTAATCATAGCGTCTCATCCCTAAGATCCGCCCATTCCAAGGACGTGGCTATTCGAATAGATTCAAGTAAACTCTGCAGAGGTTGTACACTTTTCCCCACACGGTAATTACGATTCCTTCCATGATCAGTGGTTAGAAAAGAATTACCGAGATCTCGTACCCGATAGTATGCATTTCTTAGGGATCCATACATTTCCACTACGGCGCTCAGGGGTTGGGAAAAAGTTAAGCGGGGAAGACCACTCTTCTTCCTACACCTAACCCGGACATGGAAGCTCTCTCGCAACCCATGCCCTCACACACTTTGTGGAAGATCACTTAGCATCCACACTTAGAATATATGAATATATGTATATAGCTAGCAAATGTGCACCCAACAATTTTACGTGGAAGATCACATAGCGTCCACGCCCAACCGGACCATGGAAGATCACATAGCATCCTACGCCGTCTCCTGCTCTACCGTTTGCCTACACCGGCCTCCTAAGTGGAAACATACTTCAGCCTAACGGGGTGTGAGACCAAGTCTACCCATATAGACGTGTGGGTCGCACGAAAATATCACACAGGGATGAATAAGAGACTATGAACCGGTCCTTAGGGGTGACTAAAACAGGTATCTCCGACAGGATATCCTTCGCAGTAATATCCGCCAAGTAATCTACACTTAGATTACCCCTACCCGTTTCAAGTCATAGCATATATAATCACTTTATCCGGTTATCTCATGATCACATTATCACATCAGCTCATTAACAATTATCATATATTCTTTAGTAAAGGATCAATTTATAATTAAGATAGAAGGGTGGTAGAGAGGTGGAAATTAGGACTTGCCTCCACTCGCTGACGAGTATATCCAAGGGTCTTGATTCCTTCGCTTCGGGCTTCAGTGTCTTGGTGTAGTGGTACTTCATCTTGGTGTAGTAGTATTCCTTCGAGTCTTGACATCACCATGCTTTACGGATCCATCGGGTCCTTGTACGTCTTCTAGTCTACGCGGTCTAGTGCTTGACAAACAAGAGAGCAGGACCAAACAATGCATACACAACAAGCATAACTAAGCAAGCACGATCAACCAAAACAAGGAGGGGGATCCTAACGGGGTCGGTTGTAGGTGATGGATGGGTTTATCCTAATCCTATCATTACTAGGTGAACTCGAAATAAGAGGTAGGTAAAGATTATCTATCCAACAAGATAGCTCCTGCGGACTGAGCTAGCGTGGTGTGGTTATTTAATGGAAAACCAGACCATATTATTATCCTTCACTATTATGTGAACCTGAAAAGAGAAGCTTGACCAAGTCATCATAGACAGCTTGGCCTACTTCTATAGGTCCACTAGGGTTTGGCGGGGTTAGCTAGGCGGGTTTACGTGGAGATAGGGTCTAGGTGGTTAGGTACAGGCATTCATACTTATATACCCGTACGTAGGGTTTAGGCTAGCTATAGATAGGTGGTGGTTGAGGTTAGTGGCATGCATGCATGTACATACCTGCCTAAGGTTTGGTTAGCGACGCATACGCACATGCATATGTATGCGCCTAGGTTTAGATTAGGATGAAGGGGTGGAGGGTAAGGTTAGCCATACATAGGTATATGCCCAAGTATATATATAATTGTATATACAGGACTTACCATATGTGTGTACATATATACGGGGTTAGCTACTACCACGGCGAGGGTTATTACTAGAGTTAACTACGGTGGTGCGGAGTTAGCCACACGGGGCGTGTCCGGTTATCGGACATGTCCGTGCGTGTGTGTTTGAATATTATTTAACTATGCGGGTCTTCGTCTATATCCTATCGCGTATATATATATATATGTGTGGGTGCAAAGATATATCACATGTTGCTTTTATCCATATATTTATATACTATGTATGACGTATATATTTATATGGACGTATGCGGCTACGGGCGTCCGTTACTACGGCTAGCATTAATATTAAATTAGCGGGTTAGCACTAAAAGAAAAAGAAGCAATAATTATTACTAGAATTTAAATGGGCACCAAAAATAGGAATAATTACATGGATAATTAGGGTGTTATTTTAGGAGAATTTTGGTGGTGGAATTTCTGGAATCGAAGTTGGAATGGAGAAGATATGAATTATCGAAATTTATTGGCGAAGCGCGAATGAAGATAAACTTGGAAATTATTTCTGGAAATTTGGATAAGGAAATGAGTTGGAAATTATAGGGTAGGGTCTGGGGTGTACCTAGTTTATTTAGAAATTTTCTGGGAATTTTATGGAATATGGAAAATGGGTTTTCGCTCTCCCGTGTACGCAGCTCGGGTGTACGTAGCAATTTCAATGGCTGACGCGTGGGGTCCAGCTTGTGGGCAGTGGTGACCGGATTGTGCAGTGCCATGTACTAGTTGCTTGCGTGCGTGCATGTGCTCCCATGCACCGATCTGGTGGGTTGCCGGCCTTGTGCCTTTATTTCATGTGGACTGGGTCTATATAAGAACTGGAGGAAGGGAAGAAAGGTGTGGAGCTGTTGCTGCCGTGTGGGGCCCATTGGATGGGGTGCCGCTCTCCCATTGGCTTTGGCGTGAGTGGGAAATGTCATCCTGTCCCTTGCTGCCCGGTTCAGTGAAAAGGAAGGGAAGAGGTGGGGACCCGGGGGGCGATGTGTCGCCACCCCGTTGGCCAAGAGGTAGTGGAGGGCGTCGTCATTTGGCACCCATCCTGCTCGTCCCGCCCCTCGTCTTCGCTCTCTGTCTCTCTGTTCTCGTTCGCGCAAGCCGGGGAGAGAAGCAAGCAAGAGGAGAAAGGAGAGAGAGGGAGGCAAGGGAGGGAAAGGAAAGGGGGAGCGGTGTGACACCGGCCAGCGGTGGCCTCTCGCCTCGGGCGGAGTGGCCGGGCGGGCGTGTCTTGGGCAGCGAGGAAAAAATAGTGAGGGAGATGGGGAGGAAGGATGGGAAAGAACGGAGGGAGCAGAGCATCGGCAATGGCGGGCGCTGGTGGCCGGGTTGCCGGGCGTTCTACTCCGGGGCGGGGCGGAGGGCCGAGAGCACGAGAGGAGGGAGAAGGAAGAGAGCAGCGCAAATGACGCCGAAAGCAGGGGTAGGACGCCGCCTCCGGGCGGGTGGAGTCACCGCGACGGGCGGTGGAGGCGTGGCGCAATGCGTTTCTCGAAAGGCCGCGGCGACGCCGGGCGAGGCAAAGCGTAGAAGAGGAGAGGGATGGAGGAAGAAGAAAGAAGCCGGAGTCCGAGCTCGAGTTCAAGCTCGTCGGGGCGAGGCTCCGCGGCATCCATGGCGGCCTATTTATAGCCGGCGAAGGTCGGTTCGCCGACGGAGGACACCGTGGGCGCTACTCTTCCTCACGCGTGTGTCCAAGCTAGAGAGGCGGTGGCAGCAGTGCGTTCTTATCCACTTCGGCCGAGAAGAGGCGGTAACGGCAAGCCCGAGGTAGCGGAGGTCGACGACGCGAGCGACGCGGTATTTGCGCTCGCCGCTTTCCTCGGGAAGACGATGCCGACATGTGGGCCCGCTACGTAAGTGAGAGAGAGAAGGGGTAGGGAGTGCCGCTGGGCTGCTTGCTGGTACCGCCGCCGCCGCCTTGTGGGCTGGCCTGTGCACCGCCCATTTCGAGGAGAGGAGGGAGGACGCGCCCTGCCGCTTGGGCTCGCACCGGGCTGATCCAAAGGCGGGGAAGGAGGAGGAGGCAGGCCTACTTGAGCGGGCCAGCCGATGGAAGAGGAAGGAATGAGCCCAAGACCTTTTTCCCATTTTCTAATTCCCCTTTCTATTTCCGAAAATAAACTAAGGCACATAAAAGAATTTGAATTTGAATTTCGGTGGATATTTGAATGGTGTAGGTTTGGAAAATTCAAAGGAGATGTCAAGGTGGGTTTTCAAGAATGACGATCAAGGAATTTATTTAGAAGGGATGGCAAGGAATTTTGGGAGGAAACAAGGAGGATAATTGGTGCCAAAATAAACTCTAGAGAGCAAACAAACACGAGCACACAAGCAATCAAGCAATTATTTCAAGCACACAAACAGGGCAAACAATCATACATGCCAAGCACATGATTAAAATGCATATGGTGAATTTTAATGCAAGGGTTTTGGAAAATATTTTTAAAATACGGTTTTGTGAAAAATAAACTAATCAAGTTTTAATTTGTTGTAAATTATAATAAGTTCAAATTTTTAGTGATTTTTAAAATGATGCAAAAACACGGGTGTTACAAGTCTACCCCACTTAGAATGAATCTCGTCCCCGAGATTCGAGAAAACTAGAGGGAGAAACCTAGGGAGAGAGAAAACTAAAGGAGGGAGAAGGAACGACTTGCGATTTTCTATTTGTCTTACCGTACCATCGTCCATCTTCCCGAGAGGTCTTCAGTCTTCTATCGATCTTGGGTCCCGTGGGTTGTCTTGTCGTGCTTCTTAAGGTCTTCTCGTAGTATCCATGGTCATACCATCTTCTTCTTCTGCTAACAACTTCTAGGTCTTCAAGGGCTACCCCACTTAGAAAATTTGATTTTTCGGTGTTCTCAAATTTTTGCATATCACCCTTTTTATTCTTCTTCTCATAGTTATCATTCTGCGTTGTAATACTGCCCCACTTAGATGATTTAGTCTTCTATGATCCACCCCTTTGTTCTTGCTTCTAGGCTATCTGGCTTTATTCTTTCTGATTCTTCTAGCTTTTTGGTGACAATTATCTTGTTTCATTTCTTTTGAGCAACAATCACAGTATCTTGGGATTCCATTTCTCAATGAGAAATGTGCATGTTTTTCTTCTTAGGATTCCACTTCTCATCTAGAACTCTTCTTTGTCCATAACTTGTTCTTGACTTGTTTCCGCCCTATCTTATTTATGGGGTCCAGGTCTATCCCACTTAGAAGATTTTGCCCTAAATCTTCTATTATTAGATTGAGATATTTCTAGGCTGATATTATTATGGCCTCTTGGCATATCATGTTCCGATTCGTTTCCATCTCATACTGCCCTCATTTGTTTAGCTAGCATTTCATGCATGAAGTCATTCCAGTGAGGAAATCATGAATACTACGGGACCGCGATCTCATTAATTCAAACATAGCGGGGGTTACAAATGTCAGGGGAGGAGGGAGGATGCAACTAGGCTACAAGTACATCTCCCTAAGATGACTAATCCACCTCGTCGAGTTGGGTGGATGCGATCCTGGGCGTCAGTCGTCCTTCTACTAAGCTGGGGTGTGGGTCGGCTTCTTCTCTTGCCAGTGGTTGAGTGAGTGGAATGAGAGACTCGATGTCGTAGGCCTCTGATGGTGGCGGCGCTGGGTAGACAGGGGTTCCTTCCAAGATGACGGGCTCTTGCCCGACCATGGCGGACATCCTTCTTCGGGGCTTGGTGACGAGGTAGGCGTCCTTCAGCCGCTGGACGTGGCGGTCTTCAGCTTCCTTCAGGGCTTCGGTGAGAGTGGTCTCGCGGCTTTGGGTGGCGGCTACATGGGCTTGGGCTGTGGCGAAGTCTTCTTGGAGCTTACGGACGGAGGTCTCGGCTTCAGTCTCCTCGTCGAGGGTCTTCATGCAGATGGTCACAAACTCCATGATGGGGTGATCCTTGTAGGTCTGGAGCAGATGTCGTAGGGCTTGGCGGGCGGCAGCTTGGTAGGCGTCCGTGAAGCAAAATCCGGTGATAGTCATACTCCAGGCGTTGGTGATGTCGGGGAGGCCTCCACTCTTGGTGATGTATATGGTGACCTCACAATGCTCGTTGCCATGCTTTTCATACGTGCGGCCTTCACACACTAGGCGCTCGGGATGCCAAGTATTTGCATGGTCTTGCGTAGAAAGCCGGGAAAGCCCGGGTGTTGATCCGCACTCCGCCATTCTTGGCTAGGGGCTTGGTGGTAATGGCTTGTGGGTGGATAGCAAGAAGTATGGTTGTGAGAGGGAGACGAAGGGTTAGCAATGGGACGATTGGAGTAGGATGGTGAGTAAAGGTGGAGGGGTACTCCTTTTATAGTGAGTCGGAGTGAGGCTTGCATGGGACGCTTTGACTGGTCTTCAAGTGTGCGGTGGAAGGGGGTGGAGCGGGTGTGGTTTCCACTACACAGTGGGATACTGTGGCGGGGTGTAGCCTTGATGACCGTGCTATGGTGGTGCAACCGTGGTGATTGTACGGTGGCGGTGTAGTCTTGACGACCGTGCTTTGGTGGTGGTCATTGTCGGTTGCGATGTAAATCCCGAAGTGGTGGATGACTTCTTGGCTCCTTATCTCTTGATCTTGATAATATTTATGCCATTTTTTTCTTTCTTCGCCATTTCGACGGTTTAAGCCCGTGATTGTCTGAGTATCCTTGGTATATATGGAGTTTCCATGGTTTTCTTGTTATTTCAAAAATTATTTCCGTGCCTCATCTTTTTTTGCCCTTTGGCAATATACTCTTTCTTTTCTTTTGGTAGTCTTCAATTGGTAGCACTTCTTTCTAGCTTCATCTTGGACAACTGAATTGATTGGCTCTTGAATGTGGGCTTACGTGGGTGATTAGCATTAACAAAGGAGTGTGTTCGGCTTTTGTAGGTGGTCCATCATGTACTTAGTGGGTTGCATGGGTATAGTTTATTTTCTTTTTTGGCTTCAATGTTGAATAGTATTCCCCGATCGAAGTAGTAGTTCAATAGTTGCTGGTTTCCATCTTGTCTTCTTGATAATCTTCTTCTAATGGTCTTTTTAATACTCTCGGGTGATGGTTACCTGCATGTTAGTTTAAAGTCTACTCTACGGGAAAGAGGGAATGGGAGAAAAATAGAAGGTAAGGAAAAGGATCTATTCCTAATAGATATAGGGAGAGAAGCAAAGCAAGGGTGAGAAATCTATGAGGTATTTGTAACAAAAGCAAACAAGATGCAAGAAAACAAATCAAAGGTTTGTCATGCAAGCGTATACTACTTTCAGAACTATCTATAGGAGCACTCTAAGTCTATACTCTATGCCACTCTACCTATACTTCTCGTAGTTTTGAAGGGGTGAGAAGAGAGAGAAAAAGCTGTTTTGAAATAGAAGATCAAGGTAAGGTGAGAGTCAAGGGCTAAAAGGAAGGTTTTTGGAAATAGTTTTTAGAAAAAAAAGCGTTTCTAACTAAAGTCCAACCTAAGGGTTTGTCCTACAGTCCAAGTATGGCTCTGATACCACTCTGTCGGCCCCTAATTTTTAGGGTCCACTGTGCATCATATGTCAGTCCCTGGATCAGTAGCTGACACGCACAATTAAACAAGATTGATATCAAAAAGCATACTTTTATTGCTACTGGGAAAACATGATACATTGTTCGGGTTTACATAGCTTGGGTCACTAGCCTTATAGTATATATCGAGTTTTAAGACAAATGTTCTATATTATCGTGGCTCCATTCCTACAGCAACTTCGGAGTGCAGACAAAACCCTAGCTATTCCTATATCGCGATCATCGTAGTCCTAAGCGTAGTCCTAGCGTAGCATCTTCACGAGGTCATGCAGCTCCGTCTTCATGTATCCTTCGGTGTCCTATCCTCGTGTAGCTCCAAAGTAGTCCATCCCGGTGTAGGCTCTCGAGCGGCTTCATCCTCGGATATACTCCCTGCAGCTTCTGTCTAAAAACATAGGGAGAAGGGGGTTGAGTACTTACGTACTCTCGGCAAGCCCCTAACTTTGGGTGGATGGAGGTTAAATGTGGATGGGTTAGTGGTAAAGGTAGTATTTATAATTATAGGTTGGGCCCCCGTAGGGTATTCACCATCCTCACCAGTTCCCGGATTAAGTTATGGTTACCAAACTATTAATACGTCTTACCGGATTATCCATTGTTGTTGTAGTCTAATCATAGCGTCTCATCCCTAAATCCGCCCATTCCAAGGACGTGGCTATTCGAATAGATTCAAGTAAACTCTGCAGAGGTTGTACACTTTTCCCCACACAAGTAATTACGATTCCTTCCATGATCGGTGGTTAGAAAAGAATTACCGAGATCTCGCACCGATAGTATGCATTTCTTAGGGATCCATACATTTCCACTACGGCGCTCGGGGGTTGGGAAAAAAGTTAAGCGGGGAAGACCACTCTTCTTCCTACACCTAACCCGGACATGGAAGCTCTCTCGCAACCCATGCCCTCACACACTTTGTGGAAGATCACTTAGCATCCACACTTAGAATATATGAATATATGTATATAGCTAGCAAATGTGCACCCAACAATTTTACGTGGAAGATCACATAGCGTCCACGCCCAACCAGCACCATGGAAGATCACATAGCATCCTACGCCGTCTCCCCGCTCTACCGTTTGCCTACACCGGCCTCCTAAGTGGAAACATACTTCAGCCCTAACGGGGTGTGAGACCAAGTCTACCCATATAGACGTGTGGCTGTACGAAATATCACACAGGGATGAATAAGAGACTATGAACCGGTCCTTAGGGGTGACTAAAACAGGTATCTCCGACAGGATATCCTTCGCAGTAATATCCGCCAAGTAATCTACACTTAGATTACCCCTACCCGTTTCAAGTCATAGCATATATAATCACTTTATCCGGTTATCTCATGATCACATTATCACATCAGCTCATTAACAATTATCATATATTCTTTAGTAAAGGATCAATTTATAATTAAGATAGAAGGGTGGTAGAGAGGTGGAAATTAGGACTTGCCTCCACTCGCTGACGAGTATATCCAAGGGTCTTGATTCCTTCGCTTCGGGCTTCAGTGTCTTGGTGTAGTGGTACTTCATCTTGGTGTAGTAGTATTCCTTCGAGTCTTGACATCACCATGCTTTACGGATCCATCGGGTCCTTATATCGCCTTCTAGTCTACGCGGTCTAGTGCTTGACAAACAAGAGAGCGGGACCAAACAATGCATACACAACAAGCATAACTAAGCAAGCACGATCAACCAAAACAAGGAGGGGGGGATCCTAACGGGGGTCGGTTGTAGGTGATGGATGGGTTTATCCTAATCCTATCATTACTAGGTGAACTCGAAATAAGAGGTAGGTAAAGATTATCTTATCCAACAAGATAGCTCTGCGGACCGAGCTAGCGTGGTGTGGTTATTTAATGGAAAACCAGACCATATTATTATCCTTCACTATTATGTGAACCTGAAAAGAGAAGCTTGACCAAGTCATCATAGACAGCTTGGCCTACTTCTATAGGTCCACTAGGGTTTGGCGGGGTTAGCTAGGCGGGTTTACGTGGAGATAGGGTCTAGGTGGTTAGGTACAGGCATTCATACTTATATACCCGTACGTAGGGTTTAGGCTAGCTATAGATAGGTGGTGGTTGAGGTTAGTGGCATGCATGCATGTACATACCTGCCTAAGGTTTGGTTAGCGACGCATACGCACATGCATATGTATGCGCCTAGGTTTAGATTAGGATGAAGGGGTGGAGGGTAAGGTTAGCCATACATAGGTATATGCCCAAGTATATATATAATTGTATATACAGGACTTACCATATGTGTGTACATATATACGGGGTTAGCTACTACCACGGCGAGGGTTATTACTAGAGTTAACTACGGTGGTGCGGAGTTAGCCACACGGGCGTGTCCGGTTATCGGACATGTCCGTGCGTGTGTTTTGAATATTATTTAACTATGCGGGTCTTCGCCTATATCCTATATCGCGTATATATATATATATGTGTGGGTGCAAAGATATATCACATGTTGCTTTTATCCATATATTTATATACTATGTATGACGTATATATTTATATGGACGTATGCGGCTACTGGGCGTCGTTACTACGGCTAGCATTAATATTAAATTAGCGGGTTAGCACTAAAAGAAAAAAGAAGCAATAATTATTACTAGAATTTAAATGGGCACCAAAAATAGGAATAATTACATGGATAATTAGGGTGTTATTTTAGGAGAATTTTGGTGGTGGAATTTCTGGAATCGAAGTTGGAATGGAGAAGATATGAATTATCGAAATTTATTGGCGAAGCGAATGAAGATAAACTTGGAAATTATTTCTGGAAATTTGGATAAGGAAATGAGTTGGAAATTATAGGGTAGGGTCTGGGGTGTACCTAGTTTATTTAGAAATTTTCTGGGAATTTTATGGAATATGGAAAATGGGTTTTCGCTCTCCCGTGTACGCAGCTCGGGTGTACGTAGCAATTTCCAATGGCTGACGCGTGGGGTCCAGCTGTGGGCAGTGGTGACCGGATTGTGCAGTGCCATGTACTAGTTGCTGCGTACGTGCATGTGCTCCCATGCACCGATCTGGTGGGTTGCCGGCCTTGTGCCTTTATTTCATGTGGACTGGGTCTATATAAGAAATGGAGGAAGGGAAGAAAGGTGTGGAGCTGTTGTCTTTGCCGTGTGGGGCCCATTGGATGGGGTGCCGCTCTCCCATTGGCTTTGGCGTGAGTGGGAAATGTCATCCTGTCCCTTGCTGCCCGGTTCGGTGAAAAGGAAGGGAAGAGGTGTGGGACCCGGGGGCGATGTGTCGCCACCCCGTTGGCCAAGAGGTAGTGGAGGGCGTCGCCATTTGGCACCCATCCCGCTTTCGTCCGCCCCTCGTCTTCTGCTCTCTGTCTCTCTGTTCTCGTTCGCGGCCGGGGAGAGAAGCAAGCAAGAGGAGAAAGGAGAGAGGGAGGCAAGGGAGGGAAAGGAAAGGGGGGAGCGGTGTGACACCGGCCAGGCGGTGGCCTCTCGCCTCGGGCGGAGTGGCCGGGCGGCGTGTCTTTGGCAGCGAGGAAAAAATAGTGAGGGAGATGGGGAGGAAGGATGGGAAAGAACGGAGGGAGCAGAGCATCGGCAATGGCGGCGCGCGGCCGCCGGCCGCCATGCGTTCTACCCCGGGGGGCGGAGGGCCGTAGCACGAGAGGAGGGAGAAGGAAGAGAGCAGCGCAAATGACGCCGAAAGGTAGGGTAGGACGCTCCTCCGGGCGGTGGAGTCGGGCCGCGACGGGCGTGGAGGCGTGCGCAATGCGTTTCTCCGAAGGTCGCGGGGCGACGCCGGGCGAGGCAAAGCAGAGAAGAGGAGAGGGATGGAGGAAGAAGAAAGAAGCCGGAGTCCGAGCTCGAGTTCAAGCTCGTCGGGCGAGGCCCGCGGCATCCATGGCGGCCTATTTATAGCCGGGCGAAGGTCGGTTCGCCGACGGAGGATACCGTGGGCGCTTACTCTTCCTCACGCGTGTGTCCAAGCTAGAGAGGCGGTGGCAAAGCAGCGTTCTTATCCACTTCGCCGAGAAGAGGCGGTAAACGGCAAGCCCGAGGTAGCGGAGGTCGACGACGCGAGCGACGCGGTATTTTGGCGCTGCCAAGCTTCCCCGGGGAAGACGATGCTGACATGTGGGCCCGCTACTGTAAGTGAGAGAGAAGGGGTAGGAGTGCTGCTGGGCTGCTCTTTGGTACCGCCGCCGCTGCCTTGTGGGCTGGCCTTGTGCACCGCCCATTTCGAGGAGAGGAGGGAGGACGCGGCCTGCTGCTTGGGCTCGCATCTTGGGCTGATCCAAAGGCGGGGAAGGAGGAGGAGGCAGCCTGCGGAGCGGGCCAGGCTGATGGAAGAGGAAGGAATGAGCCCAAGACCTTTTTCCCATTTTCTAATTCCCCTTTCTATTTCCAGAAAATAAACTAAGGCACATAAAAGAATTTGAATTTGAATTTCGGTGGATATTTGAATGGTGTAGGTTTGGAAAATTCAAAGGAGATGTCAAGGTGAGTTTTCAAGAATGACGATCAAGGAATTTATTTAGAAGGGATGGCAAGGAATTTTGGGAGGAAACAAGGAGGATAATTGGTGCCAAAATAAACTCTAGAGAGCAAACAAACACGAGCACACAAGCAATCAAGCAATTATTTCAAGCACACAAACAGGGCAAACAATCATACATGCCAAGCACATGATTAAAATGCATATGGTGAATTTTAATGCAAGGGTTTTGGAAAATATTTTTTAAAATACGGTTTTGTGAAAAATAAACTAATCAAGTTTTAATTTGTTGTAAATTATAATAAGTTCAAATTTTTAGTGATTTTTAAAATGATGCAAAAACACGGGTGTTATAAGAAATTGCATTCCACTATGTTACAAGCTAAAATATAAATTGCTATCTAGTTACGTCTTTTCAGCCTATAAACCATATACAGCGTGAACAATATCTGCTCCTAGCGGTTTGGATCGATTGCTCGGAAACCATTGACAAGTTCGTATCAATAAGAAAATGCAGGTTCAAATCAACAAACAGTTACAGGTACAATAATGCAGTGATTTGCCACAGGGCTCACCTATGTGACACATAGAAGCAAGCAACCTAACTACTTCAAAGGCTCACATGCACAAGAACACTCCACTGTGATTTGAGAATAGCAAACATTTCTAGCCGACATTTATCCACTAATTCCTAAATGCTTCATCACTGCCTCAGAATGGGCCAACTTAAACATGCACAAAGTTCAGATGCTGGATAGGTATATAACTGAAAGTTCACACGTTTACATACTGGCAGTTCACACAAAAACTAATCAGTCCAGGGCATACATAGATAAGCAAACAATGACAACACATAACTCATCAGGTAGCAAACTCCAGAAGAATGTAATCTCGTACACAGAACAGTACATGTCACACCTTAGGGAATGCTATTTTCTGAACTTCAGAACATATGGTAACTTCAGGACATATTTTCTGATTTCAGAACTTCAAAACAGGTTTTCTGAACTTCTGAACTTCAGAAAATATTATCTAAACTCATCAGGTGGAAAATATGGTAGCAGAACAGATAGTTCTTCCGATAATATGGCAACATATACAAGATAGCTGAATAAAAATCAAAAAATGTTCTCTTCGACATCTTGCAAGTTACTGCTAGCACAGAGGCATTTCTAAATTACTTTATAAATTTGCAATTGGTAAGGTGCAAAGCTACTGCTAGTATTTTAATCCACTACAGGAAGATTCAATTAACAATTTGCAAATTGGAAAATGGAATTACGTATTTGTCGTACTTATCTTTTCTTAAACTGGATGGAGCGCTCGGGTGGTCCTTGGGCGCAGGCTGAGGGTGCCACACATCGCCGCCGTATCCTGACCATCAGACACCCAAGAGTTTGAGACGTATCAGCCTGGTGAGCATGTCACACACGGTGCTAATCAGCTGAAAATGAGCAGGAAACAACACTACATACCGGGCGATGTGGCGGTGGCGCAAGCGTCCCGCCACGGCCTGCGTGTCCATGATGGCGCCACGGGCGTTGTTGACGACGATGACGCCTTTCTTCATCCTCGCGGTCCTCTCCCATGTCGAACATGCCTCTCGTTTTCTTGGTGAGCGGCATGTTGAGCACGACGACGCCGCACCTGGGCAGCATGGCGTCGAGGTCCGCCTCGAACTGGGCGCCGGTCTCGGCCTCCAGCTCCGGTCGATCCGAGCCTGTCGTGGTAGAGCAGCCTTGCCGGTAGTTGAACGGCCCCTCGAGGCGCCGCGGCAGCGAGGCCGGCACGGTGCCCACCGTCTTCCCGCCCGGTCACGCCCGGTGCGCGCGCCCGCCACGTCCCACTCCCGGTGGCGGCCTTGGCGGTGGCCCGGCAGAAGCTGCGCGCGAGCACGAGGACGCGCGATCAGGTGGCCCTCCGCCACCGACACCGTGTTCTTTGCCGGTGACCTCGGCGGATCGTGAGCCCCTTGGCGACGCCGCGGCCAGGTCGATGTGGTCGGGCCGATCCCCGCCGTGAGGAGCAGCTCCGGTTCTTGCCTCCGGATCTTGCCTCCGCAGCCACGCCCCTCGCGGCCGCCGCCACCGGACGGGCCTTGCCCGATGAAGGTGAAGGGCCGTCGGCGACGTCGTCCCGGCTCGATGAAGGTGAAGGAGCCATCGCCGCCGATACGGAAGGAGAAGCAACCGCATCCGCACCCTCGATACAGGGAGGAGAAACACCTGCCCCCTCCCGCAAATGGGACGGCCGCCGCCTTAGCCCCGCGAATGGAAGCGCCGCCGCCGCCCGATGGGAGCCCGGCGCTGCCGCCGCCGATGGGTGCGCGGCCGCCGCCAGGCCCGGATCTCTCCTTGTCCACCGCCTTGGGCGGATCAACGCGGCACGCGCGCAGCTCGCCATCCGCATCATCTCGGCAGCGGGGATGGCCGCCGCCGCCGCCAACGGGAGCGCAGACGCCGCCGACCTGGATCTCCTCGTCCCACGCCTTCGCGGATCTACATGGTGAAGCACATCGGGCAGCCCAGCCCTCGCCGTCCTTCCGCTGCCACAGCCCTACCGCAGCCCTTCCCACGACCCCGCCATGGAAGCAGCATCGGACGAGATCGTCACTTTCCAATTTGGCGAGCTTTGACTTGGAAACGAACTGTTGTATACTAATTGAATCATCAATATAGTGGTCAAAACAATTTACCATTATACCCCTAATTACAAAATAAAACATCGAAAATAGTATCATCACATCTAATTTTAGGTGCTGAAAGCACGGGATTTTACTAGGCACCTGGTGCCCACGGTCCCACCATTTAGTATGCACCTGGTGCCTCTTGGTGCCTCTTTATTTGGTGCCTCTTGGTGCCTCTGTCTTCTTGACCGTTGGATCGAGCGACGTGAGCCATCCAAATTCTCGGCAACCATACTAAAAATTCTCAAATAGATAGCAGCACCCCTTTCTCATCATTAACTAATAACTACTACTGTCTTTATAATGTATGTTAAAGCAAAAAAGACGGAGCCAAAAGAATTCTTCTTGAGCTGAAAAAAACACCTTGGACTCTTGCCGGTCCACATCTAGAGCCCATATATGCACCTGAACTCATATGCTTCTTTCAAAAATGAAAAATGAAGGAACTCATCTGCATATGCATATAAAGGAAACAATATATTTCTAATAAGAAGCGATAAATCAGTAGTATTTTTTCCTACTGACACTCCAATATTGGGCTGGTGGCCCATTCAAATGGATGACGCGGCAAAGGCCGCGTCTGTCTTTCTAGTTGGACTGAAATCAATACTGTCATGCTGACGGCTGGCTAGCTAGTCATGATGGTTGATGCGATACGATGCAGGCGTATTACGTCATTATTGTCATTGGTCCCTGACCTCCTTATATGTAACTGCCAGGAAATTTCCTTGAACCTCGATCATAAGATTTGCAATACAAGATCACTTTGTCGTCAAAGTCAAGCAAAATGGACGTACGGGGCAAATAATCCAATGGTTGTGACGCATCGCGCGCGCAAGCAGACAAGCGAGCAATCATTGCAAGCAGATAAGGATTACTATGAATCACTACTCCTATATGGTAACAAGATTTTTCCCTTTTCTTTCCCCACAACCCGGCCAGTCAAGTCAAGTCACGCCATGCATGCAAGTGGCAGCTAATTGGGCTTGCTGCTTGATGATACTACTCAACTTGGGTGAGCCGTATATATGTACGTGCGCGTGCCGTTCTGCTCGTCTCATTATTGTCATTATATATTAGTCTCTCCTGCATACTATGTAACTGCCAACAAATCTCCACGATCGAACGACTTTGGGACGGACTTGCATAGGAATCGCTATACACTTGTCCTCAACGTCAGTAAAATGGACGGAGGCGTCGGGGGCCCACCCGCCACAGGCTGTGCAATGATCCACTCGGCCAAATTATATCCGCTAACTTTCCTCAAATCAAAGAAAAAAAAAAGTTATAGCCCGCTAACGTAAGGTGAGGCTAGGAGAGGGTGCTGTCAAAGCAGAGGGAGATGAGGAGGTGTGTGTACGGCTGTCCGGGTAGCCCTGCTCTGCATCCAAGAGAAGCCCGAGCGCCGGCCGGATATGCCGGAGGTTTGCTGAGCGCCAGCAAGACGGCGGTGCCGTTTCCTCGCCGGCCAGGATACGCCACGGAGAGTACGGTGTACACCGGCGATAGAAGCACGAAGACGCCTTGAGACTACTCGCTTATTAGTTGACGGCTGCGTATGATTTTGGTAGCATTTGCATTGCATGCCACCCTGAGTTTACGTGTCTGTCTGTACATAAAAGCAAAGTGGTGATTTCCCTACAACATCTGATTGATTGTTTACAAAGACGGCCGTTTTCTGATTTTCAGATGAGGGCCTCAACCCCGCCCGTGGGACAAGAAGGCCTGTATGTATAAATAGAACTTCAGACATAAATAACAGAGACGGTCCTTGCTCGTGCCTATGTATGCAGTTGATATATGCTGAGACAGACGGTTGAGACGCCCGCCACCGGAGATGAAACCGGGGCATATTGTCGTGGACACCGATGGCCACTGAGACGAACAATATAATGGAGTCTCATTGTGCCGACTGCCGAGTGGCAGAATAGCAAAAGCGTGTTGCGGAAACGAGCTAGCGAGTGCATTAATGTTAGTGGCGACTGGCGAGTAATTTGATATAGGAGAGGACAGAAGAGCGTCGTCGAGGCATGGGCACGGCGTTCCTGGACAAGAACAGCCGGACAGGGGAGCTATGGAGGACCTGGGAATGCCTAGACGGTGAGGGATCTCCAGAGTCCAGACGGCTCAGGTACAGTGTTTAGATTCTTGGCACGCTGAGGGTGCGGTTCTTCATTGCAGTTGCAGCGGATGACGGGAGCAGGCATTCAAGCATCAAGCCGGATAGGAGTAGGGAACATGCCCGCAGTGGCGCCAGCAAGGTAGAGAAAATGAAATCCAGGTTCGCAACTTCACATACGAGGAGACATAAATCCTGGGATTCACACAGCTTTCAGGGATTCAGGAATGAAACAGAGATCCACCTCACCAGGATTTATATATGCGGAGTCATCCCATCACCTGGCTTCTTTGACGGTGAGCAGCAGTCAGGCCGGCCACCAGATGCGTAAGTCGTTCAAGTACGGTCAATGGCTCAACAAGCCCATCCCTCATAAAATCGGTTCTCTGATTCAATATATCTTTAGGGCGTTGCTCTCTTCTCCGGCGAGGTGGGGGACACCGGAGGAGCTGAAGTTCACCTAGCGTGTAGTGCCCTTGGGCCACCAGGAAGTTGGCAACAATCCTATTGCAAGCAGCCGAGAGCGTACCAATCATCCCCCAATCCCCCATGAGGGAAAGAAGGGAACTCAATGGTCAGGATTGTATATGCTGATTTACTAGAACTAGGTGAATACCCTGCGTGTTGCCGCGGAAATTACTAATAATTTGGAATAAAATTACATATACATAGGATAAACAATTATAAATTAATTTTAGTGGATGATATGGCACGCTGATGTGGACAACTAAATGCATGTTAGTGAATTATGTGTTTTGATCATAATTGCAAATGCTAGTTGGCCATAAATACAACCGATAGTGGACTGAGATGGATATCTTACATGCTCGAAGAAATAGCTAATGGGGTTTAACTTTACAAGAGTTTATAGATAGCATACTTTATTTGATTAGTATCAGCATCGTGCATGTATTACCTCTGTCTTGATCTATATTCAAAATATAATTTTACAAATGAATAATTTCCAGTAATCCAGAAACTACTTTATATAGGTTGTCAATTTGATGCCTGCTAACAATAATGGAGGATGATGCCTCAGTGGCAGACAAGACTACGTATTCAAATGGGATAACAGTTAGGGAAACTAAGAAAGAGAAGTAAATAGATACACCACTACTACTTATATAATTAGAACAGTAAGACGGAAAGGATTGCAAACGAAGCTATAATATTAGTCTGCATAAATCCGGATATATGATGAGCGGATTGTACAGGAGCCACTGCACCAGTTTAATTAGCCTTGTCGTTACACTGTTAATCAAGCAATGAAGCAATATTGCAATAAGTCGGACACAGCTAGCAGAACAACTTACTTCTGATGACAATAAATGCTAACAAATTAAAGCCATTTTATTGTTTCTGAAAGTAGAACCTGGGAATAAAAATGTTGATACAACCAAATAAAATTTCTTAAGAGTTGTACTGCATGGGGGGAAATCTGCAACAAGGCAAGATAGCAGCAGAGTGAATTCGTGATTGCAGCAGAGTCTCAATAATTCTGCACCACGTTCCATGCATCCGTCTTCTACTCCTCCTCCTCTCCCGGCCTACAGTGTCAGCGACCAGTCAGTGATAAGACATGTGCAGAAAAAAAGTATACATACACAAAAGCATGCAGGTGTAATAGATAATCCGTCAGAAGTTTTGCATACCTACTCTTGCGGCGCACTTTGCCCAAGGTAAATGATGGGTAACTCGGATGTGCGTCAGCTGCTACCTGAAACACCCTGCTGATCAAAACAGTCTCCTCTGAGTTTTCATCGTCCGTCTTTTCGTTGCTACCATTGCCAACCGTCCATACATATACTCCCTCCGTCTCATAAAAAATGCCATCTTTGACTTTTAATCATCGCGTTTGACCATTAATCTTATTTAAATATTTTATATAAATATCATGTATCTTGTTATGACTTATTTTATTATTAGATATACTTTTATAATTGTTTATTTATTTTATAATATATATAAATTTTTGAATAAGACGGATGGTCAAACTCGATGACTAAAAAATTAAAGATTGCGTTTTTTTGAGACGGAGGGAGTATTTTCTTGAGCTCGACAGATATTGGAGACCGAGAGGTGTAGCCTTGTCCCATTCATGTGAATCCAGAAACAACCAGAGCTCCCGGAGGCTGGGCATTGCTCCGTTCTCAAATGTCAAGTACGACATCACATCACAGTCGAACTCGAAATACTCGAGAACCTTGAACCCACAGGTCCCACTTATCACGATCCTGCCTGTAGGGACGCCTGGGATCCACAGCTGGAGGCGGAGGAGGCATGGCAGTGTCCCAATGGCGCCAATATCTTCTTGGGACATCTGCTTTTCTCCAAAACTCAACTCACGGAGCTTCTGGAGACCTCCAATCCACCTAGGAACTCGAGGGAAGATAAATCCATATATAGCCAAAGCACCTCGAGGTTGTGGAAAGGAGGGGAAAGCAAGTTTAGTGCATCAGCACCGACAGTTATATAGGATTAGAAGTCACGGACATGAATTTGAGATTACTTAATTTCTCCAAGGAAAAAAGCAGAGCATCCACCCAGATAGCCGTGGGGGTATAAGTATCACCATCCGTGCGTCTGGTCCTACCCTTGGAAAAGTAGCAGTCGAGCTGCAATGTTTCCAGCTTGTTGAGTTCGCCGAGGCCAAATATTCTCTGGTGAGCTCTCTACTAATGTAAAGAACCTCAAGGTACGGAGAGATTTCATCTTCCCAATCCCGTGCATCAAGCTTGTGCCCAATGGAAAAATCAGATGGGACAAGCATGGAAAATCAACAATATCAGATGGTGTATTGAGAACCTCTAGGTATTGAGGTAACTCCAACCTCTCCAAATGTCGCATCCTCCCAATTTCACTAGGTAGCACAATGGAACATTTCGACATATTCAGTGTCCATTCCTTGGCTTCAATCTTTAAGTATCTCAGTTGAAACAATTGGCCAACACCCGTGATGTCCATTCTCATCAGGTGCTTAGGAAATTGAAGGTAAAGCACCCGAAGAGACTTAAGCTCCAACAATGGAGGCATCCATTTCGATCCTCCAAATGAGACAAGAGAACGAACTTGTGATCGGCAGCAATTAGTGGCCACCTGAAATATGGTGTCATCCTCTGCACCTCCACTCAAGCTGACTGACAGCCGACGAACCCTGTCTTGCCGTTCCATCACCACCTGTGCACTGTGCACAACACTTAAAAAATTATCTTCTCTGCACTTTTTCATGATTAGATCGAGCATAGTTGGATCATGCTCCTGTTCACAAGTTCATTGAAACAGCTCTCTGCTACATCCTTTACATCTTGCTCAGGAGTCTTGCTCATCACAATACGTTCTGCCACCCATAAATCAATCAGATCATCCCTATCAATCTCGTAATCCTCAGGATAAATGCCGAGATACAAAAAGCATGCTCTTAGATGATGAGGAAGGTGCTTATAGCTCAGGTCTAAGATATGCATCATGTCATCCATCAACCTGACAATGGGCCAAAATCCAGCCTGAACCCACACCTGTCCAGACGTGCATGCGTTGATTAATTAATTCACCCCAATCCAGTCTCTCGTCTACGGAAACCAGCCCACCCCAGTCTGATCATTATTTTAGCCCGCACTGCACCAAATTATTGACCAACCCAGGGTTTCCATCCACTATAAACCCATTCCTAACCCACGGTTTCTGTAGATGAGAAGTCTCATGTATCCCAAGCTGATATATATGAAGGACATACAAGCTCTCATAGATTGCAGACTGTACAAGCTCAAAAATCAACTGAAGATATCACAAGCTGTCAACACATATGAACGATAGGAGTATAAAAATTTAAAAATCGTTCAAAATTTCGAAGAAAAACAAACATTCAAAGAACAATTTAGCCTTCTCTGAATCGAAAACACTGAGGAAAAATCAAATATTTTTTAGCTCCATATATTACAGAAATTTAAGCCTACTCCACCATATTTAACCTTCATTTACAGAAACTTGAAGTATTTCACCATTGTTTTTGTCAAAACAAATACTTCTGCTTCCTTCTCTTAATCTCCATAAACAGAAGCATGCAAGGATGGAAACGACAAATGCTCCTTCTCTTAATCTCCATAAACAGAAGCATGCAAGGATGGAAACGACAAATGTTCCTATTTTAATTAGCAGAAAATTACAACCTGCAGGTACACTTGTTCACTGATTTATACTAGTTCAGAGAAAATTACAGCTTGCAAATTACAGACCCGAGAATCCAAACTCTCAATTTCAGTATGAAGCTCTGTCTTCAGTTCCTGAAATTTCTTGAAACAATCACGGCGGATTGTTTGTCGACCCTTGACTATGAAACTTGGTTGCAATGTGTCCATCCAAGGTTGCAGGTATGGGTCCTCAAGCTGAAGAAATGGAATCTCAGCATGAATGATATACTTGATCATAGCTTTACGGCAGAGCTCGGCATCAAAGACAAAATTTCTATCATCTGGTTGCTTGGTCATGCTTGCTAGAAACCTCTTTCTGATGACACTGTCAATTGCCCGACAAGCATTGGCAACATGGCCTCTAAGGCTACTAGTTCCAGATTTGGTAACTAATTTCAAATGGCAGTTCTTGCAAATCGCTTTCAGCTCACCATCCACATTAATCAACTCTTTCTCGAAGTGTTCCCAAACATTAGACCGCGTTCGACGTGGTGTCAAACATGCACTGGATTTCTGACCGTCTTCAATTTCAGGAGTTTCAGACCCTTCTGATGCATTGGAGGATGTCATCATTTCACCTGAAGAAATAGAGAAAATGAGTTAGATCCAATTTCATTTGTTTGCTGCACAGCCCAGCAAGACAATGTATCAAAATAATGCTCAAATTGCTTGCATTAATTTTGCACAACAGATTGATGTTCAGTTCAGACTTTCAGCAACAGATTGATGTTCAGTTCAGGCTACTAAAGAAAATACCAGAGTGTGCCTTGCAACTATCCTATTCGGCTATTTTTACTATATATATTGGTAGGCAGTAGTAGCTGATAAGGTAGGAAATGCTCAGTCAACGTATGGTCATGTGTTGCAGGTCTCTGAATACGTCAGTATAAGCAAGCACTGAAAGAAGCAAAAAGCCTTGCAATATCTAACTAACTAATGTCTAATCCATGGATATATATAAAAGTAACTAACTAACTAACTAACTGATCAGCAACGGAAGCTAATAGCTAGCCGACATGCATGTACACAGAAGCAAGCAAGTCCACGCAAGAAAGCAAGCAGGTCGTATGCAGTTACGAGTTGGTCTCCTACTCCCAGCTACTACTGCTGTCGAGCATATCTAGAAGTATCTGTATGGCTCTTCAAATGAATCTGTCATGTGCTGATCCTGATTCCTGATCGATCCTGATCCGCAGTGCTTAATGGTGAGTGAGTGATGCTTACCACGTAGAGGATGCTCCAAATCCCAGAGCGGCGGGACTGCCAGAGGCGGATGGAGGAGTCGACGACCTCGATGGAGACGAGCGCGCCAGTGATGGCGCCGATCCCGGTGCCACGGAACAGCCCGCTCTCCGTCGCCAGCCCGATCAGACCGCCGGTCACTGCTCCCAGGAACAGCCCAGCTGCATGCACCCAGAGCGTTTTCAGATTAGTAGTTTGTTTGCAGCATCAGACATTCAGACATGCAGAGATACTTGTCCTGCTTTGAAACAGAACAAAAGTGGAGTCGGTATTGATGATTGCATAAAAAGAGAAATAAGGATCGTTTGCCAAATTGAACTTAAATCGAAGCCATCAATATTTTTCATTAATCCAAATATGAAAGGACTTGTCATCACTCTATCTCAACTGCTTACAGTAAAAGAAGAATATAACTTAGCACAGATCGACTAATTCAAGATCCAAATAACCGCACTGACACCTGCCATCCATATGTATTCAATGTTTATGTTTTTTCGATCTGGTATACTAGTTCCTATGTCACCTTCCTTAGATAAAACACATTCAGTTGACAACGCATACTCTATCCAATATTATGGTTGGGCAGCTGATGACTGATTTCTAAACAAAGATTGTTCTAGAAATTCCAAAAATTCCAAAAAAAAAAATCCTTCAGTTCCGTGCAGCATGGGATCTGAGAATACGGTAATGATATACAACTGACGTCCGGACGCCCAACCTCTGCCGGACACGCATCCCACGCGGACTCAACCCACGCGACCCTCGGCGCGACCTGACCCACCAGCGCTTCCTTATCCACTCCGCCCTCTCTCCCTCTCCACTCGGTCATCTCCCCCCCCTCGCGCTCTCCCCCCCGCACTCGCTCTCTCCTCGCCGCACCTCGCTCTCTCTGCTGCTCCGCCCGCCCGGTAGCCCAGCACTCCTCCCTCTCTATGCCCTCCCTCCCTCCACTGCCCCCTCCTTCCCTCCTTTTTCTCTCTCGCGTCCTCCATGCGAGCCGCGCGCCCCATCTCCTCACTGCTGCTCCTCCCTAGCTCTCCCAGCTGTGTGGTGGCCTCCTCCACCCTAGAGCGTCCTCCTCCACCTCGCCGGCGGCATGGAGCCTCTGCCATGGCAGATCCGTTGAGCACCGGGCTTCTCATGGTGGATCCCATGGGGGCGGTGCAGATCCAGCAGCTTGGTGCCCTGGCGTGCCTCCCCCACCTCGATGGTGGCATGGGGAGCCTCCCCCGTGGTGGATTCATGGAGCAGCGGGCGCCCCCCGTGGTGGATCCATGGGGGCGATGCAGATCCGGCGAATACAATTTTTTTTTCTTTCCCCCCGCCTCTGTTTCAGTAGTATGTCTCTCTTGTTTCAATTTCGGTGAAAGGTATGTTCCAATAGAACTATTTTAATGTTTGCAGAAGCAGATCGGGTGCATGTTGTATGAGTTTTCCTCCCTTTCTCCTCCCTCTCCTCCTCATCCTTTGTTGCAATGGTTGTTTTCATTTGTTTCAGTAGTTTCGATATGTTTTGGTGCAGCAGGGTTTCGTGTCTGTTGAAATTCTCCCCCCTGTTTCAGTAGTATGTTTCTCTTGTTTCAATTCCGGTGAAAGGTATATTTCATTAGAACCATTTTGGATTTGTTGCGTATGCAGTCGGGTGCATGTTGTATGAGCTTTCCTCACTTCTCCTCCCCCTCCCTCCTCATCCTTTTGTTGCAATGGTTGTTTTCATTTGTTGCAGCTCCATGTTTTTTGGTGCAGCAGGGTTTTCGTGTCTGTTGAAATTTCTTTTTTCCTCTGCTTTTTAGTAGCATGTTCCTCTGGTTTCAATTTCGTTGAAAGGTATGTTTCACTAAAACCATTTGGATGTTTCAGGAAGCAGATCTGGGTGCATGTTGTATGAGCTTTTTCTCCCTTCTCCTCTCCCATTCTCCTCACCCTTGTTGCAATGGGTGTTTTTATTTGCTGCAGTAGTTTACATGTTTTTGGTGCAGCAGGGTTTCGTGTCTGTTTTGAAATCCTTTCCCCCCCCATTTCAGTTACATGTTTCTTTTGTTTCAATTTCTTTAAAATGTATGTTTCATTTAGAACCATTTGGATGTTACAGAAGTAGATCGGGGTGCATGTTGTATAAGCTTTCCTCCCTCCTCCTCCCCCTCCTCCTCACCTCCATAAGAACGAGGGAGGCGCGGGAAGGTGGAGACAGTCCTCCACCGGGAGCAGGGGATGGCCCCATGTGCTTTTTTTGTGGGGCGGGGCGTAACGGGTCGAGCGGACTTCGGTGGAGCCCATGGGGCGCTGGAGTGCGCGCGGGGGCGCGGGCGTCCGGACGGGGTCGAGCAGCCTCGGGCGGAGCCCGTGGGGCTCGAGTGCGGGGGGGGGCGTCCGGACGCCTGTCTGTCCCGGACGTCCGGGCGGAAGCAGTGATACGGCGAGAATAAGGTAACAAGCTGATCCTCCCTAGTGACAAAGGCACAAAGACTCACCGAGTCCTCGTTGGTGACAGGGAGCACCACGGGGCGTCGAGGAGTTGCTTGCGCGGAGGTGGCGGCGGCTTGGAGCCTCGCCGGCTGCAACAAGGCTCTCGGACTCGAGCTGGAGACGGCGTTGAGCGGACTACAGAAGCCGCACACCACAGCGTCACGCTTGCGTTGCAACGGAGTCGTGAGAGACGGAAGCAGCCTCCGCCTCGCCGGAGTTCTACAGTCGAGCAAAGCTATCGTTAGATAAGGAGATGGAGTAGCGGGAGGCAGATCAGCGATGGAGTCGCACCTAGGAAACCCTAGTCGCCGCCGCCGCCATGGCCTAGCCGCCACTGCCGTCGTGTCTGGTGTCGGGAGAGAAGAAGAACCACGGTCTTTACACCGGGCTCAACCACGGTCTTCAACTTGTTCTCAGCCCAAATAACTGAAACCAATTCCAAATCCATCCAGCCCACTATAGCTAATGCCCCAGACTGAACCAGTCCAATAAAATCTTCAGCCCATTCTCATCTAAACCACTTGGCCCAAATCGAGGATCCAAACCAAAAATCCGGTCTTGCACCGAACCACTGTCAGGTTGAGTCATCCAAGGACTTTGCTGCAGATTCGGAGATAATAGAACGTTGCATGGAGTCCCAGTATTCTTTGGATTGGTCAGCTAAAGTGCTAGCCATAGTGACAACTGCAAGTAGGTAAACCACCACACTTCTTTAGAATTTCAGATGAAACTTGTGTGAACTGAGGGGGGCAATTATCTTCATTGTCAAAAGTTCTTCTAAAGAACAACTTTCTTGAGTCCACGTTGCTTAGTGGTTCCATATAATGAATGAGCCCATGTTCAATGCGACATGCCTGAGCCACACCTTCAATTCTTGTAGTCACAATAAGTCTGCTTTGTTGATTGTTTCGTGGAAAAGCACAACTAATAATATCCCAATGTTTCACTTCCCATAAATCGTCAAGTACAACGAAGTACCTATAAACATATCCCACAACAACACACGTGCGTTCATATTTTTCTGTGTTCATATTTTTCTGAATTTATTCTAGGATCTAACGATGTCGGCTCGGTCCTCCTAAGGTGCACATAAGGGTAGAGCTTACATACGTGTGTTCATAGGGTTGAGTGTATATGCGTGTTGTGGGCATCTACATTGCTCGGATAATTCTAAAAAAGAAGTGCTTTTATAGGGGTGAGTGTACGTGCATGTTGTGAACGTCTACATTGTTTTGTATAATTCTAAAAAAAGTCCTCATGAGAAACACAAAAAAAAAAAAGGTAATTTCAAAAAAATATCATTAACAACAAGGGCCACTGGATCTATATTGCGTTTTTTTTTTTACAAAATTGGACACCTCCTCTATGGTCTAAAGTAACTCTGTAAGTACTGAAATAAATTACTTACATATGAAATTACTAAAAATATTCCCCCTAACATTTTATCTAAATTAAGCATCTCCTCTATTATTAAAGTAATACCCTAACTAACTACATGCATCTGACATTTGTTATAAAAATATCTTAGAGTACTTCTATATATGCTTAAGTACACTCATGTCACCTGAAATAAAATGAAACTCCCTTAGCATATATATCAACTTTCTATGAGTCATAAAATTAAATGCCTATGAAACTATAAAATGAAACTCCCGCTCTGAATGGAGAGTTTCATCTCATTTCCTTTTTTTCTGTCAGTCTTGAAAACAACACGATGAAATTAACCCTACTAAAACTGGCCTAAAGAAACAATTATGAGTTAGGATGGAAAAAGTAATTCAATTAGCAAATAAAGTCACAACCAAGATATAAAGATAATAGAACATGAATAAGAATATTGTATTTTTCCTTTTTAGAATAAATTTTGAGATACTTGACTATTATAGCAAAAAAAAAATTATCAAGGAATACACTTCTAGAAACTTGTTTCACAAAACTGCAGTTTTATAGATATATGTAGAAGAAAATTAAATTACACTTTTATGCATTAACCAATTTCATAAAACTACGCTCTTGTTATTGCGACTAAACTCTTATGCTCATTTTATAACTTCTTGACAGCATTAAACTGTAGTTTTCCAATACATAATAAGGGCAGTCCCAATGGAACATTAATAGCAGTTTCTATTTCTATAAAATGAGATGTCACGTAGGCAAAAATACTGACATGGCAGTCCATTAAATGAGGAAAGAGAAGAGAAGCACAAGAAATCGTTTCTTCGGAGAGAAACGATGTCTCCCCCCGCCCCGATGCAAGAAGAAACGATGAAAACGTCATAGAGGAGAAACCACCCGTTTCCATCTGATGGGACCCGCACTGCCATGTCGCCGCGCTGCTCCGCTTCGCTTCGGGCGCTGCCGCGGGGAGCTCGCCTGTGTGCCGCCTCCCGCCCAGGCCGCGAGCAGCGCCGGCGCGGCACCTCCGCCCAGGCACCGCCCCCCGCCGCGAGCCGCTGCGAACCGCGCCTCGCCCGTCGCTCACGGGCCACGCCGTCATGCTTGGAGGTTGCCGCGCTCACCACCGTCACAAAGCTCGCGCCGCACTCGCTGCTGCCGTCGAGAAGGTCTCGCCGTGGCCGCCATGCTCGCTGGTTGCCACGGCTGCTCCCCCGCGCCACCATGCAGCAAGCCGCCATTGCCGCGCTCATCGGAAGTCCACACCGCCGTGCCGCAGCCCGCCACTGCCGCGTTCGTCGAACATCGCGCCGCCGTGCAGCAGGGCGTCGTTGCTGCGGCTGCGCTCGCCGCGAAATCCTCACCGACATGCAGCAGGCCGCCGCCACCGCGCCGCCGTGCCACCGCGCCACCGTGCCGTAGGCCGTGGCTGCCGCGCTCGCCGCTGTTGAAACAGGCCGCTACGTACGGCGAAGGTCGCGCGCGTCGCCATGCAGCAGGCCGTGCTGCCGTGCGCAGGTTTCTTCCCAGGCCATCACGTCCGCTCTCGCCCACACCGCTGTTGCGTGCGCTCGCTTGTGTGTGCCCGGTAGCATTGCTACGTTCGACGGCCGCCCTGCTTGCCGGGTGCCGCGAGCACTCGCCTGGCCATCCCGTGCGTTCTATCTTTTTTACTACTAGATGGATTCCCCGCGCGTTGCTGCGGGATGCCTTGTGTATATAGGACTTAAAGATTGTTGGGATCACTAAGAAAATTTCTATATTTTGCATGGCATCAAAATTATTTCACCGAATTAAACATGAAAAAGAACTTGCTCAACTCTAACAATTTTGGTACAGCCCACAATCATTATATATGATTGCCTTGTACGCACATGGAATGATCAAGTACATATAAGAACCCCAACGGTTAAAAAACCAAAAGATTGGCAATTCATTATCGAGCAATCCATCAGGCATCCATCAGGAATTTAGTTAACATACATGATTTCTCACTATTCCAGCTCTTATTGTATCATTAGAAACAACTTCAATTTTTTCTTTTTTTACCCAAAAGAGATCTTATTTTGACTGAGTATTTTACCGTGTAAGCCTAAAAAATACAATGTCTGAATGAAAGGGCACGCTGTCCAATGTGAAGGTGGAAATAGTAGTATGTGATTTGATATCTATCTATATATTTTTTAGATATAACTGTGTGTACGTGTATGGTTGTAAGGAATTGAAGTAGGGGAAAGGGGAAAAAATACCTAGAGGCTCAATCTCATTAGTTTGTCTGCTTTATCAGTGTCAAATTTGCAACCACATATTTTCGGAGCTTTCTCAACGAAAGTAGGCAAGAAACTTAATTTACCACCAAATTGGAAAAAGAAGCAGTGCACGTATACATATTTGAATGCATCAGAAATAAGAAAGTACCTGTACTGTAAGACTATTGATGTCTCAGTTCTGTAGGTAAGCAAATTGACCAAAACTCCAAAATAGTGAAGGCAACGACAGAAGGCATGAACTTCTGAAGTAAGCCCGATATGACCTTAGCTTGGAACTGCTCACCCACATATTTGCATGTCGATTGCAATTGGAATATATCTGTGGTAATCATGAGCTCACCCACTACCGAATCTGGCTCTTTGCCGAGTGTCAATTGTTTTACCGAGTGTTTTTTTTTAAGACTTTTCGGTAAAGAGCTCTTTGCCAAGTGCCAAAGAAAAAAAAAAAACTTCGGCAAAAAAAAACTGCACTTTCGGCAAAAGAGCCTTCTTTGCCGAGTGCCGAAAAAAAGCACTCGGCAAAGAGTTCTTTGCCGAGTGTTTTTTTGGCACTCGGCAAAGAGGCTCTTTTGCCGAGTGTTATTTTTTTTGGCACTCGGCAAAGAAGGTCTTTGCCGAGTGTTTTATTTTTACACTCGGCAAAGACAGATTTCAGAGTATATTTTTGGAGCAGTAAATTAATTTAAATAAAAAAATTTTAACTACAAAGTTGTATAACTTTTCAAGATCTACAACTTTTATTTTGGCCATTTCTTAATTTGACAAAGTAAAATTAAATCTATTTACAAATCTCACATATCTCTCTCGTAGTTTACTTAAACTACAAGAGAGATATATAAAGATTTGTGAACAATATTTCTACCACTATGTCGGATGATCAAATGACCAAAATGAAAGATGTAGGTGTTGTAAAATTATACAACTTTGTAGTTGAATACATTTTAATTTGAATTAATTTTGCTAACGAAAAAAGTACAAATCACATTTCTCAAATTTGAAATTTGAATTTTTGAAAGTATCTCGGATGGAGAAACATCCAAAATAAAAGTTATAGATCTCGAAAAGTTATGAAACTTTGTAGTTGATAACTTTTTCATTTGAATTTATCTTATCATGCGAAATGCATCTGAATCCGTTGAAATTTGAAATTCAAATTTTATAAACGACCTCAGATGGAAAAACTCCTTAAATAAAAATTATAGATCTCAAAAAGTTATAAAACTTTATAGTTGACAAGTTTTTTATTTGAATTCGTTTAGAGTCTCAAACAAGCAATTTTTACTCGATTTTGCATAATATTTAGGGAACCCAAATGAAGTCTGCAGACACAAGTGGACCCAGGTAGTGTAGTGGTAGGGGAGGTTCCGAAGCGAGGGAGAGGTCATGAGTTCGAATCCCGCCGACACGAAGTCTCGAAAAAATGCCACAAAAAATCCTCGCTAGATAGAGAAGAATGGGTGTTGGTCGGTGGGGCCCTCCCCCGATTAAAATTTTTTTTTTTGCTATTATTTTCGGGTTTTTTTATTTTGATCTTTGCTTAGTAGTGTCGGGCACTCGGCAAAAGCTTTGCCGAGTGCCCGAAAAAAACACTCGGCAAAGAGGTCTTTGCCGACGGATTCTTTGCCGAGTGGCCTTTGCCGAGTGCAACACTTTCGGCAAAGCCTTTGCCGAGTGTAATATGGGCTTTGCCGAGTGCATGGGGCACTCGGCAAAGAAACGAAAATCCGGTAGTGACCTCAAGAGTGACAGAGAGGAGGCCTTGACAGCAGACTCTCAAATTCATGGTAGATGGCACTGATGTAATCAAAATAGATGAGGAACCATTCCGAGGGGAAAAATGTGATAATACACGGTGTGCACAGGCTTGGGTGATCATCGCCATTTTCTTGGGAAATGAGAGCCACTCCAAATTTTGATGACCATGAGATGATCCAATCAATCAGTGCTGCGATTGCAGCAGCTAGCAGGTGGAAGCCTTTCCATGGTGAAGGAGAACCGAATGCGATGAGAGGTTTGACGAAGCAGATTGCGCCCTCCTGTAAAGTCAAGGCTGTCTTCTGCTTCATTAACAGATCCACACGGTAAGCAATTTTCAGATCAAAAACAGCAGAAAATTCCACACGAAGTACTTCAATTCGTGCAGTAAAAAACAGGAAACAAAGCAGAAAAGAATTTCGCATGAAGTAGTTCAATTCGTTAACTGTTAATATCCGCGACCAGCAAACGCACAGTATATACATGTTAGAGAGCCACACAGCATCGACTAATCTTACCGCTCAAATCCCTCGACACGCCCAGATCAAGCAAACCTGGCACAGGATAAAATTTGAAAAAAAAAAAAGAATGCATGAAAGAAAAAGAAGACAAAACAATTGAACTTGCCAGTCTTGGCCACGACGACGCTGGCTTCCTCAATGTCTCGCTCAGTTCTTTTCTTGACCTTTTCTTCCCTTCGTGGAGAGGAAAAAAAATAATAGGAAAAAAGAAAAGGCTGATAGCATGTTACAGTAGTTCAGTATACTGTCACAACTCACAAGGGCGGAGTCTTTGAGCTGAAAAGCAAATGAAGGCAACACAATAAAAACAAAAGTTATCCAGGACATTAAATAAGCTTGTTATAGATGCTTGAGGACGTGCTTCTATCTCTGTTAGTCTATTTTGGTTGTGTTAGAACATCAAGTGAAAGGATTTGCATATATAAGTTGACTCGATTTGGTTCAGACATTTTATCGAGCAAGTAGCAGGTGGCAAGCAGACTTACATTGCATGCGAAGGGGTGGACGCAGCACTCGACCACGGCATCGATAGTCAGCGTGAGAGCACGACCGCAGCACTCCACCACGGCATCGATGGCCACTGGCGGCCTCAAACCAGATGAAGACTACTGCCGTGCGAAGGGCGGTGCAGCGGCGGCGGGACGTCGACCTGCACATGGAAGCTACAGCAGCACGATCCCTCATCACTCGCTGTCGCATCGCTGTTTTAGTGGGAGCTCTGCCTCCTGCTGCTGCTGGCACTGCCGGCCGTGCTGCTCCTCGCGTTGCCACCCGCCGTCGTGCCACGGGGCGGGGTGGCGGCCGTGCCGTGCCGGGGGCTGCCGTGCTGTGTGGAGAGCGGGCCGAGCGCCCCTCGCTCACCCTGCTCGTCTCTGCTCCCTTCGTCGTCCCCAGCTGAGCGCGCCCTCACTTGCTCTCCTCGCTTCTTCCCCCTCCCGGGCTAGCACTCGCCAGGGCCGCAGCCGCCTCGTGCGCCGCCGCCGCGCGTGGCGTGCCCGCCGGTGCCACCTCCGGCCGTTTCGCGGGCACCAGCTCGTGCGTCCGGCCACCGCACCCCTCACTCGCTTTCTCCGCTCCTCTCTGCTCCCTTCGCTGCCCCCCCGGCCGAGAGCGCCCTCACTCGCTCTCCCCGCTCCTTCCCCTCCCGGGCTAGCGCTCGCCAGGGCCGCAGCCGCCTCCTGCGCCGCCGCCGCCGCGGTAGCCGCAGCCCGCCGGCCGCTGGCACGCGTGGCGGGCCCGCTGCCGGCCACCTCCGGCCGTTTTCGCGGGCACCGGCTGGTGCGTCCGGCCACCGCGTAGTTCGCAGGCCAGTCCGCCTTGGCGCGTGTGGCCTGGTCGCCTACAGGAGCGGTAAAGGTTCGGGAGAACCAAGACCTTCGAAGGGGCAGTGGCCGGCGGCGGCCAGAGAACCCTGGGAGGCGGGGGGCCGCAGGGAAGGCGGTCGGCGGGTCAGGCGGTGGTAGTCTGCAGCCAGCATAGAGCCGTCGTCATCGTGGAAGCGAGGCAGCGCTCCCATGCCTCTCTGCGCCCTCCTCCTCTGGCACTCCGCATCATATAGGCACCGCAAGGAACATTTCATCTTTAATGAAAGCTAGTGGAAGGGGAAGCGAAGAAGACAGAGAGGAATGTGAAATGGAGAGACGCTTCGGAGGAACGCGGAGCGGCGCGGACCCGAAACCTATGCGAGCGGCGCGGACGCGGGCTAATCAGCTCTAAACGCAGTTAGGTGACGTCACATCTGAGGAATGGACCAATCACAGGGCAGAGAAATAGGCTAGTGGGGGTTAGGATTATAGAAGTTATAGATTTGCGTGTGCGGCTGGAAGAGAACAAGATAGAGAGAGTACCGGAGGGAGGAAGAGATAAGGATGGAGGAAAAAAAATCTTGTATTTATTACACCAAGATAATTGCATTGTGTAGGGTAGTTTCTATAGATGATTTCTTGTTGACGTGGCTCTCTTCTCTTGGACATTGTACGAAGTTTCTATTATTGGGACCGCCCTAAGAGATCTTTTACACAATGGTTAGGACGGAAGTACCTTGGTACCTCTAGATACTTTCATTTTTCTAGAGATCTTTTACACAATTTGTAAATTTAGGTTATGCCCTTCATTCACGTAGCCCTCGCAGCGTCTTAGGTATTGCAGCATTGACTACGGTGCGTGCTACAAGGTGCCATATGCGGAAGAGCCGGCTCAAGGTCAGCCGGAACGTGCCGCGCCGGATGGCTGGCGGCGTTGGACCACCGCTTCCAGGCAACATCACAATGTAACTGATGATCCATTCTTCACCGCACCGACCGTACATAGTTCAGACTGCTGCTGATTTGAGCCATGATCTCCCTCTTGATCTTGTGATAACGCACAGGAGCCGCACAAGGACCGACTCGACGACGACGCTTGCCAGCCTCCACGAAATACTGGGACGGACATGGTGCAGATTTGGAAGGATTTGCAACGGCTGCTGCCTGGAGCAGCTGACGCTGACGATTTGTTTGCGCTTGCAGCAGTCCGAAATACTGCACGGTTGCTAAAATTTCTTTTTTGCCCTTGAATTACACTACTAAAAATGACTGATTTACCCTTATTTAAAAGTAAAATAAAAAATAGATTTTGTTCTGGCCCCACCTAATTTGGTATCATCCCCACTTATTTGGTACCAATAGTATTTTCAGTTAGGTACCTCCTATTTTTTCACCGTCCGATACCACCCAATGGGTAGCCCATATTTTTTTTCAATAATTGTAAAATTTCTCACACAATAATAAATGATAAATGTGTAATTTTGCACTACGTTCTAGCAAATATTTGCACTCCTCTCTTATAAATATGATGAATAAGGACTGTAACCATAATAGCAAAAAAATGTTAAGGAAGAGGTAAATATGTGTTGACACAAGATCGAACTTAAATCTATCCCACTACATATTCCAAATCTATATTTGTGCAGGTTGTTACAAATTAAATGTTTCCAGCACCATCTCTAGTACTCATGTCAATGCGTACGTAAATCCTTTGTACAGACGGTGGTAGACCCATTTATACAAGCTAAGCTAAGCCCACCTTGTCTACCGGGGGTCGGTACTAATCGGCCCTCAAGATGCGGGCGGCGGGCGTGAGCCGCTTGTGAAAAAAAGGTTTTCACAAAGGCGGCTCACTTTGTCGGCCCGCTTTGTGTAAATATAATTACACAGCGGTTGACTAGATTAGCCGCTGTGTAAACACTTTTTTCACAGGCGGCTCACTCTGTGTGCCGCCTGTGTAATTAATTTTTTTATTTCAAATTTTAATATTTGCCTCCACACTGTGCTATATTCGGATATGCAAACATGAACCATAAAATTGCATCATACATACAACACATATAAATATTATAGATATGTACACATGAAATCAAACATCAAGCATAAAATTACATATAATACACGCCATTACATGTTATCCGCACAACCATTTAGTGTTTACATGTCATTTCGTTTCAAGTTTAGACCTGCTAGGTCTGTCATCGCTCTAAATCTTTCACTTGCTAAATCGCCGGGTTGCATCAAAATATGCTCCGTCACTTGGAATTATCTCTCATAATAAAACCGCACAAGTCCGCTACTATATTTTCCATAGTCGTTGGAGTGAAGGGCACGTCCTTTCCTTTCTTTCTCAGCTGGAAACAAAGTTTAAAAGCATCATTGACACATGTCCAACATTAACATTTGCAACTTTAATGAGAAAACTTCATACATAGATATTATTTACCATATTTTTGTCCCCGACGTATCGTCCCCCGCCGCCTTATAAACTCACACACATAGTATCCACAATGGAGCCGATCCGGTGGTTGCTTGTGGCACTATGTAATTAATGAGCAAAAGATTATTCTAAAATTGTCATGCCTTGTGTATTATTTATATGATGATATGTGTTCGGACAACTTACCGGATAATGGTGTTGTATCGTCAATGGCACACTAGGATCCGAGCGGGCGGCGTCGACCGGTCCTTTTTTTTGCTTCTTATAAAACCGCCATGCCCTATAGATATCGAATATAAAACACTAAAGTTATTTACAAACTCTAATTCATATTAGTACGAATGTGGTCGCATGTTGGCTCACCTTTCTAATTGAACCAGGAATGATTGATACGACTCGGGAGGATAATGTAAGGAGTCTAGGACAAGCACCTTTCCTTCGAATGGATAAATATAAAAAACAATCCAATAGTCACTGCATGAATAAACGAGTGAGCGACACATGTACTTAGGGTTAACACGTTAATTTGAAGTATTATACGAGGTCACGCTTACCCAAAGTTGTAGGGTGCCAATATGAAATCCTTGTACTTATATCTCAAAGATTGCTCTACCGAGATAGAGGGCATAATTGTCCTCGTATTTTCTTTTGCAATTCTTTTATAGCTTCTATAACTTCTTACGGTGTTTTGTCCTTCTCTATCTTGGCTCTATCTTCATTTGTAAGTACAAATTTGTGCATATGTTCTTGTAACTGATTGGACTCGGGTAACCGACCATCGATCCTATAGTTAATGATCTACGCTCGTGGTCTTGCAAACTACATACAACATCCGTATATTAGAGTTTATCACATTCCAAATTTAATAATAACAATGTGTGTGCATGAGTGATACTTACAGGCACTAGATTGTAATGAGTTGGACGTCAAGCCGCCTATAGTTCAACAAAGGGTGCATGTCCTCGAAGGTAACAAATGCCCCCGCTTTTATCCTTGCCCGCAGCAAACACGTCTGGCGGTATGTCAACACTAATCGCATGCGGAGCCCGGCATTCACGCTCTCATGTACCGATCATGAAACCTTTTTATCGTTCATGCACCCTTTTCAAGCACCGTCCCATTGCGGCATAGGCCTTCCCGGGCACATAGTTACTTGGGGACATTGACATAATCATCAATCGTTGGCTTTCTTATATACTTAAGGGTCAATGGTGTACTTGATGGCGGTTTGACATGTACATCGCCACTTGGGGCTTCCTTTGTTGGTGGCACGGCTTCAGTTGCTTGGCCGGTGGCTTCCTTATTCTGTGACGGTTCGAGCTCAACGACTCGTGCCGTCCGTCATTGCTTTCAAGCCCTTTCGAAATAGAGTTGTGCCTGCTGCTTTCCCCTTTTTTGGCTCATAGGGAGAAACCAATTTTGGAATTGGAAATTTCTTCGCCTTCTTGGAGGCTGGTGCTTGTGGTGGTGTTTGCTCTGCTTCCTTCTGCTTTGGTGGTGGCGGGAGAGTTTGCTCATCTTTATTCTGCTTTGGTGGTGGCGGGGGAGTTTGCTCTACCTCCTTTTTCCGGTGTTGTGTCCTTCTTGGTCGGGCGGAGTCTACTTTCGAGGCATGTTCTTGGGCGGCCCCTCGAGCTCATCCAAATGAGAATGTCGATCATGTATTGGGGATGACGACGGTGGCTCATAAATATACGGGGATGCTGGAGCATGCATTGGCGATGCTGGCGGGATGAATGATTTCCGTCCCATCCTCCCTCGTCCACCAAGCCTTCCCTCATGTCGCAACGGAGGCAAATCAATTGATACCTGGTCTTTTAGGAGATTATTACATAATGGTCCTCCAGACTCAATGGCCTCTTCTGTAGTGTATGCCTCTATCATGGAACCCTCCGGATGAGCACGATTTGACATATAGCCATTCAATATTGACATGAAACGCTCATACGTCCACATTTCATGGAAATACATGGGACCCAATGCCTCAATTTGAGACACCAAATGAACAACGTGTACCATGATATCAAAGAACGATGGGGGAAAGCACATCTCCAACTGGCTCAATGTCTCTGCAGTAAATTTCTGTAGGGACTCTAACTCATCACGGATAATTACCTTCTCAGATATCTTATTGAAGAAGTAGCACAACCGTGTGATTGCCATCTTTAAGAACACTGGATTTATAGCCCTGATGGCAATAGGAAGAAAAGTGGTCAGCATTACATGACAATCACGTGAGTTGTAGTTGGTGAGTGTAAGGTCTTTCATTGAAACAAGACTCCTTATGTTGGAGCGAAACCGGATGGAACTTTTAAATTCTTCAACCACACACACATTGCATGTTTCTCCTCTCCTCTGTTCAAGTTATAGCTTGTTTGCCGGTAGATGGTACTTCCCATTCTCTAGGAGTACAGGGTGAAGTTCTTTTCTGATCTTTAAATGTTGCATGTCCAAACGTGAATTGAGACCTTCCTTTGTCTTGCTCTTTATGTCTAGCAAAGTTCTAATTACGCTGTCAAACACGTTCTTCTGAACATGCATACCATCGATCGCATGTCGTACGTCCAAGTCTTTCCAGTACGATAAGTACTTAAAGAAAATAGACTTCTTCTTGAATGTGTCCCCTTCATTTGCCTTCACAACCTTTCTTAGTTTCTCATCTTTGGTCTTCTTTCCAAAAACAAACTTGACATTCTCAACTATCTTGTACACTCTGTGCCCTTTACTATAACCTGATGGAGCAGTAGATTTCAATTCGTCCATATTGTCAAAGTACTTGTTCATCTTTTGTAAGCGGTACTTATGGCCTGCCGGTAGCCACCTCCTATGCCTCATGTACACTATCTTGTTAGATGGAGGAAGAGACATGTGCCATATTCCATCTATGCACTCTACACAACCAACCTTTCCCTTGAACTGGCCTGATAATGAGAAGAGAGCAAGGTAATCATTAATTGTGACAATAATAATTGCTCTCAGTGTGAATGTCTCTTTGCGGAATGCATCGATCATGTCCACACCCACTTCCCATAGTATTTGCATCTCTTGCATTAAGGGCTCTAGAAATACATCCATATCAACTCCAGGTTGTGTAGGTCCGAAAATAAGAATGGTTAGCAAAAGATATTTTCTTTTTTGACACAACTATGAAGGAAGGTTGTATATTGTCATGATCACTCGGCCATGTCTTTGTGCGTGCTTGCTCCTCTCGGCAAATGGATTCATTCCATCGATTACTCGAGCAAATCTTACATTTCGTGGATCCTCGGCAAAAAGTCCGGATATTTCTTATCGAATTCTTGCCATTGCTTTGCATCGGTTTGGATGTCGTAACTTTTCATCATCTTTCCTTTCATCGAAGTATGCCGGGTCATAAGTTCTGCATCATCCGGGTTTGCAAACAAACACCTCAAACGATCAACCACGGGGAGATACCATATCACCAATGCAAAATTCTTCTCAACGCATAATAGTCCACTTCGATATTGCTAGTGGGCTTTGAACGTTTGTCTTGTTGAGTCTTTGTTTGGGTCTTCTTTCGCTTCCTCCCTAAAGAAACAGAGGCTGCATTCTCTTCCTCTCGATAATCTTTATTCGTCTTGTACCTACTAGCACCACAGTTTGGACAAATTTGTCTAAGTCTTTTTGTCTTGATCACCCCGATATAGAATACAATGATTTCTACATACGTGGATCTTCTCAACACCTATCGTAAGTGGACCGACTAGCTTCTTTGCATAGTACGTGTTAGCGTGCACTTTGTTCTCCTTAGGAAGAAGGTCTCCAAGTACACGCAATAAATCATTGAAACTAGCATCGGACCAACCATATCTAGCCTTAATCGTCAAAAAAACTGAAGAACAGCCCGTAGTGTCGACCATTCTTTGGAACAACCTTTTCGACTCGTCGCACAAAGGCTCCTCTGCTGCCTTCTTCAAGGCTTCCATTCGCTTCATGAAGAATATTGATGGATCCGCACAACGGTTCATTATTGCCTCTAAGAAATCTGCATCTTCAATGGCATCAGTGTTAGCATGCTGAGTTTCATTGACATCGGACGTAGCATTATAAGTTTGATTGACATCCGGTATAGTATGATGGGTTTCATTGAAATCGCATAGCATCACATTCATTGAGATATGGCACTTGGACCCTCCACATTGATGTTACTTGCGGTGTTGTCGGTTGTCCGCATATAAGGTGTAGAACTACCCTCACCATGTTTTGTCCAAATCAAGTAGTCCTCCATAAATCCTCTGCAAACCAGATGAGAATGGATTGCTTCCACATTGTCAAATACCACAATATTTTTATAGTCTGCGCATGGACAACATATGTGCTTCGCCTTTGTTCTCTGAGCATGTATCTTCACGGCATCAATAAATTTTTGGACCTCCACTACATATGATGGGTCTAATCTTGATAAGTTATACATCCATAATGACCTCTCCATATTTATCTGTAATTAGTTAAGAAAATATTGTATGTCACTCATTTTTATAATTATAAGAATTAATTAAACAAAGATGGCATCTTGATTAACAAACCCTAAGTATAAGCAATAATAACAAACCCAAATTAACAAACCCTAAGTACATAAAATACTAACTAACCCTTATTAATAAACCCTAAGTACATAAAATACTAACTAACCCTAATTAATAAACCATTAATTACTAACTAAATTAATTCACTAACCCTAAGTACATGAAATACTAACTAACCCTAACTAATAAATGGAGATGGCATCATGATTAGCAAACCCTAAGTATAAGCAATAATAACAAACCCTAATTAACTAACCCTAAGTACATGAAATACTAACTAACCCTAATTAATAAATGGAGATGGCATCTTGATTAACAAACCCTAAGTGTAAGCAATAATAACAAACCTCCCTAAGTACATAAGATACTAACTAACTCTAATTAATAAACCATTAATTACTAACTAAATTAATTCACTAACCCTAAGTACATGAAATACTAACTAACCCTAATTAATAAATGGAGAAGGCATCTTGATTAATAAACCCTAAGTATAAGCAATAATAACAAACCCTAATTAACAAACCTTAAGTACATAAGATACTAACTAACTCTAATTAATAAACCATTAATTACTAACTAAATTAATTCACTAACCCTAAGTACATAAAATACTAACTAACCCTAATTAATAAACCTAGAATTCTAAAAAGTATTTATTTTCTATAATCGGAGCAAGATACAATTTACTATCAATTTACAAAAAAAAAGCTAAAACTCTCTCTCTTGCCCTAGCTATGAACCCTAACCCTAGATTTAGAGCACCTCCAATACAAGAATTAAACCAAAAGAATCACTAAAAAAATAGCGGCAACGACACTAACTAACCTTTTTAGAAGTTTTTCACCAAAGAAATGAAGTTAAAAACCTCCCCCTTGGAATCGCCACCTCTCTGTCCCCCACTGTGCACACAAAAGACGGGAGTAATCGTTTTGTCCGGAGGTAGAAGAAGGGAATTTATAGCAGTATTAACACAAAGCGGTTAGTAAGGAGGGCCGCTTTGTGTAAATACATTTACACGGGCGGCTCTCTTAAATCGGCCGCTTTGTGTAAATAGGTGTATTTACACAAAGCGGTTTAAAATGTGAGCCGCCTTTGTAAAATGGTATTTACACAGGCGGTTGTAATTGTAAACCGCCTGTATAAATACACCTATTTAAACAAAGGCGAGTTTAAGAGAGCCGCCTGTAAAAAGCTGCTTTTTACAAAGCGGTTCTCTTGTTGGGCCCGCCATATTTTTTTATCTTGGCGTCATGATTTAGTGAACCGACCGTGAAAAAAAAATAGAGGTGCCAAAGCAAAATGATTTTTGTAGTAGTGGAAGAAATTATTAACAGAGAGCCAAGTCACAAATCATATTTATGTCCCTGAAGAAGAAAAAGCCATAAAGTTGTGCCCAGTCAAAGAAAGCTTGACGCTTAGAGATGAGGCTTGGACACAGTGCCATTTAAGGGCGATTGTTACCGCACACTACAGATCCTCCTCTTGATCTTTGCATTTGGTGGCTGTGAGTGATTTTAAGTCTAGTCCATAGGCCGGCGATTGTTCGTTAGATTGTGATGGGGCTATTTGGAATTTTCGTGTAATATGGTGGCCGATCACATCGCAGGGTGACGTTCGAAAGCACCCGGCAACTGTCTGGAGAGCCCGGCCGCCCGCCATCGCTGACGGATGGAGGAAAATCCATGGATATTGGGATGATGAGGTGAGCTAGTGGACACTGTGAGACTGACTGACTTGAGAGTGAGGGGCGACGCGACGCGAGTCTATTTTGGACCAAACCGAATGGGCCGTCAGCTTGGACGGGGTTACATAGGTGCGCCCTAATAAAAAAAAGGGAAGACCTGGCGCCCGGACGTCCGGACGCTGACACCAGTCCGGACGCCCGCGTCTGGCCGGCCCGCAAGCAGCTTGCATCCGTGTCTGCGCCTGCTGTTCGCGCGCGCCTACTACTCCCTCCTATCTCCTGCTGCGCGTGCTGCTGCCGCTACTGAGCGCACGCCTATGTGCTACTGCTGCTGCTACAGGCCTACTATGCTGCTGTGCGTCCTCAGCAGCTGCCGTGCATGGACATGGGGGCCGCACCGGGGACCTCCTCCGTGACTCCGTCAGCACTCGCTGCCGCATGCTACTGCTGCTACTGCTACTGAGCACCTACTCCTACACCTGCTGGGAGCCCATGCTGCTGTGTGCCTCACTAGTTGTCATGCATGAACATGGAGACCGCCCCTGAGACGACCTTTGTCTGCGCTCGCTTTTGTCGTTTGCGTCTGAAATAGGTGAAATATTTGAAACATTTACAAAAATATGTGTATAACCACTGCAAGCATATGTAAAAATTCAGATAAAACACTCAACATACGACTCAAATAGTTGAAACATTTAGAATATACATTTGCAACATAGTGCACAACCTCTGCAACATATTAAAACATTCAAATAAAAATATCTGTAACTTGCAACATAAAAGCACTTACTACAATATAGGACTGAAAAAACAGATAAAACATTTAAGACAATCTCTTGCAACATGAGACTAAAAATGGATGAAACATTTGAAAACATGCACTTGCAACATAAAAAAACAACTTATAACATACATCTGAAATATATGCAACGCCTAGATAAAACACTTACCAACATGTATGTGAGAATATATGCAATGCCCAGTTAAAACACTCCTTACAACATGGCTGCAACATAAGTTTAGAACAGATGCAACATTTTCAAGAAACTCTTGCAACATGCCTTGAAACACTTGTAAAGTTGCAACATCCACATAAAATAGTTGCAACATCCATATGAAAGCGTTTGAAACACTTGAAACATGTATTTGCAACATATGGGAGGAGGGGTCGGCGGTCGAATTCAAAATGCCGGGGTGGGAGCCGGCGTCTAGCGGCGCCGCCACGACGACCACCATCAGCCTGCTGGCGTGGACCACCCGGCCACCAAAGCCGGCCTGGCTTGGCCCGGCCGGACCCGCGACGAGCGGTGAGCACCATCTACACCGGGATGGCGGCGGCGGGGTTGCGAACCAGCCGGCGAGCAACAACCAAAGCATCGGCGTCGGCGTGCACCGCCCCCACCGCCCCCACCGTGCCCAGTGCGGCTTGGCCCGCCGCGGGCGTTGCGAATCGGCGGCGAGCAACAACCACCACTAGCGCCCGTCGGAGCACCACCCCGCAACTAGCACCTCTAGCACCCCCCCGACTTTGGTTACGTTGGGTGGCGCGCGGCGAGCGAGTGAGGCCAGCCCGGCCCCGGGGCGGGAGGGAGCGGATGGCAACAGGAGAGCATGGGAGCCTCGCGCAAGAGGAGGGGGAGCGAGAGGCGGCGGCAACAACAAGGCGAAGGCGTGCTTCCGCTCATGGACGGATGGAGTGGTCAGTAGTGTGGGAGAAGGATGTAGAAGGGATAAGGATGAGTGCTGTGTGGGAGGAGGAGGTGGAAGGATAAGGATGAGATTTTTTTTTAATACTTATCATGCAGCTGGAGGGGCGGTGGGGAGGCACAATACACGGACGCCACGTCCGGAAGCGACAAAAGGAGACGGACGTTTGCGCCACATCATTACCGTAAAAAAAATGAAAGGATAAGTTTCCATGGGCCGTGGCGTGCGTGGATCCGCAGCGCTCGTAATAATTCGTAAAAGAGCCTTGTACCGAATCTTGGGAATCCCACAGTTTTCTACTTGAGTGCTCATTTTTAATTTATCTGTTACTACCGATTAGATTACAATAAGATCTACAAAATAGACCTATGATGCATATAATTTACAGTATGCTTATATATGGTGGCAACTTATGTTGTATGTATGGTCCTACTTGTCAATATGTTTATATAGTGGCACTATATATATGGTCCTACTTATCAAGTTACATATACTGGCAATTTATTTTACATATTTAGATATAGTAGCAATTAATATGTTTCAGATATTTTTTATTGTGTCTACTTAATTAGTTTTTAGTTTTTATTTTTCATTAACAGTTTAGTTTTCTTGTTATCAATTTCCATTTTAGCTTTAGTTTTTGGTAATTTCATTTTAAGTAATATGTTTCAGTTATTTGTTTATCATTATGTTTACTTTAGTTTTATTTTCTATTTGATAGTTTTAATTTAGTTTTCTAATTGTCAATTTCAATTTTAGTTATTTGATTTCTCTTGTGTCTTTTAGTTTTCAGTTTGTATTTGTCAATAAATGTTCAATTTTCTAGTTGTCAGTTTTAGTTTTACCTTTTTATTGTGTCTACTTTAGTTTATAGTTTTATCGATTTCAGTTTACTTTTTGGTCATTAATTTCAGTTTCAGTATCTGGTAGTTCATTTTCGTTAGTTATTTTAGCTTTCAATTTTGTCGATTTCAGTTCAATTTCCTAAATCTTGCATATTAACAGTGCTTCAACATTTTCTATTTTAAATATTATATTTTTTTAGTTTCAGTTTGATGACGTATGAGTTTTATTATTTTATTTTTTTATTTCAAGTTTGAATGCCTTCCTAAATCCTTCATATTAGTTGTATTATAACTTACCCTCCTAAATTGGCAGCTTAACAATGCTTCTTCAAATAATTTGATCCTTAGGGTGCAACTTACTTATTTTGGGTTGTTACTCTTGTCATTTTAATAGATGTCCCTTAAACTGTCAGCTAGTCATTTTTTCTGAATCATATAGTGGGTTATATATAATATATAATAACTTGCCCCTCTATTTGGCAGCTTATGCAATGCTTATTTTCTGCCACTACCCTCATTCTTTAATAAATACCCCCAGTGAAAGCAAGTCATATTTTCCTGGCTTTTGTAATGTGTTGTATAATAACTTGCCTCTATGTTGACAGTATAAATAACACTGTTTGTGAGCTCAATTGTTGTACTATAGATTCGTTGACAAAAGATGAAGAACTGCCTGAATCTATTACTATGGTCACTGGAATGTCATCCAATAGCTCAAGCTGACAGTGGGCCGACATCTAGACCAAACCCGTACCAATCCAAGACATGCATATGTAGAAGCAAAATCCAAACCAAATTAGATCATGACTTCAGTCACCCACACAAACCAAATCACTTATACACTCAATCCATTAAAATACATTTTTGACCTACTAATTCACCGGCACCTCATGCTATTGTTTATATTTTGCCATAAGCAAAAGAAAAAAATAAATAGATAGAAAAAACTCATTGCAAACTCTATTATTCATAGCCAAACTAGATCAGCCCACTTTAACAGAGCCTAAACCAAACTAGCCCAACAACCTTCTCAGTCTGTTTCGCTCCAAACCAATATAACCCAAAAGCAAAACCAGATAAAAAACCCGGGCTTAACTCAAACCATTGTCAGGTTGACCAACAGCCCATTGAACTGAATGGTACGTGGAGTAGGAGCACCAGAGATTGCTGACTTGAAAAAAGCTAGAAATAGTTGTTCATTGGATGGTTCAGACTTGTCCAAATCACTATCAGAATCATGAACAGACAAATATTCCCAGAGAACATGAATAGCATGTAATACCTCTGGGGAACACTTATGGTCCTTGGACCACTTAGCAGCACACTTATAGCATAATCCCTCCCATTGCTTTACGGTATGCCTTGACAGCTGCAAGCTTGGACTCAACTGTAGAAGAAGAGAAGCTATTTCTGATACATTCTTGTCATGCTTGGGCGGCATTGATAACGGCAATGCTGAATGGGGTGGTTTGCCAAACCGAGAAGTTCTAGTACTATCCTGTGCGCCACCAGCGTCTTCTTGCAACAATGCAAGAGTACAAGCAGCATCCAAACTTTGCAAGTGTTGTACAATAATGGAAGAGCGAAGTTCAGGCTGCAGGCCATCAATGCAGCGAGATGTGAAGTAGACCGGATTGACGTCAAATGAATAGGCTTTTAGGTGATCAGTCAGACTAGTGAAACAGGACACATATTCTGTCACTGAGGAAGTTTGGTGAATGTGCAACTGTTGGCGGACAAGGAGCTCATGTTGATCCATATCAAAGCGATCATGGAGCAATGCACAAAATTGCTGCCAAGTAGCAGCAGAGACATGATATGGAAGGGTCAACAGAGTACATGGCAACCATAGGGCCGCTGCATGAATGCATTGTAGCAACACGTACCCACATGGAAGGGTCAACAGAGTACATGGCAAAGTAATTTTTGCCGTGGTAACGCCAGAGACGCAGGATTTCACCAATGAATTTAGGGAAATCAAGCTTGGGTACATGACCTGTGGGGCAAAAGGATAGTGTTCATGGGTACAGAAAATTTAGTCACAGGCTTCTGATGGCTGCATTGGGGAACTAGTGAATCCAGGAATTGAATAGGATAGGCTCATGATGAAATTGTAGTAACCGGAGTTGGAATGGAAAATATGGCTGGCTGAACTGTAGTTAGTGGAGGTGGAAGCAGGCGAATAGATGAACAAAGCGGATGGTAGTGCTGAAGAGAAGGATTTGGTGTTGGTGGTAATGGTGGATCCGACGGTGACAAACAAACAGAGGACGAAGGGTGGTAATGCATACCATTGGCCGGGACATGAGTTATGGATACTGACAACCCTAACTCAAGGTACCGTGGAGTCATGTCAACGCGGTGTCCGTTGGGCGTTGTGGCGTGTATGCCGACAGGTCGGCGCGCGGTCGCCAAAGTCGGAAGAGAAAGGAGACTAGGCTGGTGCAAGGATGTGTCGAACACCACACGCTCGCAATGCTTCGACACCTTATGGACCTAAAGACGGATGTCATCGACGAGTCCGTCAAGCTCTGGGCGCCAGGTGTTGATGTCTTTCATGTGTGATGACTCGAGGACGGCGAGGCGCGTGGCGTTGATTGACAGCGGTGTCATGCGTGATGACTCGAGGACGGCGAGGCGCGTGGCTATATTGGATTCCGTGCTCGGCGTCAAAGACTCGATGGCGTGGAGGCAAGAGTCGACGGTGGACGCGCGTGCAGCACAATCCATCTCCAGGTCACTGAATTGGCGCTCCCAGCAAGCCTCGTGATCGTCGAATATCGGCTGGCAAACTCGTCGAGGATGAGCTGGACGTTGGGTTCCATCGCTCCAAGGGCACGCGCCGCCGGCGAGTATAGTTGTGTGTTAGCAACCCCAATGGATCGACTAACAGATAACTTGAATCAAGTAGCAAGGATACACGATCTCAGGGGAAGGGAGATCGGAGAAAAGGAGAAAGGGAAATCTGGGTACAGGGGAGAGAAGACTTGAGGAGGAAGAAGAACAGTAAGCGAGAGAAGTAATTGTTCTGATATTCGTTTGATGCCTCCTGCCTTCGCTGAGCCCCCTCTTGTACTGGCCATACACACAGGCCCGGTGTGGTCATGGCCCATTTAGTAGCACGGGCAGCCCATGTAGCTGACATTCCCCTCTCCTTGAAAGGCGGCTTGCCCCCAAGCCGCTTCCATTAGCTTGGGAATGAAGTTGAGACCATAAGTCAAACCCCAGAATAGCAGTAATGCGGACTTCATTACTGGAACGAAGCAGCTGGGGCTTCCTTTTAACCATAATATGAGTCCAGGTTCCAATTTTCATATTCAAGGCCACCCACTGCTGCATGTGATCTTCAGTTAGCTGTTCCATGCCCAGATTTTGAAGACTCAGGTCTAGCGTTGAGCTGAGAGCATCTCTGTAAATTCTGTACCATGACTGTTGGTTTCCTTCCTGAATTAACTGGTGAGCTATACCATACAAAAGTAGAAATATTTTTGTGGAGATGAGTGTTGGAGTCTTGCATGTAGCATTTTCAAAGCTTTGGGATAGTTGCTGCTCTCCAACTACTTGAGAGTGCCCTTCTGATGCCAATAGAGGCTTCCGACGGCAACCAGATACAAGTGCAGACCCACTAGCTTTTCTGTAAGCACACATTAAATGCCTGAATGCCTTCTCAAGCTTCAGCTTAGATTTGGTGTTAGTCCAGCCTTGAGTTGTTGTCAAACTCCAACATCTTCCTCGGTCAAACACCTGCCACTCCACTGATTGGAAGGAAGCCACAAGCGCAAACTGAGAGCGTCTGAACGATAGACTTGAATGCCAGAACACTGCAATCATGCTAACAGCAAAGGAGACTTCCACTTGACAAGGAACAAGGGATCGAGATGATCTCTGTAGGAACTCAATAGCGACTGTCCCAAATATTAGACGCAGCCCAACTGAATTAGAAGCCAGCGATGGACAAGCATCCAGTAGCTGCATCATTTTTCGACGGCCAAAGAAAGGCCACGGTGTTGGCTGGAGTGGAAGAACAGCAAGTGGAAGCCATGATTGCTGCATCTGAAGCTCAAGGACTTGCTTCTGCTGCTCCTCAGGTAAACCCATCTGAAGCTCATCATAACTGAACTTGGCAATACTGGTATGAAATATTGTAGGAGGTGGCCATGGCTGGAACTCAATGCAACAAGTACTGTACCAATTCAATTCAATCCAGAGTAAACCATGAGTGGCCAAAGGCTTGCTCAACTCAAGTACTGAAATGAGATTGAAGAAGAACCAAGATGTCATATCAATATGGGCTATTACCACAACTGTCCTCTCATTTAGCAATGAATTTTGAGCTCTGCAGCTTGCAGTACGAACAGTCAACAAGCAAGCATGTCCACTACTGCAATTTAGTAGGGACAACAGAGAAGTAGAATTCCATTGAGCTGACTTGTGAACAGACAATTCCCAGTTGCAGCCTGTATGCTCAACATTCCAGCACAATGACATAAGTTCGGTATGTTGCCACAAATGTAAAGATGCCTGTCTGCTCATTTCTATAGCAAAGCAATGGCTCGAGCAGCTCTGTAACCTGAGCACTCATTCCCTCAAACTCCGTCTGGTCATCAACGGCTTTAGTGGCACTACTACCCGACAGAACAACACCAATCCAAGATGCAGAGGTAACGTTGGTGATATACCTTTGCTGCATTTCATCGAACTCCACTGGAGCATCCATCGAAGTTGATGAAGGCTTGCTTGCCATAATCACCGTGGCGACCAGCTTGGGTTTGACATGTTTGGGGATGTCTTGGAACTGAACTGCAGGCACAAGTGTGGCCACCACATTCGGAGTAGCTGGAGCAGCTGCTAGCGTAGTGATCGTCGATTGTTGCTGGAACAACACTAGACATTGAACCAATGATCCATCTGGTTGTCCATCATTTAGGAACTCAGCCATAGCATGTAGTGGCCATGGAGGCTTCCTGGGCAAACTGTAACACTTCCCAATAGCAAGCTCATAACTGACTATGGTGAAGGATGGCCATGGGCTTGGTCGTACAGCAGCATTGCCACATCTGAACCCAATCTGCACATGTGGTGGCGGCCAAGGTTGCTGCTCAACCCAGTCTCCACATCTGAGCAGCTCCACATCCAAAACCTCCACGCAGACTGGAAGAACATCAATGGGAGTGAAAGTATCAGCGGGACGGGAGAAGATGATGACAGGCACCATGGCCACAGCAGACGCAGCAACAGGAGCCTCCACGTCGACGGCACCACCAAAACATTTTGTCGAGCAGTTGGTGGGCGTGTACATGCAGCTCGCAGTGTGCTTGACGAGGTCGTCGGAGCAGGGCAGGTGGTTGTCGAGGATGAGCTCGTTGGCCTTGGCGGCCACCCTGGCCACGATACACGCCGAGATGGCGCGGATGTTGGGGAAGGTGAGCCCCTTGGCGAAGTGCTCCTCGGAGAACTGCTCCGCCAGCGCCTCCGACGCAGCCAGCAGCATGTCGTCGCGGACACTGATGGTGCGGTGCACGACGCTGTCCGGAGGGTCTGGGTGCACGGTAGAACAGGTGCCCCTGCGGACTGTGGCGAGGAACGCCGCGGCAGGGACGCCGTACTCGAAGCGGATGAACGCGCCGTTGAGGCCGAGCTTCTGGGAAAGGTCGGCGACCTCCATGCCCCCGCGGTGGATGCGGACACTGGTCTGCGGCGCGAACTCGGAGACGTGCAGGGACCGGTGGGTCTCCTCCATCTCCGACTCGACGCAATCGCGCGGGTCCGGATCGCCAGGGAAGACGCGTGCGGAGCTGATGATGGGTTCGCCGAGGCACGGCATGGACCCCGAGGGGTCGTCGGGCTTGGCACAGGTTGCCGTGGGGTCGGGGCTGGGCTCGTCGGTGGAGACGTGCGGGGATGCGCCGAAGTCGATGGAGCGGGGGGCAACGGGCTCCGGGACGAGCTCGTTGTACTCCCTCTCCAGGAGCTGCTGCAGCGCGTCCGCCTCATCCTCCGCAACGGCGGAAGCGGAGGGCGCGAGCTTGACGCAGGCGGGCGTGTCCAAGTCGGTGGAGGTGACGCCGGGCGTGGGGGCGACGGCGTGGATCTCATCGAAGAGACCGCCCCAGTTGTCAGCAACCACTGGGGCGTCGGCAGCCGCAGCAATGGAGTCGCCGGCCCCATCGAAGAAACCTCCCCAGTTGTCAGCCGCGACGAGCTGGTTCGCGCCGAACTGCTCATTGCCGCCGATGCAAAGCTCGACGGCGGCGCCTCGCTGCTCCAGCGCGGTCAGTGTACGCGAGAAGCGCCGCTCCATCCGAGCGTCCAACTCGTCGAACTTCCTGTGGATTTCGTTGAGAAGTAACTGGTAGGAAGGAGAGAGCACGGTAGGGGAATCCATAGAGATAGACCGAGAATCTACTGTCTCTGATACCAATTGTTAGCAACCTCAATGGATCGACTAACAGATAACTTGAATCAAGTAGCAAGGATACACGATCTCAGGGGAAGGGAGATCGGAGAAAAGGAGAAAGGGAAATCTGGGTACACAGGGGAGAGAAGACTTGAGGGAGGAAGAAGAACAGTAAGCGAGAGAAGTAATTGTTCTCCGATATTCGCTTGATGCCTCCCCCTTCGCCGAGCCCCCCTTGTACTGGCCATACACACAGGCCCGGTGTGGTCATGGCCCATTTAGTAGCACGGGCAGCCCATGTAGCTGACATTGTGGTGGTGCGCGGTGGAATCCATGACGGAGCAGAGCACTGCAGAAGAAGAAGACTAGATCAAATATATATGAGGTCTGATACCTGATTGTTAACAGAACAATAGAGTTTGGAAGGAATTTGGACGGGAAGCAACTCGAATTATATAGGAGGAAAGCTTAACATGATTGGGTTACAGGTTTGAGATTTCTCATTTCGTAATCCCCTCTCTCTCGCATCCACTCGGCTTAAGTAGACTCAGGCGATCAACCTCGCCACATTGGACCGGCCACTGTTGGGTTGGGCCTTCGCTCCCTTGTGGGGCCTTCTGGGTTGGGCCACCGCTTCCTCGCTTCGGAATCTTCCGGGCTATCTGAGGCTATCCGCACTCGTCATCCTTTAAATCCATCCTCTACAAGGAATATTCCGTCCTGGTCATCGAGATTCTCTCCTCTATATCATCTTCTCCCGCACTCATCCATCCTCTACATTCATACTCTACATCACGTGGGGCCCACACATCACCTTTTTTATTTTTTTCCCTTCCTCCCTCCCTATTCTCTCTCTGTCGGCGCCCTCCCTCCCTTCCTCCCCATCCTCTCTCTCTCTTCTCTCCTCTCCGGTGGAGGCCGGGCGTGATGCTTCAATGAGCGGGTCGAAAGCTCCCTCCCTCCCTCCCCCTCCTTGATGGCCCAGGGAGCACGGCCGGCCCGGCCCCCGGCGAAACCACGCCCGGCGCGTCGGCCGAGCCGCGAGCCTTTGCGGCGGCCGCCGCACTCCCCCTCCTCTCCCTCTGCGCGGCGGCCAGAAGCGGAAGAGGCGGGCCGGCGCGGCCCCCGCCCCCCCTCTTCTCCCTGCCAGCGGCGACCAACGGGAGGCGGGCCCGCCGCCCGCTGCCCTCCCCTCTCTCTCGCTCTCCGCGGCGCTCTCCGGCCGAGCTCGCAGGACGGAGGAGGGCGCGCTGCTCCGGGAGAGCGCTGGCGAGCGGGGCCTCGGTGGCCGGCGCGGCACGCTGGGCTCAGCATGGGCGAGCGGCGGGCCGAGCAGCGCTCGAGCGGCGGGCCGAGGGTGGGCGCTGAGCGGGGGCCTCGGACATGGGCGCGACGGCCGCCGCGCTGTGGGACGACGCCGCTCCCAGCGCTGCGCCCGCTGGGACGCTGCGCTCTCGCGGCTCGCGCCCGCTGCTAGGACGCCGCCTTCCCCGCGGCTGCCGGGCGAGGGCGCCGTCGAAAGCTCCGGCGGCACACCAGCCCACGCAGCGGCTGCGGAGCTGCAAATCTGCGTCTGCAGCGCGTGCGTCGCGTGAAGGCGGCTGGATCTGAGTGGGCGGCGCTTGGAGAAGCGAAGCGTGCCGCGGCGAGGCGACCTCAGCGGCCATGGCGAGGCGTGCCGCCGGCGAGCGCCGCGGCCTCGCAGCGGCGGCGTGGCGGCTTTCGGCGCGGCAGCCCGCGGCGGCGCCCCGCTTCAGCGCGCGCGGCTTCGCTTCCGGCAACGCTGGCGGCCCCGAAGCTCCCGTGGCCGTAGGAAGCTCTCCCTTCTCTCTCCTCCCTCCCGCTAACGTGGGACACCCCCGCCGCGTAGGGGCCACCTGTGCAGCCGCTCCCCAGACGCGCGCTACCGCGCCGGGGTTTGGCGTGCGGCGCGGAGATTCCGACGGCCAGCCGCTTTCCCGACGCCGCTGCGGCCGATTTTAGCGGTATCCGGCTGACGCGGCGCTCCCCGGACGAAGTTGGCGGACCCAGTGCGGTTAGTCTGATGTCACTATTGCTGGATGGTGAGCAGTGCTCACAGCAGGTCACGTGATGAGGATGAGGAGCGGATGGAGGTGAGTGACTCGATCTCGATGGCGAAGTCCGCAAAGCCGATGCTGCTCCTTGCTGCACCGAACATGCCCATCATCTCCATTCTTGTCGCATTTGGTCCCAGCTTTAATTGTTCTACCGAGTACGTTTTGACCTTCAGATAAGCCATCGAGAAGACCGCCATTGCTGCCAACATGTTGGGCTACTGTGAGGGTCGTGTAGCATCTTGCTTATGCGCAGAGATGAGAGCATGATTTGCATGACGGCTGCGGGTATTTGCAAGTTGCCAGTCAGCAGCAACACCACCAACACTAGTATGAATGACAGGCCAACGGAAGCAAGATGGAATAAACCGGGCACAAAACGATCGATACTGATGGCCATTGGGAATGAAAGCAGGAAATTATGTGCAAGATGGAAGGGTGGTATGTGCATCTGCAAGATGATTCTTCTTTTAAAAAAAAAATCTTGTTCGAAGATTTGGCCAGACCCAAATAATAATTCCAAATAAATCTTAAACTCTCACTCACACATACGTAGTATGGTGGAAAATTTAGTATCACATTGTTACTTCACGAGGAGTGAAGGATGGACGCGGCCGCACATGTGCGTGAATGCGCAAATTCTCTCCACAACCTTGTGGGACGTCGTCCTCAATACGTGAGACAATTCTCATCTCCTACTTGCGCCTATATTTGTTCAGTTGACCTGTGGCCCAATGGCACGGCCCAAAGCACGGCTTTTTGGCCCGATCACGGTAATGAATGGGCCCGGGCTGATCTGACCCAAGACGTAGGGTCGTGCTTGGGCCATCACCTCAAAGACGGTGGGTGGCACGGCACGGCCTGTTAAATAGGCTTGGCCCTGTGAAGACCTGTAAATAGCAAATCTTCCTACCAGCCCACCATACATGCGTCCCACGTCGTGCAAACCAATGTAACTAACTAGGTAGACTAACTACTATATATAGCATGCAGCGACAGAGACACATGCACGTTAACTAAAAATAATAGAGCTCATCGTATAGGCCCACACCGCTCATTGTTGAGCACATGCTGCAGAAAAAACACAGCATGCTAAATAAGTTCCGGCGCTTATGACTTTCCTTCTCTAACTTTTGCCAAAATCTGTTTTTCCACCCTAAACTTTAAAACTAGACAAACAATCTCCCTTAACTTTTTTTTTAAACCATGCGTTTTACCTCCCTTGAGTGGTTTTGATTGTGGTTTTGCTACAGTGATAGTGGTTTTGTCTTTTTCTTTTTTATTTATGTCGGCTAAAATTTTAAAAAATCATATTAAATCATAAAAATAGAAAATTAATTTTGTTAGGCTCCACATGAGATCTACATAGCGAATATATAATTGGGTATGATTTAGCATAACGATTTTACTAGTATTTTCTTTTTTATTTATTTTGGCTAAATCTTTGAAAATCATAATAAATGATAGAAAAATCATAAAATAGGAAATCAAATTTTTTTAGACTCCACATGAGTAGATCTATAAATAAACATATAATATGGTATACTTTAGTACAAAGTTCTTGCTATAGCTTTCAATCTATATTTTTCTATAATTAATTGAAATAATTTATAACGGTAGCTTCTATAATTATTTTATTGGACTAAAACATATTATATTATATATTTACTGTATAGACCCACTCATGTGGCGTCCAACAAAGTTAAAATTTTCATATTATGATTTTTCTATGATTTACAATGATTTTTTAAAATTTAAAAAAATAAATAAAAAAAAGGCTAGCAAAAACTTTGTACTAAAGCATACCATATTATATATTCAATGTGTAGATCTACTTATGTGGAGTATAACAAAAATAGATTTTTCATTTTTTATTTTTTTGTGATTTACTCTGATTTTTTAAAAATTCAGCCAAAATAAATAAAAAAAAAAGACAAAACCATCATCCTTTGTAGCAAAACCACCGTCACAAAACCATTTTAGGGAGGTAAAGTGCATGATTTGAAAAATTAGAGGATGTTGTTTGTCCGATTTTAGAGTTTAGGGAAGAAAACCGAACTTTCACGAAAGTTGGAGAAAAAAAAAAAGTTTTTCCTCATGTATATATATGATCGTGGTCACGGGCCGATTCCACTTGGACATGACGGGCGTGATTGTTTGCTTGGCCCAGGCCCAACACGTACAACGTCCCTTTCCCTTGATTGATTACCTAGCTAGCTCTCCCCTTCAGCCTGGCCCGCAAGGACCTCAAAGCACCATGGAGCAAGGCCCTCAAGAAACGAAAGTGGACTTTCTTTCTTTCTTTCATTTTTTTTTTTGAGTCTGGCTCGTTGTCGCGCTCGATGGAGCAATGCGGTAACCTCCGTAGCATTTTTAGAACACTGCATTTGCGCGTAGTTAAGTACGGAAGAAGGAAGAGGAGAGTAAGATGAGTGTATCCTATGTGCCGTTGTGCTGCGATGAATTTAGGAGCCCTAACTCATGCATGGGCATGGCGAGGTCCACGCCATGACACAACACAAGGCTAGCTTGAGGGATTCCTTCATGAAAGCAGAGGTAGGTACACCTCACTATCCCTGCTAGCTGCTGATCGAGTCACCCCATCATCACCTGACACCTGGCATGCTCGGCGGTAGAGCAGCAGTCGGGCCGGCCAAGACCAGCAGACGCCAAGTGGTTCAAGTACGGTCGCCAGCCCAACAGGCCCATCCCTCATGATATCGGTTTTGTGATTTGATATATCACGAATGGAGTGTAGTACAGGCAGGAGAATATATAGGAGCCTGTGCACAAGTAGTTAATCAGACGGACGGGGCGGATGGACGGACCGATCCGGCGGAGGCCCGAGCCGGCGGCGCCGCAGCGGCGGTGGAACGGCCTCGGCAAGGGCGGGCCCCATGCGGAGGCGGCGCAGGCGTTGCGGGCGAGCGCTCTCCCGACGCAGCGGCCTCGGCAAAGGGCAGCCCCTACGCGGCGGTTCAGTGGCGGGAATGCGTGCCCGCCTCGGCCCCAAACGCGGCGGCCACGCGCGCGGTGGCCCCCAACGCAGCGGGCCTGGGTGCCGCAGCACGGCACGGGCGGCCCCAGCGGTGTTGGAACCGAGGCGGGGGCTCGGCTTCGGTCCGGCCCAGCTGGCTATGCAGCGGCCTTGAGCTGGCGCCTCCACAGGTCCAGGCTCACTGGAGCCTACATATCAAGGTCTAGGCCTAACTCAACCCAAAAGACTAGCCTGATAGGTGAGGACTGCCACGCCTTATATGTTGTGCTCCCCACCATCGATTACCGATGTGGGACTAACCCAACAATCTCCCCGTAGTCACACATCGGATCCAACTCTTTTTAACTCACACCTTTGTGTGGCCAAGGCGTTGTCGAGGCGGGCTCTCCCGCCACTGCGTGACCTTTGCCGAGATTTGTTGCGGTTTTTACGGACCGGCTCGATACCAATTGTTGGAACCGAGGCCGGGCTCGGCTTCGGTCCGGCCCAGCTTCGCTGGGCGCGAGCGCGAGCCGGCGCCTCCACAGTCCAGCCCCCTTTGAGCCTACATATCAAGGTCTAGGCCTAACTCAACCCAAAAAGACTAGCCTGATAGGTGAGGACTGCCACGCCTTATATCTTTGTGCTCCCCACCATCGATTACCGATGTGGGACTAACCCAACAGGCGGCAAGGGGCGGGGTGAGCCCTAGCAAGTGGCGCTGGTCGGCCCCCAGGCGGGCGACGTCAGCGCCCAAGGGCAGCACGTCCATCCCCGGCGAGACGCCAGCCGACCCGTGCCATCCCGGTGAGCGGGCGTAGCCAGCCCCGGAGGGCGGCGCGGCCAGCACCAAAAGTGCGGCGTGACTAGTCGCCTGCAGTTGTATCGAAAATCGAGTTCCGGCGAGCAAGCGCGAAGGAAGCCGACGAGCCTGCAAGTTCCGGCGAGCGCGCTTGAGTCATCTCCGCCGTGTGGGCCGACGAGCCTGCTGAGCCGTGACGCGCGGGAGAAGCACACAGGGTCATCGGTGAACTAGTCTACAATGATGCATAGCTCTGTTCTTTCTCAAATTTCTCTCAAATTTGTATATAAAAATTTTAATTGAACTTAATCAAATTTGTTCTTCATATATAACTGTACTAGTTTGGTTCAAGAGCAGAGATCGAATTTTGAACGGTTTGGCAGATATAGAGCTTCAAAATTTGGTAGTTTTGATACACAATTGGAATACAAGTTCAAGTTCAGCTTCATATCTGTCTATTTATGTGGACGAGTTCAGGGTGTGTGCAAACTTACAAAAATTGATTTCCTTTTCTAAAAGTGCTATTTATAGTGAATCAATGACTAGCATAGTATTTTTCCCTTTTGTAACAAAAGTTGCATAAAGCTTTGATGGATACAAAATTTAGAAAATATATATTTTTCCTTTCCAAAATAGTCATTTACCTACAAATTAGTGAACAAATTAGTTTTTTATAAGTATTTTGCATATAGACGGTCCACAAACATCTAAGCCTTTACTGCTATTTTTCCACAGCCTACAGTTTCACAGTTGCTCTAACCAAACGAATTTCTGCTTTTTCCACAACAGCTTTCTCACAGCACCTTTTATTTTAAAAGCCCATAGCTCACAACAGCTTTTCCAAAAGGCACAGCTTAACCAAACAGACCTTAACTAATTAGGTGTGATATTTTATATACCCAGTTGAACTGTTGCCATGTAGCAGGAATTGGTTGAGATGCTATATGGGGCAGCTCTCATTGCTTACAATTTACATGCCCCTATTAATATCCACATGAAACCCAAAGAGAATAATGCAGTGGTTTGGCCACTTTGCTGTTATTGGGGAATCCACACATAAAAGCTAAGGCACTTTCTCAATTTGCATTCGTAAATCGTGACACATGTGCTGGGAAGAACTTGAGTGGGAAGGCAAGGATGGGCATTGTCCTGCTGTAGTTGCTACCAAGCCTCATTATTTTCGTGATCTTGATGTTTTCCAGACACAGTGGATAATTTCTTGGAGTATGTCCCAGATTTCTGGTCTTTTGATGAGCTTGCTAATTCTATTGGTGAAATACTGCAAATTGATGCAGAATATTTTGCTTATCAATTTTTATACTTGGTGTATGAGGAGAATTCATTCCATATTCGACCACCACCTTGGCGCTGAAACGTTGCATGCTCTCCTAAGACCACTATTATCTTTACAGTTTATATATAATTTGCGTAATGTATTTATACTATTTCGGAACTTTGAATGCATATAATGTTGTACCCTCTATTTTGTGGTCAGTTTTCCTCGGCTGGTGATTGCCTTCTGTGCTTTTATTTTTGTGGTGATACGTGGTTAGATTCTCTGTTCCGATTAATAGATAAAATTATTCACTAGCTGGGCCTATCTGTGTTTGGGTATTGAGAAAAATGTCATGAAATATGTTAGTTCATATTGATCCATTGTATTAATAAAATATGGCACCATCTATACTACAAGGGAACACTTAAAACTATCCTAGATACACCCAAGAATGTGCCCCCCGAGATAGGTATTAGGTTTTGAGTCTTTCTCTATTGATCATATCTATTAAATCGTATCTATCGTATATATCTATGGGTTATTTTATTTGACAAATAAAATCACTAGTCAGATATGTAGGAGGGACTTCCTGCAGACGCCCTACAGGCAGCGGCATCGCCTGCCTACATAAGTACTCCCTCTATCTCTGAAAACTTCAACTTTTAGAGTTGTCTTAAGTCCAATTTTTCAAACTTTGACTGAACTTATAGAAAAAACGCTAAGATTTATCATATCAAATTAGTACCATTAGATTTATCATATAATATATTTTCATAAGATATTTATTTTATATTATAGATATCGATACTCTTTTCTATAAAATTAGTCAAACTTAAAAAAAAGTTTGACTTGCATAGATTTTAGGAGTTGAAGCTTTTTAGGGACAGAGGGAGTAGCCCGTTCTGCAGGAACCTGCTAGTTTAGGTACTTGGCTAACTGCAGGCTTCTGTTGGGCTTTGCTGCAAAACACAAACAGGCCTGCAGGCGCCTGCCCAAGTCATTCCTGTAAACCACGCGTGCGGCACCAACCTGCAATCTTCAGATTATACGGCAATAGCATTTTTTAAAAAAAATATGCACAGAGGATCCACTTCACTAGGTGGCAGTTGAGCCCATAAGCCATTTTGGACAATGATATTTAAAAACTTTTGACAGGATAAATATTGTCACAATATGAAATTTGACTACCTTTACGATGATTTTTGTGACACTCATTTAGTTATATCACTGAGTTGAAATGCTTCCAAAGCAAATATCATAAACAAATCAATTCAATGACCTTTTAATCGGATATCATGCCAACCAACACGTTTCTCTTGTAGTGAATAGAGCTCACTAAGAGACGATGAGACTGAAGGCGCTACTTGATTTACCCGCAATTCAAATTGCAGTCACAAGATATGTAAATAGGAAAAAAAAAAAAGAAAGATGACAATAGCTCTAAGTCGCATAGAGTTCAAGTTCATGCAAATAAATTGAGTAAACATGCATCAAAAGAGAACAATCATAATCAAATAAATAAACAAAATTGTCTGAAAAGAATATTCGAATAAAAAATCCAAATACGACAATAAGCAAACTAGGTACCCGTGCTATTTGCTTAGACCAACTTGCTAGTATTTATAAATTAATTATAAACAGCGTAATAACACCGGTTTCATGCATCTTCATTTTTGAAGAAGAGCAGTAATATAGTAAATAATGAATAATATTTTTGTTCTTGGATATGATACCGAGAGGTTCCGATCTGATGAGCAGCAGCTTGACTGAAGTGAATAATTAACTCCTGGTTGCGCGCGTGGGTGTGACTTTGCTCTTCAGATCAAAGAAAACTAGTTCTCCACCTCCCGCTGTCTGTGGGCAGTCAATACATACAAATTAATAAGAGGCATCAATCGTATATACCTAGAGAGAGAATAGAGAACGACGGTATATAGTTTTGTTAATCAGTGACAATAGAGAACGCATGCATGAGAATGTAGAAGCTTTTATATATATATATATACCTAGGCCAAATCGTATCAACTTGGTAGGTCAACTCTGGGCGAGTCAGGAACGTGTCCACAGTCTCCTGGAACACGCTCATCGGCACAGCATCAGCCTCGTCATCCCTTTTGGCGGCCAATGGAGGCTGAGCATTGTGTAGATGTATGCGCTTGAGGCAGGAGAGGTGCTGGAGCCCCTCCGGTGTAGCCCTGTCCCAATGAACAACATCGAATGCCAGCCAGAGATCTTCTAGGCTGGGCATCGCCCCTGCCTCAAATGTCAGGGACGATATCCCGTCGCAGTCGAACATAAACCAATTGACAAGAGTGAATAATCCTCCTCCTCCTATCACGATCCTTGTCGTTGGGACATGCACAATCCGGAGACGGAGATTGATGAGGTTGGGTAGCAACCCAATAATGGCAACGTCTTCCTGGAAAATTTGCTTCGCACCAAGGTCCAAGTCCCAGAGGCATTGCAGATGGCCGACCCACCTAGGAACGTTGGTGAAGGTCCAAGCACCCAGTCTGAGCCGCTCAAGGCTGTTTCCAAAAGGAGGCGAAAGCGAGCTCAACGGATCAGCACAGTGCCTAACATAAATACTTTTATTCACCGACACCTCAAGCAGTCTGAGCTTGCCGAGTTTCTCCAGACACGTACACAAAGCAATCATCCATGCCTTTGTCGACGGCAACCCAAGCCAAAAGATAGACAGCTCTGATAGACCCGTCAGCTCGCCCAGTCCTTCGATACTTTCCGATGAGCTCGATGAAAGGCCAATGCCACGCAAAGTGCGCAGCTGTTTCATCTCCTTAATCCCACAAATCAGTCTGATACCACCAAGACCTGGCATGCTCAGATGGGACAACCGTGGCACGTCAACCAAGTTCAATGAATTTATACAAGGGACTAGCTCAGACAGATCCAAAGTCTCCAATAATCGGAGCCCCCTTATTTCAGCTGCTGGTAGCATCACATTGTAGTAGCCTTTTACCTTTAGATATCTCAGATAGGATAATCGGTTGATGATACCAAAAATATCCACTACCATCTCATTGTAATCAAAAAACTCTAACACTCGCACAAACTTGAGCTCCAACAACAGAGGTATCAACAAGCATGATCTATTGAACATTGTAACAGAACGGACATGCGACAGGTTCCCAGCTGCATTCGTCATAAGCATTGGGCCACCCTGATCTTTGTATGCCGTACGAACAGTAAGTCGACGAATAACCTTATCTTTCACTGCTACGATCTCTTGAGGCCCATTTATGATACTGATAAAATTGTCTTCCTCACACTTCCTTAGAATAAGGTCTAGCATCATATCATGTACTCTATAACCGAAAGGAAACTCAAATTGTGTCATGCTCCTTTTGACTAGCTCATTCAAATAAATCTCAGCGACATCCCATACATTTTGCTGACAGGAGGCGCTTACAAAGCCCTCTGCCACCCATTTTCTCACTAGCTCAGCCTTGTTAATGATGTGGTCCTCTGGATAAGTACCAAGATGCAGAAAGCATGTCTTTAGGTGACGAGGCAAATGCTTGTAGCTGAGATCTAAGATATCCATCATCTTTTCATAGTCAATGTCTGTTTCCAATTCAGGAGCTAGCGCAGTTTGGATGTACTCCGATGCCCCCCTCAAATTTGTTTGTTGTGAAGCTAAAATACCAGCTATAGTAATAATTGCAAGTGGTAGACCACCGCACCTCTTCAAGATTGCATAAGAAACTTCTACGAATTGAGAAGGACAATCATCTTCAGATCCAAATATTCTGGTAAAGAATAATTTTCTTGAATCTGCCTCACTTAGGGGCTTCATATTATGAATGAATCCACTGTCACGACAACATCTTTTTGCCACCTCATGATTACGAGTGGTTATCATGACTCTGCTACAAAAGTCATTTTGTGGGAAAGCACATTGAATGTCATCCCATGCTTTGGTTTCCCATAAATCATCCAAAACGATGAAGTATCTGCCCACAAATATTTCGCAGAGAGCATATACGTTAAACTCCATATGAAAGAACACTTGATGAGCTAACAACACACACAGGTAATTTAGATTGTGTAAATTATCATTTCAACCTAGTAATTAGATACATCGTCATACGCACGGTACGGTGGTATATTAGTTAGCTAGACATGGGAATACGTCTTTTAGATTAGATTTTTATGGCTGACTACCTACTAGCTAGCCTTTGGTTCAGAAAAGAAACAATACTTATATATTGTTTGGATAGGGATAGGGTTTGGGATAGGGATACAATATCCCACTCTTTAAAAGATCCTAGCCATTCATTTTTACACCTCATTCAACCTTAACCATTCATCTATTTCCCTTTCCCTATCCCACCCTTCTTATCCCAATATCCAAAGACCTCCTTAGGGTTTGTTTGGTAGGAACGTATCTAGTGCAAACTAACTTCCCGTGAAAACCCGTGTAAACCACGGTAAAAAAGTCGTCTAAATTCACCAAAAAATTCACACATGTAGATGATATGATGATACACAAACCTTGCAAAATATCTTGTCGAAACTTCGACTTCGTTTGTGAGATACAAAAATAAGAAATTTTAAGCCAGAAAAGTCTGTCCGGATGATTTGGTAGAAATTTGTTATTTTTATACCTTACAAACGAAATCGAGTTTAGACAAGATATTTTGCAAGTTGTGTATCATCTTATTTTCTACATGTGCGAATTTTTTTGGTGAATTTAGATGACTTTTTTACCGTAGTTTGCACGGTTTTCACGGGAAGTTAGTTTGCACTAGATACGTTCCCTTGTTTGGTTGGGCTGTAGCTTTTTGCAAAAGTTGCTGTGAGCTGTGGAAAAGCAGCCGTGGAAAAAGCAGAAAGCCGTTTGGTTAGAGGTGTTGTGAAACTGTAGGCTGTGTAAGAAATACCTGTAATGCCTCTGATGGCTTGCACGACTGTTTATATATAAATTGCTCGTAATAAAATAATCTATTCACTAATCTGCATATAAATCACTATTGTAGTAGGAAAAAACACTAATCTTGCATCCATCAAAGTCATTGGTCCACAAAAACAAAAATAGGTTGGAAGCCCAACCAAATACACCCTTAATTATCTCCTTTTAGAAACCCACCTGAATATTAAGTTTCTATACAAAACGGGTGGTATATGTTAGTTGCATATAAAAAGAGCACTCCTAGGCATACAACCATTTTTTTGAATACAACATTACAACTTTATGATCTACTCCCTTTGTCACTAGGACTCACGTTGGTCAAACTTTCTTATTAAGCTTGATTAGGTCTATAGAAAATATTAGCTAAATTGTATCTTCAAATGAGTTTACCATGAAATTATATTCAACTGCCTACCTAAAGATAGTACTACTTATCTATAAAAAAAATATTTATATTTGGTCAATGTTGAAAATATTGATTTCTTGGTAAGTAAGAATGACACATTTTATGGGACAGATCAGGTCGTACATTTGTTTTCTATAAGGCAGGTTGAAGGTTACTAATCGTTAGCATTCCCTCATTCCAAGATATATATGTCATTTAGTTTTGTTTTAATTTGTTCTAAGTCATCCATAAAATAAATGAGTTTCATGAAATCTAGCATGAGATGTGTGGTAGTCTATATTTAATTAGTATTGTACATCTTATATATTTTTTTTTTGCTTTGATAAAATTTGAAAAGACTTTACTTGACTTATGAATAAACTAAAATGACCAACATTTTCAAACGGGAGATTACAATTTTGTAATCATAGGATATTAGCCACCCTAAATATAGGAAAGTCAACAAATGCTCATCAATCTTAAAACAAGAAAAATATTGTCTAGTCCAACCTAATAGAGATCGAATCAAATCAAATATTGGCCGCAGACTATATTGAATAATAAAGGTGTAACTCATGTTATGTTTTTCCTTCATGCATCGTATCAATACTAATATTGAAGAATTTTGGTAAAAAATCTAAGATATTTACATGTTAATTTAAATATGAATGAATCATCTGATTTTGTTTACGCAGAACGAGATAAAGCATTATGATCAAGTACCTCTTATCCTTTAAGTGTTCGCGGAGGGACATGCGCACTCTGCATTTAATGCCTACATGGCCGAATACAAGTCTTTGCCAGATATTAATTGCATATAAAAAGAGTACTACGGCCTACGACTATTTTTTGAATACAACGGTACAACTTTATGGTCTACTCCCTTCCTCCCATAAAAAGAGTCGCTAGGACTCTGCTGGTTAATAAGTTTGACCAGATTTATAGAAAATATTAGCTACATTTCTACCCTCAAATGAGTTTATCATGAAAATATATATACTAATTATGCATCAAAAATGTTAATATTTTCTCATATATATTGGTTAACATTGAAAATGTTTGACTATATGGGGAGTGGGGAATGAGAATAAAGGTTACTAATCATTAAAGGTTACTAATCGTTACTACTCCCTCGTTCCAAGATATATGTCGTTTAGTTTTGTTTTAAGTCATCTACAAAATCAAATGAGTTTTCCAAGATATCTGTCGTTTAGTTTTGTTTTAAATCATCTACAACCAAAATGAGTTTCATTAAATCTATCATGATATGTGTTGATAGTGTGTATTTAGTATTGTACATCTTATATCTTTATATTTTTATAAACTTGCATTGGCAAAAAATTAGAGAAGTCTTTATTTGACTTATGAATAAACTAAAACGACCTACATTTTCGAACCAAGGAAGATTACAATTTTGTAACCAGAGGATATTTACCACACTAAATATAGTAAAGTCAACAAATGCTCTTCAATGTTAAAACAAGACAAATATAGTCTAGGCCAACCTAAATAGGGAATCAAGTCAAATATTGGGCACAGACTATATTGAATAATATATGTGTAACCGGTGTTATGTTTTTTTTTCCTTCCAATGTGTCGTACCCATACTAATAGTGGAGAATTTTGGTAAAAAACCTAAGATATTTATATGTTAATATAAATTTGAACAAATCATCTGATTTTATATGTTAATATACATTCAAACAAATCATCTGATTTTGTTACACAAAATGAGATAAAGCATTATGACCAAGTACCTCTTATCCTCCAAGTGTTTGCTGAGGGCGTTGACTAGGTCATGCGGCACCAAGAAGTCATGAGAATATTGTGGAAGTCCAAGTCCAATCAGTATTCTCTTTAATAGGTTGGTAATGTCTGGATTCTGAGAAACACACACATTTGCTTTGCAATTGAATTGCCCTTCAACTTGACGATACACCTCATTGGCAAGCGTCGTCTTGCCCAAACCTCCAAATCCAACTATTGACATAATCTTGAGCTGTTGCTCCACATCATTAACCCATTTAGAAAGCTCTTCCTTTTGGGTGTCGATGCCCACAAGGGTTGTTGAATCCTTGCAGAGTATAGACAACCGAGGATCGGCAACCACAGGTGTAGTACTAGAGATACACACATCAAACTTGTACCTCTCTCGACGTGTACTTGTTTGCATCACACGAGTCTTGATCTTCTTGATCTGATTGGCTATGCGATAACGATCCTTGATAGTTCTCAGAAAGCCAGAAGCTTTCTGCAGGAGCCCCACCTTGTTGCCGGCCTCACCACCAACACGGTGCATGAAGTCGTCAATACAATCTTCGATGTCATAGGACATGTCTATTATGTCCTTCCTCCACTCCTTGGCCTGAGAATCAAGTCTGTCAGCAGCATCCATCTTCTCAAGTAGAGCTTCCATTGCACGGAGCTCCTCCCTAAGGAAAGAAACCTCCTTCCGAAGACCCTTGATCTTCTTGTACTCGTCACCCATGAGGGTGCTCAGCTTATGCAAGACTGGTTTCATCACTCCCATTGAAACGCTCACTGCAATTCCGGCAGCTGCCATATCGTCTGTAGGCACTTGTTTCTTATATACTTCGGCCGACAGCAGCTGGTGGGTCAGAAATCAGAACTCAGTTCGATCGGACCAGGGAGGAGCAGCATATGATGAATCAGTGCCTGTGCAGGAAGGTGAACATAAGAATCCATGTGGAAGAAGAAACTGAAAGCCATATGTGTTGCACTGGAAAGATATATAGCGTTAAAAAAAACTTAATCTCGATACTTGATCTGGAATTAATACTGTATTGATAGTCTTCTTACTATATGATATAGATAAACATGATTGTCATCATTACTGATTTGAAGAACTGATGACAGACGGATTAATAAATGATTTGGCCAAATCGAGGCTTTGTTGGGGGAAAACAACTGAGATATGGGGAAAGGAAAAAAAAAATGAGTGGAGCCGTAAAATGAGGTGAAGAAGAGCACAAGCTGGGGGCCTGCTGGTCCTTTTTTCAGTTCATCGTCAAATACTACTGCCTGAGCTCTAAAATCCACAAAACAGATGAGTCAAATTAAATATCACCAGGTCGTCACAGATGAGCGGTGGACTCAAAATCTGATGATCTGCCCTCCCATGCATGAAACTCCATCAAAGCATGCAACAAATCTGCGGCCACAACACAGAAATGGAATTCAATGTGATAAGAACATCGAAGGGCACACGAACGAAGAGCAGACAGAACCTGCGCTTGCAAGGAAGCACTCACTCACAGATCGATTAGGAAGCAGCAGCTAGCCTAGAGCGGCCAATCATATGGGATAGACGATAATATCTCCGGAGTATAGATCTGAACCGTAGCAGGGAGCAGAGCACAACATATGAAAGCAGCTCGCCTCGTACAATCTACAAGCATGGATGGAAAGGAACAGGAAAATAAGAATCGATCTGGAAGAAAAGAGTGACAAAGGAAAGGTAAATCGATGCAGGTGTGAATCCATTAGCTCACCGTCAAATTGACCAAGTCAAGCGCGAAATCTGAGAAGCCAACTATGCCCTCCCCTTACATTAAAGCTTAGTGTGTTTCTACCAAGGAAGGTGCAAGGAAGGTGCGCCATCTTTCTGCAGGGGCTGCCCAATCGTTTTTCATACACGAGCTATAGTACTAATCAATTTCTCTTGTGCCTCTAGATTTGCGCCCACCAGTAGCCACTGGGTGTACTATAATAGCAAAAGTCCTGTTTCCAAATGAACCCACTCTCCCTTCATAAAATAAAAAATGAAAATGAATCCACTGCCGTGACCGTCAAGATCCATGCCATGGTTAAACTTAATTCTTGGCCAGCGTGCCTCGGGCCATGATCAAGAAAAAAAATTTATCGCATCGGCCCATGTTCAAGAATAATGCATGCTACGTGTGAATGTTGTTAATTAGGCCACACCTCGTCACATGACTCATCAGTAAAGGAAACGCGTCGGTAAGGTCTAGACAGGGAATAGGAGCTGGTTATGCGTTCTGACCCAGCCTAGAAAGCTACCAACTCTGTTATATATAACAAAAAAAAGCTACTACCAACGCGTTCATGAAAAGAAAAGAAATGCAATGGAGTATTTGCATGCATAGACATGTGGAAACGACAGGGAAACTCATGTAGTCGTCGTCACGTGGTTAGCCAGACAAAAGTCGGGCTAACATGCGTCCCATGTCGTGCAGACTAATTGTTCCCCTAATCTATATTATAGTTGCTATATTAAAATGCACAGCAGAAACAGTTAGTCTGCATGACATGGGACAGTCACTGACTCACTGGCCTGTCACCGAAAGGGACAAGGGAGGCTTAGGAGTCACTGATCTGGAACGTTTCGCAAGAGCACTAAGATCACAATATATGTGGTTCAGCTAGAAGAACATGGAAAGGGCATGGATGGGGCTAGATATCCCCTGTCACAAGATAGATAAAGACCTTTCTATGCCTCCACGACAGTAATGGTCGGTAGAGTGTAGAGAGGAGATATGGCAAATTTATGCCCTCAGCTTAGTTGCATGGCAAAGTGGTGAGAAACATCACCCCTAAATCTATACACAAAGGCAATTAGAAAGAGAATCATAGTACAAAAGGATCTTAATAATAACCATTTGACTAAACTTGTTTATTTACCAATTTCAACGGATACTAAAAAAAGGAATTTTGCATGCTATAGGAAGAAATCGTAGAGGTGGAAAGGAACAGAATGAGGATGACTGGATCATGTGGAGATGGACTAGTGATGGGGAGTACAAGATAGCGTGTATAACATCAAATTCATTGTAAACTCAAACAAGTTAAGAATTAGTTCTATATGGCGTGCTAAGGCTGAACAAAACTGCCATTCCGCTGAAAAAAATACCATTTTTCCGCATGGACCTTATTGCAGTGCAAAATCCTCACAGAAGATAACATCGAGAGAAAAGGATGGCAAAATGATCCCATGTGAAAAAATTGCAATGGTGCCCACGGAAATCTGACACACCTTTGCAAAGATTGTAGTTATAGTAAATTAGTTTGATCCTTGGGTGGTTCAACTTAGCAACAATTATCAACGCCAACCATCGGTTACTTTTGACACCTATTGGAGAACATGGAAATCAAAACTAAAAAAAATAAAAAAAAACTGATGGCATTATCATATATTTTTGGTGGAATGATACATGGAAGGGAATAAGATGAACATTCAAACCAGAAAAAATGGCCAGAGAATTTAGGTTTCCTGATTAAAGATGATATATAGCAATATCAATTGGCAAAAATCTCCAGATTAAAATTTTCGTTTCATCGGGAAGAATGTTGTCACCTCTGCTACATAAGAAGGGGTTATGTCAAATGTCGTATTTAGCAATTTCAGTAGGATTAGTTGGTGCACAAGTTATGTTAGTTTTGATTCCTCTAGTCAAGACATGTCGCTCTTCTGTTCTCTCTCCCTCTCTCTCTCTCTCTCCCATATGTGGTTGACCCTCGAAGAAGACATGTAATTTTTATCTATTTCCGTTGCGTCTGTCCTAGCCATGGCTCACACGCCCGGCCGGCTACAGTTGACCAAGACCGAAATTTGCTTAAAAAAATGCTGACCAGACCGAACATTACAAACAATTCCAGTACTGCCTCGCCGTAGGAGCATGGCATTGGCATCTAAAGAAGCTCTTCGTCTAGGCCGCTAGCTTGACTTCTGACGTCTCCCTGCATCTCCCTCCTCCTGGTTGAGCGCAGCCGTACCGGTACGCCGATCAAGAGGGCGAGCAATATCATTCGTCGAGGGCTCCTCTTGATGCTGAGCACGAGGTCGAACAGAGTCATTCTTCGTGCTTCAATCGTAGCCATCATATATTTTCACATCGCCTTTGTTTTTTTTTTTCTATATATATTCATCTCGTGCTCACACCAACTGTAGCAGCCTACTCTGTGATGCCCTGCCTATTCATTCTGGCCCCTGCCTCCCCTCCCGTCCAACGGAGAAGATCGTTCCTATGCACTCCTTGGTGTACTTGCTTTGGTCTCCATTGGCTCCGGCGGGATACACATCAGTGTCATGTTCGCGGCCAACGCTGTGGCTATATCCTCGTACAACGTCTGGAAGCTTTATCCCGTCGCGCCGCCTTGGCTCCGCCGGTACTGGATCCGCAAGCTTTCTCCGATCGTACAGCCATGGCTCCAATACCTTTATGCACTTGCGCCGGCGTGGCAAGACGAAGAAGAAACAGGGATTGGATTGGTCATTGGAACAGCGCACGCGTGGCATCCAGTCTGTACTCTGTATCCCTCCCTGACCTAGGCGCGGTGGTGAGGCCAGGATCTACAATCGGTAGCCTGAAGAGATCGATCAATGAATGTTGTGTTGTAACATCATGGTAGTCCAGGACGGATTCTCTTCTCCCACAGCACTGGATCACGGAGTTTGACGATCGACCTGGCCAGCAGCAGGGCACCGGCTGCTGGTCAGGTTTCTGGCTGGCGATGCACGGGAGGCCGGCCTGGCTGGCTACTGGCCCTTGCCGCTTTGCCGAGCAGCCAGCCGCCAGCTGCGGCTGCGTCGTTCCAGCTGCACGGCCGAGGGCCGAGACGCCAAGATCCGGATTCGGTGGGCATCAGTACTTGCCGATGCTGCGGATGGCCTTGGCGGGTCGTCAGGAAGGTGGGCGTGCAGGTCCCCGCGTGGGCCAAGCCTGGCACGGACGAGGCCCGTGCTCCCGCGCGCTCGCTGGCTAGAAGACCAGCGGCCGCCGGGTTACAAAGCCTGAGCAAAATAAGAGTTGAATTGCCCTTTAACACGCTGCGGGGGTGGCTGAAGTTACCAAATATGACAGAGTGGTGCTTTCATCCTCTTGCAACAACTTATGCATATACAGCTAGCGCAAATTAGAGGGGGGTGCCTGGCTCTTGTAGATATGAAAATTTAATTCAAAACCATGGTAAAAATCTGTTGCTAACATAGAATTTTTGAATTTTTATGGGTGCCTGGGCACCCACAGTCAACAACGTAGCTCCGCCCAGCATATACGTATATTGAACGCGTCTGTCAATAGTTTCATTGGGTTGCACGCCTTTATTTATCTAGCGCACGCATCATCATCGAGTGGCGATGGTCATTAAAATAGTGAGTGGGTGACCCATGACCAAAAAGTGACCACGGACAGGCGCTGCCTAATTAAACTGAGCTGACATCAACAACTTATGGACTAGTTTGCCTCAATCAATCATAGCAGATATGCAAATTCATTATTCCAAGTAGTGCATGCACATGGTGCGAACACAAGGTTCATACTTGTGGTTCAGTTGTGATGATGAGTGATTGATTCAACTACTAGCATCTCGGATGGGGTGCTACTGACGGTGGTGAAAGCCACGAGTTCCACATGTATCTTGGCTTGTATTGTGCAGGTGTCGAGCATGGAGGCGGTGGCCGACGGCGAGGTGAAGGTCAAGTGATGGCGGGCCGCGCCGAATGGACCGGGAGCGGTGAAAGGGCGGACACATCGAGACTTGGACCGAGGGACCCGGAATCGCCGGGCGGGATCGCGTTGCCGCGGCACTTGGCTTCGACAAGTGCAAGGACATGGGCGGTTTGTTGGTTTGGGCCTCAAAACCAACGGTGGAGGGTTTCGGTGGTTTGGGCCTCAAAACCACCCGGCGGGTTTTCGGGTTGAGCCTCAAAACCCCGGCGGAGGAGGTCCCGAGGCGGACGGACGGCACGTGGCGGCATCGGGGAGGTCGCGTCGAGGCGGCTACCGGTGAGAAGGCGCGGTGGCCGTCGGATCAAGAATTGCATCGAGTCAGTTCGAGTTGGACCGCAATGTCCCTAGGGCTAGGCGGTTTGCTCGTAGTTGTATCGAGGGGCAAAAACTAGAAAATAAAATAAGCCCGGTCGATAAGTAAGGTGGAGGGGAGCCCCATCTCCCTCACCTCTCCCATTTGCATTTTTTCTCTTCCTTTCTAGGGTTTCCCTCTTCTAGGTGCTAAGTGAGAGAGAGGTCCACTAATCTTTACAATTAGTGTAAGAACCAAGTTTACTCATGGGAATGGAGGTCCCGAATCCTCCATGTTTCCTCGTGGGGTCAGATTGATGTGTTGATTCGCGTTTTGATTGTTGTTCTTCGTGTTCTTCATTTTTCCCCTTCTCCCCACTTGTTCCCGAAGTTGATTTCTCGAGCTGCGGTTCATCTCTTTGCAAACCACTTGTTTCTACTTGACCTTGGTCGTGGGTTGATCTTTTCCACCGAAGGATTTCATCTGAATCCTCATGAATCCACAGATCGGGTTGAATCAAGTTTTTCCGGGAAAACTTGCTCTTGAATCGGATTTCATCATTTTTCAAAGTTGCAGTGAATTTGGGGTTGTGATCTTCATGGATTAGTCTTAGAACTACCTTGTGAACCCCTCTGCAAAATATCAGGTCGATCCGAATTGATTTGATTGAGTTTTGGCTTTGAAACCGAAATTTCCAGGGTTCTGTCCGCGAATACCAGACACGTCCGGTGAGAATACCGGACACGTCCGGTAGACTGAACTTTAGAATTTTGAGCTGAAATTTTGTGGAGACCTTCTTCTGTGTGTCTGGTTTCTAGGGTTAAAATTTCATGATTTTTGGACACAGTTTGATTGGGTTTTCCATTTTTCTCCCAAAGTCGCTCTGTGCTGAAACTGAGGTCCGGTGCATACCGGACGCGTCCGGTATGAGGTCCGGTATGAGCTGAGTGTGTCCGGTCCGAAGTCGTGAATACCGGACACGTCCGGTATGAGGTCCGATATGAGTGCCTGAAGGCTGTTTCGCTGACTTGTTCGCTTCTTGATCGTCTGAGCTCCGATTTGAGTTCTGTTTGTTGCGTTGAGTTCGTGGCATCACGTGCTTCGTATCCAAGTGCTCTTGTCACAAGTTGGCTTGAGTATTTTGGATTGGCCACTCTCTCCTCCGTAGGAATCGGGTGCGTCACTTTTGGAGTTTCGTCGAGTGCTCGTCTCTGATCTTTCTCGGTTGATCCGCTGTACCTCTTGGACATCTCCAAGGGTATCCACCTACCTGTTAGGTCGTGATCTTACCGCTCGCTTGTGGTTTTGCTTTTGGGGTTCGATTTTGGGACAGCGGTCGGAAGTTTCGAAAGAAATTTGAGGCTCCCATTCACCCCCTCTGGTCGCCGTTTTCGGTCCTTCAATTGGTATCAGAGCCGGTTAAGGATCATTCCACCTTAATCGGTTCGTGATCCGCTAGAAGGCGACATGGAGCGTGGGTCAGAAAAACCGCCTCCTTTCAATGGAACCAATTACCCGTACTGGAAGATTCGGATGTCTGCCTATCTCTAGAGTCTCAGTGCGAAGGTGTGGAAAATCTGTGAGAATGCCGATTACGTTGTCCTTCCTGCTCGTGTTGGCCAAGAGCAAATGGAACAACACGATGCAAACAGCAAGGCACGTAATGCCCTCTTCTCGAGTCTTTCTGAGTCTGAGTTTGAGCGTGTCGGACACTTGACTACTGCTAGAGAGATCTGGGTGAAGCTACAGAGCTATCACGAGGGTACTCCCCAAATTAAGACCAGACTCTTTGACACATACAAGCAGGAGTATGAGAGTTTCTGGCAGCTTGATGGCGAGACCATCGATTCTATGTTCTCACACTTTTAGACTATTGTCAACAAGATGCGTGCGAACAAGCCGAACTTGCCCTATGACGATCATGAGAGAGCTTTGAAGTTGTTACATGCTCTTGATCGGAGGGTTTGGGATTCGAAGGTGCAAGCTCTTCTCGAGTCACAGAACTACGAGACTCTCACCGTGGACGAGCTCTTCAGCAAACTGAAGTCCAGTGAGATTGACCACCAGATTCAAGCCAAGCTTTACAATCCCTCTGCTTCGACTATGGCGTTGGTGTCAGGTAACGGTGTCTCTAGTTCTTCCGCTAACCCCTCCTCTACGATATTTGCCTTGTCTTCTTTGATCACAGTGACAGAGGAGCAGTTGGACGTGCTCGGAGACGATGAGCTGGCTCTCGTCATCAGCCGGTTTTTGCGGTTCCACAACAACCGCTTGAATCGCCGGCGGGGTGGACCGAAGGATGGATGCTATGGATGCGGCGACCCCGACCACTTCATCGCCAACTGTCCCAAGCGGAACAAGTACTCCTTCGGCAAGTCCACCTCCGACAAGCATAAGGAGAAGCGAGAGTACACCTCCGGCAAGCACAAGTCCAAGGGAGGCTTTGACAAGGAAGCGATGAAGCGCAAGTTCAAGAAGAAGTTCAAGGCAAAAGAGCGCGCCTTCCTCGCCTCCCTCAGCGACTTCGACTCTGACGACGAGCATGCTTCCTTCTCTTCGAGCGATGACGAGTCCGAGAGAAAGGTCGAGGACAAGCTGAACGGACTCTGCTTCTTTGCCGACTCCACCCACGGAGGCTTCTGCACCATGGCACTTGGTGACGAGGTAGAGGGCGGCAACGGCGATGCTCCCGGCGACGACGACGACTCATCTAAGGTATCACTTTCCGTCGACGCACTTGCCGCTGAGGTTGAAGATTTGACTGCTACCTTGCTCAGTCAGGATAAATTGCTTAAGCGTGCTGCTAGTGATAGAAAAGAGTACAAGGCTAAGCTAGAAGTAGCGCCTAAGGAGCTTGAGCAAGTTAAGAACACTCCTATAGTGACTGATGAGCCTGAGTGCGAGTTTTGTAGCGTCTACATGGCTGATCTTGCTAGTCTGCAGTCTAAGTATGCTGAGTTGGTTGATGAGTTTGATAGTGTGTGTGCTTCACCTGTCTTGTTGGGTGCGTGCAAGTCTTGCTCGGACTTGCAATCTGAGTTGGCAGAGAAGAATGCCAAACTTGCCTTGCTTGAGAAGGCCAACTCAGATAGCACTAGTGTGACTAAGTGTGCTCTTTATGAGGGTTTAGAGCTTGAGATTGCCAATTGCCGGCATGATAAGTGCGTACCGAGGAGGAAAACACATACCTTCGGACCATCTTGAGTTGGGTATCTTGCAGTGAGCTGCAACTTGGCATGATGGTTAACCAATTCAGGAGGGGAATTGGTGGACCGGGATTAGGCTTTGCATTAGGTGGGAAGGGTGATGATCTTTATGGCAAAGTTGGTGAGTTTAGTGGTGTGCCTCCAAGTGAAAAACCTTCCACTACTCCCAAGCTACTCAAAATCACTCCACCTAAGCCACTTGTGCCTCCCACCAAAGATGGAGTGTTTGAAGAACCTCCAAGAGCTCCACCCCAGAAACAAGTGTGGATTCCAAAACCGAACCATCTAAGGAACCCACTTGACACACTCCCTTCCATCTCTGAGGAACCCCTTCCTAAAGCCAAGCCACCTCCAAGAGTGAACCATACCCATAAGAAAGTGAGCCAAGCACCTAAGAGAGAGTTGTACCATTGTGAGTATTGCCATAGGGATGGTCACTTGGTTGAGTTTTGTTTTAGGAGGAAGAGAGATGAGAAGCATGAGTTTGAGTTGAACAACCGGAACATGTACCGTCCTCCCCATGGTGTACATGTACCGCCTGTTCAGAGGCGCACTACTAGGCCTCGAGGTGCAATGCCTCAAGGTGCTAGGCCTCAGGTTGCGAGACCACGTGGTGATCGTGCACGGCGGGGTTCAGGTCGTGGTCAATATGACTATGAACCTCACGGCGGTGCTTTTGTGTCCCACAGCTCTAGCGGACCACGTTTTCCCTCTCGTGGTGATCGCTTTCCTCAAATGGGACATGGCATGTTTGGTGTTTTCCTAACGCTTTTTCAGGGCAAATGTCACATCACTGGTATCCTTCTCAGTTTACTAACCCCAGTGGTGTGTCGTTTGCTCATCCTATGTCTTTCTATTGATGTAGGACGGAGGCTTGGAGAACACATGGCTCATTGATTCCGGATGTTCACGCCACATGACCGAAAGTTCAAAATGGTTCTCCAGCCTCGACCCCATGCAACACAAGGAGTACATCACATTTGGGGATAATAGCAAAGGTAAAGTGGTCTCTCGTGGAACCATTCGGGTTAACGAGAGCTTTGTTCTCAAGGATGTTGCTTTGGTCTCGAACTTGCATTTCAATTTGCTCTCTGTTTCACAACTCCTTGAGGATGGCTTTGAAGTGCGCTTTAAACATGGTTTTTCTCGAGTTATTGACTCTCAGGGAGATCTTGTTTGTCGGATCGTCCCCTTTGGCCGTGTCTTTCGAGCTGATTTTTCTCACTCTTTTGGCTCTTCCCGCTGTTTGGTGGCCGGATCCTCTTCTAAGCTTTAGAAGTGGCATAGGAGACTTGGACATTTGAGCTTTGACCTTCTTGCTAGGTTGAGCTCACTTGGCTTAATCCAAGGATTGCCCAAGTTAAAATTTGAGAAGGATCTTGTTTGCCACCCTTGTCGTCATGGGAAGATGGTAGCCGCTTCTCACCCACCTGTGAACCAAATTATTACCAAGGAACCCGGTGAGCTACTTCACATGGACACAGTTGGTCCAGCTCGGGTTCGGTCAGAAGGTGGGAAGTGGTATGTGCTGGTGATTGTGGATGACTTTTCGAGATACTCTTGGGTGTTTTTCATGGAGAGTAAGGATGAGGCTTTGTCACATGCTCGTGATTTGATTCTTCGGTTGAGAAATGAGTTCCCTAAGAATGCCATGAGAGCTATCCGTAGTGACAATGGCACAGAATTCAAGAACACTCATTTTGAAACCTTTTGTAAGTCTTTGGGTCTTGAGCACCAGTTTTCCTCACCTTATGTTCCGCAACAAAATGGCATTGTTGAGCACATGAATCGGACCCTTGTTGAGATGGTCAGGACGATGCTCGATGAGCATAGGACTCCTAGGAGATTTTGGGCCAAAGCAATCAACACTGCTTGCCATGTTTTCAATCGCATCTTTCTCCGTGCTTTCACAAAGAAAACTTCTTATGAGTTGCGATTTGGGAGGCTACCCAAGGTGAGTCATTTCAGGGTGTTTGGGTGTAAGTGCTTCATCTTGAAACAAGGTAATTTGGACAAGTTTGAGTCCAGGTCCTCCGACGGTATCTTTCTTGGTTATGCTTTGCATTCTAGAGCTTATCGAGTACTTAACCTTGAAACTAACCGTGTTGTGGAGACCTGTGAGGTCACATTCGATGAGACTATGCCTTGTACAACCCCTGTCTTTGAGCGTGCAGGTCATGAGGAGCTTGGTGAAAGTATTTTTGTGGAGGAGGAGCAGGATGATGCCGATTGGGGTGATCCCAAGCCGACTCCACCAGCTGCCCCTATCGAGCCTGCGACGACTACTTCAGCTCACGGTCCAGATCCCTCTACTTCCACTTCTTGGGGATAGTTGAAGCAGCTTCCTCAGCCTACACCGGCTGCACCTGAGGAGGCACCAGCTGCTGTTGAGGGGGAGGCGACTTCTTCCAGAGAGGCTCCACGACGCATTCAGCGTCGCCACCCCGCTCAGACGATGATCGGTGACATTGACCAGCGAGTCAAGCGGTCCAGGTCTTATCACATCTCTCACTTCGCTCATTCTGCATTTGTTGCTTCTTTTGAGCCCCGAGATGTTGGACATGCTTTATTTGATCCTGATTGGGTTAATGCCATGCATGAGGAGTTAGAAAACTTTGATAGGAATCAGGTCTGGGTCTTAGTTCCTCCACCTCCAGAGTGTCATCCCATAGGTACAAAGTGGGTGTTTAAGAACAAGCAGAGTGAAGATGGGGTGGTTGTTAGGAATAAGGCTAGACTTGTTGCTCAGGGGTATTGCCAGAAAGAGGGGATAGATTTTGAGGAAACCTTCGCTCCTGTAGCTCGCTTAGAGGCTATCCGCATTCTGTTAGCGTTATTTCGCTAAGGGGCTTTAAGTTGTTTTTCGGATGGATGTCAAGAGCGCTTTTCTGAATGGGTACATAGAGGAGGAAGTGTATGTTAGGCAACCCCCGGGATTTGAAAATCCCAAGTATCCTAACCATGTCTTCAAGTTGCACAAAGCTTTGTATGGTCTTAAGCAAGCCCCTAGAGCGTGGTATGATAGGCTGAAAACCTTTTTGCTTAAGAAGGGGTTTAGGATGGGATCGGTAGATAAGACTTTGTTTCTCCTCAAGCAAGGCAGTGACCTTCTCTTGGTTCAGATTTACATGGATGATATTATCTTTGGTGGCTCTTCTCACGCTTTGAATGCCAAGTTTGCAGAGTTTATGAGCAGAGAGTTTGAGATGAGCTTGATGGGCGAGTTGACTTTCTTCCTCGGCCTTCAAATCAAGCAAACGCGGGATGGGACGTTCGTGGATCAAGGCAAGTACACAAAGGACATCCTGAAGAAGTTTGACATGGGTGAGGCCAAGCCTCTTTCGACGCCCATGTCGACTACGACGGCCCTCGACGCTGACGAGGATGGAGAAGCAGTCGATCAGAAGGAGTACCGAAGCATGATCGGGTCACTGTTGTACCTGACGGCGACAAGACCCGACATACAGTTTGCTGTATGCCTCTGCGCACGCTTTCAGGCTTCTCCACGCACTTCTCACCGTCAAGCGGTGAAGCGCATCATGAGGTACCTCCGGTTTACCCCTGAGTTTGGACTTTGGTATTCTGCTTCTTTCTCGCTCTCTCTTTGCGGTTATTCGGATGCTGATTTTGCTGGCTGCCGCTTAGATAGGAAGTCCACATCGGGGACTTATCAGTTTTTGGGTTCGTCTCTTGTGTCTTGGTCATCCCGTAAACAGTCTAGTGTTGCACAATCCACCACAGAAGCTGAGTATGTCGCTGCTGCCGCTTGTTGTTCCCAGCTGCTTTGGATGATAGCCACCCTACGTGATTTTGGTCTTAAGTTTTCTAGAGTGCCTTTACTATGTGATAGTACTAGTGCCATCAGTGTTGCTAAGAACCCAGTACTTCACTCCAAGACCAAGCACATAGATGTTCACTTTCACTTTCTCCGTGATCACCAAGAGAAAGGCGATATCGAGTTGCATCACGTAGCCACCCAGGATCAGCTTGCAGATCTTCCAACTAAGCCCCTCGATCAAGCGACCTTTGCTCGCTTGCGAGGTGAACTGGGTGTGTGTTTCCCTTTTTAGAGGAGGGAAGCACTTTGTTTGTTGTACACTAGTTTCAGTTTCTTTTGTAGTCTAGATTTTGATTTGTCTTTGTATCATGGTGCATTTGCATTGCATTTTGTGATATACTTGCATTTTGAGCTTCATGTATATAACATTTGGAATGAAACTATGCTCTTGTTAGTATGCCATGTGAGTACTTGTGGTACTTGTCACCTTAGGCTCTCATTGATCATCTGCTACATGTTATGAGTTGAGCATAATTTTATAATGTGAACTTGTTTAAACTTGCTGAAATTGAAAATGTTCACCGCTTGAGATGGTAATTAGCATGTGTAGGATGTTGAGATCCCTTTATGCTATATTGTGCATGCTTGGTTACTATGTCTCATGCTTTGAGTCCCACACTTGCTTAGATACTTTACTTGTGCTAAAATCTGAAATCTAAGTAAGTTGAATGAAAAGATCGAGATGGGTCCGTATTGTCCCACATCAAGGTATCGAGACTGCTTTCAATTGCACATTTGGATGAACTTGAACCTTGTAGTGGATGACCGAAACCATTGCTTTGAGCTCCTGATTGTCTTTTGACATAGGCTCCGCTTGGTTGACAATACGGATAACCTCTTGCACACACATGCTTGACCAATACTTGTAATTTGCTGCCAACTCTAAAAATTTGATAAAATTGACAAGTTTGAGGTCTTTGACATGATGTGTGACCATGGTTTGGGGTAGTTCACCTTGTTTACACATGACTAGCACTAGGTTGATCTCTAGCTTGCATTTGCTAAGTGCTATCTTTTGTGGTGAACCCCTTTCTGAAGAACTTAAAATCTGCTCTAAACTGCTTACACTTCATATTTCATATCATTTGATCAGTTTGAGCATATGCTAGCACTTGTCTGTTGATGCCTTACTCACGTGTTTTACCGGATAGAGCATCTTTTTACTCTGATTGCTATATACCTGAAGCTTCTGCATTTGTGCATGTCATTGCATTTTAGGCTTATTGTGTGCATTATTCAACAAGGGGGAGAAATTTGACACACACACGCCTAACACATCACATGCTTATGTCAAGGGGGAGTCACTTGACATGTCTTAATTTGGTTGTCTTCTCAGAGGGTGAGACTAGTTCTCAAAGGGAGAAGAGGAGAAGATTGTGTGCACTCATGTATGCATTTACTCAGGGGGAGTTGTTTTGCATTGCTTATTGCTAGATGTGTTGAGCCTTTGCCTCTTTCTGGAGGATCTAGCGTTTTGAGTGCTTCTTGCTTCTTGCTAGATGTGTTGAGCCTTTGCCTCTTTCTGGAGGATCTAGCGTTTCGAGTGCTTCTTGCTTGGCTAGCGGTGTTGAGCCTGTTTTCTGCCTCTTCTTGAGGGCTAGCCATGTTTTGCTTGGTTGCGTCGAGCCGTTGCCCATGTCTTTGGGGACCAAGTTGTGCTTGCTTCAAATGACCCCATTTGGCTTCTCGTTGGCTTTTGGTCGTTTGGTGAGCTTTCTTCTTTTCTTCTTCTTCTTCTTCTTTTTTTTCTCAGCCGTGGTGTGTTGGTGTTGAACAATGCACTCATCAAGGGGGAGATTGCGAACACAATGTTCATACTTGTGGTTCAGTTGTGATGATGAGTGATTGATTCAACTACTAGCATCTCGGATGGGGTGCTACTGACGGTGGTGAAAGCCACGAGTTCCACATGTACCTTGGCTTGTATTGTGCGGTGTGTCGAGCATGGAGGCGGTGGCCGACGGCGAGGTGAAGGTAAGTGATGGCGGGCACGCCGAATGGACCGGAGCGGTGAAAGGGCGGACACATCGAGACTTGGGCGAGGGACCCGGAATCATCGGGCGGGATCGCGTTGTCGGCACTTGGCTTCGACAAGTGCAAGGACATGGGCCGGTTTGTTGGTTTGGGCCTCAAAACCAACGGTGGAGGGTTTAGGTGGTTTGGGCCTCAAAACCACCCTGGCGGGTTTTCTAGGTTGAGCCTCAAAACCCCGGGCGGAGGTCCCGAGGCGGACCGGACGGCACGTGGCGGCATTGGGAGGTCGCGTCGAGGCGGTTACCGTGAGAAGGCGCGGTGGCCGTCGGATCAAGAATTGCATCGAGTCGGTTCGAGTTGGACCGCAATGTCCCTAGGGCTAGGCGGTTTGCTCGAGAGTTGTATCGGGGGCAAAAACTGGAAAATAAAATAAGCCCGGGCGATAAGTAAGGTGGAGGGAGCCCCATCTCCCTCATCTCTCCCATTTGCATTTTTCCTCTTCCTTTCTAGGGTTTCCCTCTTCTAGGTGCTAAGTGAGAGAGAGGTCCACTAATGTTTGCAATTAGTGTAAGAACCAAGTTTACTCATGGGAATGGAGGTCCCGAATCCTCCATGTTTCCTCGTGGGGTCAGATTGATGTGTTGATTCGCGTTTTGATTGTTGTTCTTCGTGTTCTTCGTTTTTCCCCTTCTCCCCACTTGTTCCCGAGTTGATTTCTCGAGCTGCGGTTCATCTCTTTACAAACCACTTGTTTCTACTTGATCATGGTCGTGGGTTGATATTTTCCACCGAAGGATTTCATCTGAATCCTCACGAATCCACAGATCGGGTTGAATCAAGTTTTTCCGGGAAAACTTGCTCTTGAATTGGATTTCATCGATTTTTGAAGTTCCAGTGAATTTGGGGTTGTGATCTTCATGGATTAGTCTTAAAACTACCTTGTGAACCCCTCTGCAAAATATCAGGTCAATCCGAGTTGATTTGATTGAGTTTTGGCTTTGAAACCGAAATTTCCAGGGTTCTGTCCGCGAATACCAGACACGTCCGGTGAGAATACCGGACACGTCCGGTAGACTTAACTTTGGAATTTGGAGCTGAAATGTTGTGGAGACCTTCTTCTGTGTGTCTAGTTTCTAGGGTTAAAATTTCATGATTTTTGAACACCGTTTGATTGGGTTTTCTATTTTTCTCCCAAAGTCGCTCTGTGCTGAAACTGAGGTCCGGTGCATACCGGACGCGTCCGGTATGAGGTCCGGTATGAGCTGAGTGTGTCCGATCCGAAGTCGTGAATATCGGACACGTCCGGTATGAGGTCCGGTATGAGTGCCTGAAGGCTGTTTCGCTGACTTGTTCGCTTCTTGATCGTCCCGAGCTCCGATTTGAGTTCCGTTTGTTGCGTTGAGTTCGTGGGCATCACGTGCTTCGTATCCAAGTGCTCTTGTCACAAGTTGGCTTGAGTATTTTGGATTGGCCACTCTCTCCTTCTCCGTAGGAATCGAAAAGGCCACTTTTGGAGTTTCGCCGAGTGCTCGTCTCTCGATCTTCCTCGGTTGATCCGCTGTACCTCTTGGACCTCTCCAAGGGTATCCACCTACCTGTTAGGTCGTGATCTTACCGCCGCTTGTGGTTTTGCTTTTGGGGTTCGATTTTGGGACAGCGGTCGAAAAGTTTCAAAAGAAATTTGAGGCTCCCATTCACCCCCCCTCGGTCGCCGTTTTCGGTCCTTCACATGGCTCCCCCACCTTATTTGATGCATGGTCGTCCCCTGCATAAAATTCCTACTTATGACTTCTCATGCTTATCGCTTTAGGATTATAGAAATCGAAAAATAAATCATCATGATGAGTTCGAAGCTAACTAGAATTTACCGTAGTCTATAAAAATCCAACCACCCAGGTTAATTATAAGAATCACACTTTTTCTCCACAAACCAATGCTATTCGAGATAATGGTTAGTTACAAATAAGATACTTTTGCCCCCCCGAACCGAGCTGCAACTAACAATCTCTTGTAGCACCATATATATTCTCCATTTACCTTATTAATTCACACTAACTTTAGCTAGGATTTTTATACACATCCTTAACTTGATTTGGGATTATTCAAGAAAAATTACCTCCTCGATATGGATCATACCAGAGTAGAATCGAACTTAAACAAAAGGTACTACTCAACAACACTATATCTGATGATGTCTTAAACAAAAGGTACTCAACAACACACTATAACAGAATGAACCTTAAACAAAAGGCTCTCAAGAATATAGTTCGTAGAACAAGAAAGAACCATTAAAATGGTGTCAAGAAACATAAAGTGGGATACAGAAATGAAAACATGGAACAAAATGCTAGATGGTCCAGATAGGTCAGTCAGCGCTGATTACTGAATGAACAGTCGATGAAGAGTGTGCCGTCGTGTGGCGGAGATATCGTCTTCTACTGCATTCTTGTTCTCGTTCTATATTCACAATATAGGAAACATTAAAACAACAGGGGATCTAACTGTCAAATCATGTATGCGTAGAGAAAAAAATGCATGCAGATGCTGCAGGTGATCGGTGGGTAAGAAACTTTACCTGCGCGCGTAGCCTTTGTTCAAGATAAATGTCGGCTGACTAGGGAGAGCATCAGCAGCGGACTGGAACAGACCTTGGACCAGCTGCTCAGATATCTTGCGTTCCTCTGATTTATCAATTGACGAGGTATCATAGTATCTCATCCACCATACTTGTATCTGCATCAGACTCGGGAGATGCTCGAGCCAAGAGGTATAGCCTTGTCCCATGCATGTGAATCGACTCCTAACACGAGCTTCCTGAGCTTAGGCATTGCCCCTGGCTCAAATGTCAGGTAAGACATGGCATCACAGTCAAACCACAGGTGCTTGAGGGTTGCAAATCCCGTGGAGGGTATAACAATCCTTTCTCTTGGAATGCTTGGTATCCGCAGGTCGAGTCGGACAAGTGATGGTAGCATCCCAATGATGCCAACATCTTCCTTGCATGTGGACTTCGACATGACCTCTATCTGAAGGACCGAAAACAGCGACCAGAGGGGGGGTGAATGGGAGCCTTAAATTTCTTTCGAAACTTTCGACCGCTGTCCCAAAATCGAACCCCAAAACCGAAACCACAAGCAAGCGGTAAGATCACGACCTAACAGGTAGGTGGATACCCTTGGAGATGTCCAAGAAGTACAGCGGATCAACCGAGAAAGATCGGAGACGAGCACTCGACGAAACTCCAAAAGCGACGCACTCAATTCCTATGAAAAGGAGAGAGTGGCCAATCCAAAATACTCAAGCCAACTTGTGACAAGAGTACCTGGATATGAAGTACGTAATGCTACGAACCCAATGCAACAAGCGGAACTCGAATCGGACCTCGGACGGTCAAGAAGCGAACAACTCAGCGAAACAGCCTTTAGACCCTCATACCGGACCTCATACCGGACGTGTCCGGTATTCACGACTTCGGACCGGACACACTCAGCTCATACCGGACCTCATACCGGACGCGTCCGGTATATACCGGACCCCAGTTTCAGTACAGAGCGACTTTGGGAGAAAAATGGAAAACCCAATCAAACGGTGTCCAAAAATTGTAAAATTTTAACCCTAGAAACTAGACACACAGAAAAAGGTCTCCACAAAATTTCAGCTCAAAATTCCAAAGTTAAGTCTACCGGACGTGTCCGGTATACACACCGGACGTGTCTGGTATTTGCGGATAGAACCCTGGAACTTTTGGTTTCAAAGCCAAAACTCAATCAAATCAACTCGGATCGACCTGAGATTTTGCAGAGGGGTTCACAAGGTAGTTCTAAGACTAATCCATGAAGATCACTACCCCAAACTCACTGCAACTTCGAAAATTGATGAAATCCGATTCAAGAGCAAGTTTTCCCCAAAAAAATCAATTCACTCCGATCTGTGGATTCGTGAGGAATTGGATGAAATCCTTCGGTGGAAAGGATCAACCCACGACCAAGATCAAGTAGAAACAAGTGGTTCGCAAAGAGATGGATCACAGCCCGAGAAATCGCTAAGAACGCAAAGAAGGGAAAGAGGGGAAAACGAAGAACGCGAAGAACAAAACGCGAATCAATGCAAGCAACTCAATGATCTGACTCCACGAGGAAACATGGAGGATTCGGGACCTCCATTCCCTTCACACGAGTTCAATTACACTAATGAAGGATTAGTGGACCTCTCTCACTCACAAGCAACTAGAGGAAGAAAACCCTAAATGAGAAAATGTAAATGGGAGAGGTGAGAGAGATGGGGCTCCCTCCACCTTACTTATCGACTGGGCTTATTTCATTTTCCAGTTTTTGCCCCTGATATAACTCTGAGCAAACCACCTAGCTCTAGGGACATTGCGGTCCAACTCGAACCGACTCGATGCAATTCTTGATCCGACGGCCACCGCGCCTTCTCACCGGTAGCTTCACCTCGACGCGAACTCCCCGATGCCGCCACGTGTCGTCCGTCCGCCTCGGGACCTCCGCCAGGGTTTTGAGGCTCAACCCAGAAACCCGCCGGGTGGTTTTGAGGCCCAAACCACCGAAACCCTCCACCGTTGGTTTTGAGGCCCAAACCAACAAACCGGCCCATGTCCTTGCACTTGTCGAAGCCAAGTGCTAGCAACGCGATCCCGCCCGGCGATTCCGGGTCCCTCAGTCCAAGTCTTGATGCGTCTGCCCTTTCACCGCTCCCGGTCTATTCGGCGCGGCGCGCCATCACTTGACCTTCACCTCGCCGTCGGCCACCGCCTCCATGCTCGACACCTGCACAACACAAGCCAAGGCACATGTGGAACTCTTGGCATTCACCACCGTCAGTAGCACCCCATCCGAGATGCTAGTAGTTGAATCAATCACTCATCATCACAACTGAACCACAAGTATGAACCTTGTGCTCGCAATCTCCCCCTTGATGAGTGCATTGTTCAACACCAACACACCACGACTGAGAGAAAGAAATAGAAGAAGAAGAAGAGAAGAAGAAAGCTCACCAAACGACCAAAAGCCAACGAGAAGCCAAATGGGGTCATTTGAAGCAAGCACAACTTGGTCCCCAATGACATGGGCAACGGCTCGACGCAACCAAGCAAAACATGGCTAGCCCTCAAGAAGAGGTAGAAAACGGGCTCAGCACCGCTAGCCAAGCAAGAAGCACTCAAAACGCTAGATCCTCCAGAAAGAGACAAAGGCTCAACACATCTAGCAAGAAGCAAGAAGCACTCAAACCGCTAGATCCTCCAGAAAGAGGCAAAGGCTCAACACATCTAGCAATAAGCAATGCAAAATAACTCCCCCTGAGCAAATGCATATATGAGTGCACACAATCTTCTCCCCTTCTCCCTTTGAGAACTAGTCTCACCCTCTGAGAAGACAACCAATTTAAGACATGTCAAGTGACTCCCCCTTGACATAAGCATGTGATGTGTCAGGCGTGTGTGTGCCAAATTTCTCCCCCTTGTTGAATAATGCACACAGTAAGCCTAAAATACAATGACATGCACAAATGCAGAAGCTTCAGGTATATAGCAATCAGAGTAAAAAGATGCTCTAGCCGGTAAAACACGTGAGTAAGGCATCAACAGACAAGTGCTAGCATATGCTCAAACTGATCAAATGATACAAAATATGAAGTGTAAGCGCTTTAGAGCAGATTTTAAGTTCTTCGAAAGGGGTTCACCATAAAAGATAGCACTTAGCAAATGCAAGCTAGAGATCAACCTAGTGCTAGTCATGTGTAAACAAGGTGAACTACCCCAAACCATGGTCACACATCATGTCAAAGACCTCAAACTTATCAATTTTATCAAATTTTCAGAGTTGGCAGCAAATTACAAGTATTGGTCAAGCATGTGTGTGCAAGAGGTTATCCGTATTGTCAGGCCTAACTTTTCAACCAAGCGGAGCCTATGTCAAAAGACAATCAGGAGCTCAAAGCAATGGTTTCGGTCATCCACTACAAGGTTCAAGTTCATCCAAATGTGCAATTGAAAGCAGTCTCGATACCTTGATGTGGGACAATACGGACCCATCTCGATCTTTTTCATTCAACTTACTTAGATTTTAGATTTTAGCACAAGTAAAGTATCTAAGCAAGTGTGGGACTCAAAGCATGAGACATAGTAACCAAGCATGCACAATATAGCATAAAGGGATCTCAACATCCTACACATGCTAATTACCATCTCAAGCGGTGAACATTTTCAATTTCAGCAAGTTTAAACAAGTTCACATTAGAAAATCATGCTCAACTCATAACATGTAGCAGATGATCAATGAGAGCCTAAGCTGACAAGTACCACAAGTACTCACATGGCATACTAACAAGAGCATAGTTTCATTCCAAGTGTTATATACATGAAGCTCAAAATGCAAGTATATCACAAAATGCAATGCAAATGCACTATGATACAAAGACAAATCAAAATCTAGACTACAAAAGAAACTGAAACTAGTGTACAACAAACAAAGTGCTTCCCTCCTCTAAAAAGGGAACACACACAGTTCACCTCACAAGCGAGCAAAGGTCGCTTGATCGAGGGGCTTAGTGAGAAGATCTGCAAGCTAATCCTGGGTGGCTACGTGATGCAACTCGATATCGCCTTTCTCTTGGTGATCACGGAGAAAGTGAAAGCGAACATCTATGTGCTTGGTCTTGGAGTGAAGTACTGGGGTTCTTAGCAACACCGATGGCACTAGTACTATCACATAGTAAAGGCACTCTAGAAAACTCAAGACCAAAATCACGTAGGGTGGCTATCATCCAAAGCATTTGGGAACAACAAGCGGCGGCAAATGACATACTCGGCCTTCGTGGTGGATTGTGCAACACTAGACTGTTTACGGGATGACCAAGACACAAGAGACGAACCCAAAAACCGACAAGTCCCCGATGTGGACTTCCTATCTAAGCGGCGACCAAAGAAAATCAACATCCGAATAACCGCAAAGAGAGAGAGAGCGAGGAAGAAGCGAGAATACCAAAGTCCAAACTTCGGGGGTAAACCGGAGGTACCTCATGATGCGCTTCACCGCTTGACGGTGAAGTGCGTGGGGAAGCCTTGAAAGCGTCGCAGAGGCATACATAAGAAACGTTTGTCGGGTCTTGTCGCCGTCAGGTATAGCAACGATCCGATCATACTCCGGTACTCCTTCTGAGACTGCTTCTCCATCCTTGCCGGCGTCGAGGGCCGTCGTAGTCGACATGGGCGTCGAAAGAGGCTTGGCCTCGCCCATGTCAAACTTCTTTAGGACATCCTTTGTGTACTTGCCTCGATGCACGAATGTTCCATCCCGTGTTTGCTTGATTTGAAGGCCGAGGAAGAAAGTCAACTCACCCATCAAGCTCATCTCAAACTCCCTGCTCATAAACTCTGCAAACTTGGCATTCAAAGCGTGAGAAGAGCCACCAAAGATAATATCATCCACGTATATCTGAACCAAAAGAAGGTCACTGCCTTGCTTGAGGAGAAACAAGGTCTTATCTACCGATCTCATCCTAAACCCCTTCTTAAGCAAAAAGGTTTTTAGCCTATCATACCACGCTCTAGGGGCTTGCTTAAGACCATACAAAGCTTTGTGCAACTTGAAGATATGGTTAGGATACTTGGGATTCTCAAAGCCTGGGGGTTGCCTAACATACACTTCCTCCTCTATGTACCCATTCAGAAAAGCGCTCTTGACATCCATCCGAAACAACTTTAAGCCCTTAGCGTGAAATAAACGCTAACGAATGTGGATAGCCTCTAAGCGAGCTACGGGGGAGCGCGAGGTTTTCCTCAAAGTCTATCCCCTCTTTCTGGCAATACCCCTGAGCAACAAGTCTAGCCTTGTTTCTAACAACCACCCCATCTTCACTCTGTTTGTTCTTAAACACCCACTTTGTACCTATGGGATGACATTCTGGAGGTGGAGGAACTAAGACCCAGACTTGATTCCTATCAAAGTTCTCTAACTCCTCATGCATGGCATTAACCCAATCAGGATCAGAAAGTGCGTGTCCAACATCTCGGGGCTCAAAGGAAGCAACAAATGTAGAATGGGCGAAGTGAGAGATGTGATACGACTGGACCGCGTGACTCGGCGGTCAATATCGCCAATCATCGTCCGGAAAGGGGTGGCGACGCTGAATGTGTCGTCGAGCCTCTCGGAAGAAGTCACCTCCCCCCTCAACGGCCCAGCTGGTGCTGCTGCTCAGGTGCAGCCGGTGTAGGCTGAGGAAGCTGCTCCAACGGTCCCCAAGAAGTAGAAGTAGAGGGATCTGGACCATGAGCTGAAGTAGTCGTCGCAGGCTCGATAGGGGCAGCCGATGGAGTCGGCTCAGGATCACCCCAATCGGCATCGTCCTGCTCCTCCTCCACAAAAATGCTTTCACCAAGCTCTTCATCACCTGCACGCTTAAAGACAGGGGTTGTACAGGGCATAGTCTCATCGAAAGTGACCTCACAGGTCTCCACAACACGGTTAGTTTCAAGGTTAAGTACTCGATAAGCTCTAGAATGCAAAGCATAACCAAAAAAGATACCGTCGGAGGACCTGGACTCAAACTTGTCCAAATTACCTTGTTTCAAGATGAAGCACTTACACCCAAACACCCTGAAATGACTCACCTTGAGTAGCCTCCCAAATCGCAACTCATAAGTCTTTGTGAAAGCACGGAGAAAGATGCGATTGAAAACATGGCAAGCAGTGTTGATTGCTTCGGCCCAAAATCTCCTAGGAGTCCTATGCTCATCGAGCATCGTCCTGGCCATCTCAACAAGGGTCCGATTCTTGCGTTCAATAATGCCATTTTGTTGCGGAACATAAGATGAGGAAAACTAGTGCTCAAGACCCAAAGACTTGCAAAAGGTTTCAAAATGAGTGTTCTTGAATTCTGTGCCATTGTCACTACGGATAGCTCTCATGGTATTCTTAGGGAACTCATTTCTCAACCAAAGAATCAAATCACGAGCATGTGAAAAAGCCTCATCCTTACTCTCCATGAAAAACACCCAAGAGTATCTCGAAAAGTCATCCACAATCACTAGCACATACCACTTCCCACCTTCTGACCGAACCCGAGCTGGACCAACTGTGTCCATGTGAAGTAGCTCGCCGGGTTCCTTGGTCATAATTTGATTCACAGATGGGTGAGAAGCGGCTACCATCTTCCCATGACGACAAGGGTGGCAAACAAGATCCTTGTCAAATTTCAACTTGGGCAATCCTTGGATTAAGCCAAGTGAGCTCAACCTAGCAAGAAGGTCAAAGCTCAAATGACCAAGTCTCCTATGCCACTTCCTAAGCTCAGAAGAGGATCCGGCCACCAAACAGCGGGAAGAGCCAAAAGAGTGAGAAAAATCAGCTCGAAAGACACGGCCAAAGGGGACGATCCGACAAACAAGATCTCCCTGAGAGTCAAGAACTCGAGAAAAACCATGTTTAAAGCGCACTTCAAAGCCATCCTCAAGGTGTTGCGAAATAGAGAGCAAATTAAAATGCAAGTTCGAAACCAAAGCAACATCCTTGAGAACAAAGCTCTCGTTAACCCGAATGGTTCCACGAGAGACCACTTTACCTTTGCTATTATCCCTAAATGTGATGTACTCCTTGTGTTGCATGGGGTCGAGGCTAGAGAACCATTTTGAGCTTCCGGTCATGTGGCGCGAACATCCGGAATCAATGAGCCATGTGTTCTCCAAGCCTCCGTCCTACATCAATAGAAAGACATAGGATGAGCAAACGGCACACCACTGGGGTTACTAAATTGAGAAGGATACTGGTGATGTGACATTTGCCCTGCAAAAGCGTTAGAAAAAACACCAAACATGCCATGTCCCATTTGAGGAAAGCGATCACCACGAGAGGGAAAACGTGGTCCGCTAGAGCTGTGGGACACAAAAGCACCGCCGTGAGGTTCATAGTCATATTGACCATGACCTGAACCCCGCCGTGCACGACCACCACGTGGTCTCGCAACCTGAGGCCTAGCACCTTGAGGCATTGCACCTCTAGGCCTAGAAATGCGCCTCTGAACAGGCGGTACAAGTACACCATGGGGAGAGTGGTACATGTCCCGATTGTTCAACTCATACTCACGCCTCTCATCTCTCTTCCTCCTAAAGCAAAACTCAACCAAGTGACCATCCCTATGGAAATACTCACAATGATACCTCACCTCTCTCTTAGGTGGTTGGCTCACTCTCTTTTGGGTGTGGTTCACTCTTGGTGGTTGCTTGCCTTTAGGAAGGGGATCCTTGGAGATGTTCGGTAGAGTATCGAGTGGGTTACTGAGATGATTCGATTTTAGAACCCAAACTTGTTTCTGGGGTGGAGCTCGTGGAGGCTCTTCAAACACTCCATCTTTTGTGGGAGGCACTGGTGGCTTAGGTGGAGTGATTTTGAGTAGCTTGGGAGTAGTGGAAGGTTTTTCACTTGGAGGCACACCACTAAACTCTCCAACTTTGCCATAAAGATCATCACCCTTCCCACCTAATACAAAGCCTAATCCCGGTCCACCAATTCCCCTCCTGAATTGGTTGACCATCATGCCAAGTTACGGCTCACTGCAAGACACCCAACTCAAGATGGTCCGAAGGTATGTGTTTTCCTCCTCGGTACGCACCTTGTCATGCCGACAATTGGCAATCTCCAGCTCCAAACCCTCACAAAGAGCACACTTAGCCACACTAGTGCTATCTGAGTTGGCCTTCTCAAGCGAGGCAAGTTTGGCATTCTTCTCTGCCAACTCAGATTGCAAGTCCGAGCAAGACTTGCACGCACCCAACAAGACAGGTGAAGCACACACACTATCAAACTCATCAACCAACTCAGCATACTTAGACTGCAGAGGAGGAAGCATGCTCGTCGTCGGAGTCGAGGTCGCTGAGGGAGGCGAGGAAGGCGCGCTCTTTTGCCTTGAACTTCTTCACGAACTTGCGCTTCATCGCTCCCTTGTCAAAGCCTCCCTTGGACTTGTGCTTGCCGAAGGTGTAGTCGCGCTTCTCCTTGTGCTTGTCTGAAGTGGATTTGCCGAAGGAGTGCTTGTTCCGCTTGGGGCAGTTGGCGACGAAGTGGTCGGGGTCGCCACATCCATAGCATCCATCCTTCGGTCCACCCCGCCGGCGATTCAAGCGGTTATTGTGGAACCGCGAGAACCGGCTGATGACGAGAGCCAGCTCATCGTCTCCAAGCACGTCCAATTGCTCCTCTGTCACTGTGATCAAAGAAGACAGGGCAAACATCGCAGAGGAGGGGTTAGCAGAAGAACTAGAGACACCGTTACGACACCGAGCGCCATAGTCGGAGCAGAGGGGGTTGTGAAGCTTGGCTTGAATCGGTGGTCAATCTCACCGGACTTCGGTTCTTTGAAGAGCTCGTCCACGGTGAGAGTCTCGTAGTTCTGTGACTCGAGAAGAGCTTGCACCTTTGAATCCAAGAGCATGTAACAACTTCAAAGCTCGCTCATGATCGTCATAGGGCAAGTTTGGCTTGTTCGCACGCATCTTGTTGACAATGGTCTGAAAGCGTGAGAACATAGAATCGATGGTCTCGCCATCAAGCTGCCGGAAACTCTCATACTCCTGCTTGTATGTGTCAAAGAGTCTGGTCTTAATTTGGGGAGTCCCCTCGTGATAACTTTGCAGCTTCACCTAGATCTCTCTAGCAGTAGTCAAGTGTCCAACACGCTCAAACTCAGACTCAGAAAGACTCGAGAAGAGGGCATTACGTGCCTTGCTGTTTGCATCGTGTTGTTCCATTTGCTCTTAGCCAACACGAGCAGGAAGGACAACGTAATCAGCATTCTCACAGATTTCCCACACCCTCGCATTGATACTCTAGAGATAGGCAGACATCCGAATCTTCCAGTATGGGTAGTTAGTCCCATTGAAATGCGGCGGTTTTCCTGAACCGCGCTCCATGTCGCCTTCTAGCAGATCACGAACCGATTAAGGTGGAATGATCCTTAACCGGCTCTGATACCAATTGAAGGACCGAAAACAGCGACCAGAGGGGGTGAATGGGCGCCTTAAATTTCTTTTGAAACTTTCGACCGCTGTCCCAAAATCGAACCCCAAAAGCGAAACCACAAGCGAGCGGTAAGATCACGACCTAACAGGTAGGTGGATACCCTTGGAGATGTCCAAGAAGTACAGCGGATCAACCGAGAAAGATCGGAGACGAGCACTCGATGAAACTCCAAAAGCGACGCACTCAATTCCTATGAAAAGGAGAGAGTGGCCAATCCAAAATACTCAAGCCAACTTGTGACAAGAGTACTTGGATATGAAGTACGTAATGCTACGAACCCAACGCAACAAGCGGAACTCGAATCGGACCTCGGACGGTCAAGAAGCGAACAACTCAGCGAAACAGCCTTCAGACCCTCATACCGGACCTCATACCGGACGTGTCCGGTATTCACGACTTCGGACCGGACACACTCAGCTCATACCGGACCTCATACGGGACGTGTCCGGTATATACCGGACCCCAGTTTCAGCACAGAGCGACTTTGGGAGAAAAATAGAAAACCCAATCAAACGGTGTCCAAAAATCGTGAAATTTTAACCCTTGAAATTAGACACACAGAAAAAGGTCTCCACAAAATTTCAGTTCAAAATTCTAAAGTTAAGTATACCGGACGTGTCCGGTATGCACACCGGACGTGTCTGGTATTTGCGGACAGAACCCTGGAACTTTCGGTTTCAAAGCCAAAACTCAATCAAATCAAATCGGATCGACCTGAGATTTTGCAGAGGGGTTCACAAGGTAGTTCTAAGACTAATCCATGAAGATCACAACCCCAAACTCACTGCAACTTCAAAAATCAATGAAATCCGATTCAAGAGCAAGTTTTCCCCGAAAAACTCAATTCACTCCGATCTGTGGATTCGTGAGGAATTGGATGAAATCCTTCGGTGGAAAGGATCAACCCACGACCAAGATCAAGTAGAAACAAGTGGTTCACAAAGAGATGGATCACAGCCCGAGAAATCGCTAAGAACGCGAAGAAGGAAAAGAGGGGAAAACGAAGAACGCGAAGAACAAAACGCGAATCAATGCAAGCAACTCAATGATCTGACTCCACGAGGAAACATGGAGGATTCGGGACCTCCATTCCCTTCACACGAGTTCGATTACACTAATGAAGGATTAGTGGACCTCTCTCTCACACACAAGCAACTAGAGGAAGAAAACCCTAAATGAGAAAATGTAAATGGAAGAGGTGAGGGAGATGGGGCTCCCTCCACCTTACTTATCGACTGGGCTTATTTCATTTTTCCAGTTTTTGCCCCCGATACAACTCGAGCAAACCGCCTAGCTCTAGGGATATTGTGGTCCAACTCGAACCGACTCGATGCAATTCTTGATCCGACGGCCACCGCGCCTTCTCACCGGTAGCTTCACCTCGGCGTGAACTCCCCGATGCCGCCACGTGTCATCCGTCCGCCTCGGGACCTCCGCCCGGGGTTTTGAGGCTCAACCCAGGATACCAGCCGGGTGGTTTTGAGGCCCAAACCACGAAACCCTCCACCGTTGGTTTTGAGGCCCAAACCAACAAACCGCCCATGTCCTTGCACTTGTCGAAGCCAAGTGCCAACAACGATCCCGCCCCGGCGATTCGGGTCCCTCGGTCCAAGTCTTGATGCGTCCGCCCTTTCACCGCTCGGTCTATTCGGTATTCGCGCGCCATCACTTGACCTTCACCTCGCCGTCGGCCACCGCCTCCATGCTCGACACCTGCACAACACAAGCCAAGGCACATGTGGAACTCGTGGCATTCACCACCGTCAGTAGCACCCCATCCGAGATGCTAGTAGTTGAATCAATCACTCATCATCACAACTGAACCACAAGTATGAACCTTGTGTTCGCACTATCACCAAGAGTTCTAGACTGCGGAGGTTATGGAGAACTCCTACCCACTTGGGAACTCTAGAGAAGATCCATCCCGACAAATCAAGGTGCTCAAGATCGTGGAAAGGTGGAGAAAATGTGCTCGAGAAATCACCGCTGGTGCTCTCATAGAAAGACACCACGTAAAGTTGTTTCGGTTTACTTAGTTTTCCCATGGACGAGCTCAAAGCAGCCATCCATGTCGCCTCACGGTGTGTATCATCCTTGTTTGCACATGCTAAAATTGTATTGAAATACACCTCACGAGAAACTATCAGCTTCAAGTCTGCAAGATTGGTGAGCTCGCCTAGATCCTTTGTATTTTGTAATGAGCTCTTTGCTAGACTAAATCCATCCAATGTTCGCAATGACTTCAACATGCCAATTCCATCTGACAACCTTGTACCCAGTGGCAGGATCAGATGGGATAAGCGCGATAGGTGAACCAGATCTTTTGGTGTTCTGCAACTTGATTTTCCAGGTAGTTCCAGCGTCTCCAAATGTTGGAGCGTCCCAATTTGACTTGGCATTACTATTGAGTGATGAAGTTCACCTAGTATATATCCATTGTATTTGTCCTTTAAGTACTTCAGCTGTGACAATTGGACGATACCTCTAAGATCAAGTCTGGTCGTACGTGCAGAAAGTCCAATGAATAGAATCCGGAGGAACTTAAAATCCTGGAGTGGAGGTGTCCAGTTGGATTCTCCGAGTATGGTAAGAGAACGAATTTGTGATAGGTTCCCGCTGTTGGTTCTGGTCACATTCTTTTCTTGCTCTGTTTCTCTCAAGCCCGACAACAGTTAGTCGACGAATGACATCATCTTGCACTTCCACCATTGCTTCTAGACCATCTATTAAATGCAAAAAGTTATCTTCCTTGCATCTCCTTACAATCAAATCAAGTAGCATATCATGTACTCTAAAGCCCGATACCCCAACAAAGTCATCATATGTAGGTTGAATTAGGCTCCTGTTGACCAACTCATTAAAATAGCTCTCAAAGAACATCCCATACATCTTGTCCTACTGGACTTGCTAACAAAACCTTCTGCCACCCATCGCCTCACTAGCTCATGTCTTCTAATTGTATAATCCTCCTGGGTAAGAACCGAGATATAGAAAGCATGCTTTAAGATGGCGGGGGAGATTCTTGTAGCTGAGATCTAAGATATACATCATGTCTTCATATTTATAGTTTGTTGCCGACTTAATGTCTAATGAATTTTGGATGTACTCCCCCACTTGTCCTTCGATCTTCTCGGTTGGCAAGCTAACATACTAGCCATCGTAATTATTGCAAGTGGTAGACCACCACACTTCTTTAAAATTTTACATGAAGCTTTCTTGAGCTCAGTAGGGCAAGCATCTTCACATCCAAATATTCTGCCGAAGAATAGCTTGCTTGAGTCTTGCTCACTTAGATGCTTAATGTTGTGAACACATCCATGATGGTTGTTGCAACAAGACCTAGCCACATTCTCATTTCGCGTAGTCACTATAACCTGCTGCAATTATTACTTTGTGGGAAAGCACATTGAATGGCATCCCACGCTGCATGTCCCACAAATCATCAACTACAATGAAGTACCTACAAAAGTGCATATATTGAACTTAATATATGTAACAAACACTCGATCCTACTCGATGAAGAACCAACAATATATAAATCTCGTGCGATGTAATACTAGATGCCAGAATGTATATCGGAATACATACATATGGGGTCTTTATCTAAAAAAAAACATATAGGGTTGTATTTTTTTGCCTAAAAGCTTATGCTACATGCATGTCGGACATTAATGTGATACTAGCGAATATGTAAGAAGTTTAAGGAAGTCTCACTACAGCTATCAAATTAATTACTACTGTACATCTATCAAATTAATTAATGATATGCCATTTCAAGTAAATATTAAATAAAATGTTTCATTAAGCATAACCAAGGTCTTAGACCAACTCCAACAATACTACTTAAATCAGATTACCTAAATATCTGTTTAGGCAACCACCTAATTTTCTATTACCCATATTTTGCTCCTAACTCCAATGACGGTGGAGATGCTTCAGATCCGGTGAGGGGCACACCGGCGATGCTCCCTTATGGCGGCGACAGTGGAGGAAGGGGGGCTCGGCGTCTTGGTGAGTCTCCCCTTTCGGGGTGGTTGGCGCTGCGAAGGAGAGAAAGAGAGAGGCATGTGGGGTGGGGGAAATAGGTAGTTTGATTTGCTGGCCCAACAAGAATAGGTAGCGGGAGGGGAAATTTGTTGGGCCAACAAATTTGGATAATCTAATAAGTTGCCTATTGGAGTGTGTTTTTAGCCTCCACTACCTAATTGGGGATAGGTAGCCTAATTAGGTAGCTTACTAGAGTTGCTCTTAGTGAAGTATGCTTCCACATCTTTCACTAGCACATAGATGACCTCTAGTCCTAGTTGGGAGCAGTCTTTAGTCCTGGTTTTCCACTAAGTGTCCTCCTATAGATAAAAAAATGTCTCCTACCCCTATGCCTTATGTGGGATTCGAACCCAAGACCTCATGTATGGCCTCGCGCGTATCTTTCCACCCCACCTACACAGCACATGTGACTTTGGATGGGATGCTTTTCTTTTAAGTAATCTATCAGAGGACCTTTAGTCTGGGTTGATACCACTAACCGGGACTAAAAGGACCTTTAGTCCAGGTTGGTAACATCAACTGGGACTAAAAGGTCTACCATTAGTCCGGGTTCATATTACCAACCGAGATTAAAGGTTAAGGCTCTTTAGTCTAGATTGGTAACACGAACCGGGACTAATACATACCCTTTAGTCTAAGTTGATGTTACCAACCAGAACTAAAAGGTCCTCTAACACTAAAAAAATTCGACCCAGGACTAATACCCATGTTAATCTCGGGTCCAATTCTATCCAAGACTAAAGTATTGAACCAAAAGTCTTTTCTCTATCGGTGTTTCCTCCCCAACATTGGTTTCAAATGTGGGAATAAAACCAACAATTAATGCACTTAATTCAATTATTTTATTGCTTATCAAATTGAAAAATTATGGCACAACTTTTTTAGGACCCCATAACCGCAATAGCTTGGTAGCATTATTTTCCTAGGAACTTTTGTGGCTGTTTTCTAATTAATATTAAAACAAGGCAAAATACAATGAGTCGAAGGTTAATCAATCAAAAGATTTCCACATTGAAGAAGATCAATATTCTTTTTATCTATATAATATGTTTATTATATTTTTCCTTTTGAGAATAAAGGACTAAATTATGTTCACAAATAAAGCTAAACATTAGAAATGAATTTTGCAATTAAAAGCTTATAAGCTAGTTCCAAGATGTCAATTCTTCTAAATTAATTAAGGAATGTTGATGGTGAATACCTCTTATCCTGTAGAAGTCCTCGGAGGCGTCTGATATCATCATGCAATTGGTTGGTATGAGAGCATGTTTCCAGCCCGAGTTGAAATAGAAAGCTCTTGAATACTTCTGTCAGTAGTGGTTTTTGAGAGACTGATATAAACGCCTTGCATGCAAACTTGTCTCCAACCTCACGATACACCTCATGGGCAAGAGTGGTCTTTCCTAAACCTCCAAGCCCTACTATTGCCATCAGCTTCAATTGTTTGACTTCCTCCATTGCCCATCTAGTAAGCTCATCCTTTTGGGCTTCGATTCCAACAAGGCTTGCTGACTCCTTATAGAGTGCCGACATGCGAGGATCAACAACTATAGGGGTCGTAACTGATATGCACTGATCAAGCATGTACCTCTTTCGACGGTCGCTTGCTTCGGTCACTAAAGTCTTGATCTTTTGGAACTCATTCGCTAGTCGGCGGTTATCTTTGAAAGTTCTGACATAGTGAGAAGCTTTCTGAAGGATTCCCATCTTGGCATTGGTATCACGAACACTGTGCATGAAGTCATCAATGCGATCCTCGATATCGTAGGACATCTCTATGATATCTTTCCTCCATTTCTTGGCCTGTGGGTCGAGTTCATCGGCATTGTCCATCTTCTCAAGGAGGGCGTCCATGTCACCAAGCTCTCGCCGGAGGAAGCTCACCTCCTTGTGCAGCCCCTTGAGCTTACTATTGTACTCGTTACCCATGAGGGTGACGAGCTTGGCCAGAACAGGCTTCATCACACCCATGGAGATGCTGACCACTGTAGCTCCTTCCATTACTCAGAAAAAAAGAAGGTAATATAATCTTTTGTCACTTCAGTAGCTCGTGCTTCGGCTGTTGTTCGGTCCTGTAGAAAACGAAGTTTTTTGAGTGGTTAGTTGGTGCATGAGATTTACAGTAGATCTGGGCGTGGCTAGGCTGAAAGACTCGCAAGTCGCAGCTGGGTTCGAGTTAGTCTCACCGGTCGTTCATGAAAAAATGATTTTGGTGCACTGACAGGTGTTGGAACTAGATCGACTCTAGAGCGCCGTGTACGTCGTCGGACCGGATGGTGATCACGGCGACTTAAACCCTCGGAAGCACACAACTCAAGATCGAGAGAAAATATGACGCTGCAACCAACCGCAGCTCGGACGGCCCTGTGTTCCTTGTATTTATAGATATGCTTGAGACTTACAGACTCCAAGCCCCCCACGCCATGCCCTGCACAGATCGCAACACCGTTTCATCGCGGCGCGCTCTGCAAGACATGGCTTTAGGCTGACGGACACACCCAGGCACAACGTGATCCCGCACGCCTACGATCACGATTACCCCTACCTGACCTTTACAGACTCTTAACGACTAAGATTACATGATAACTTGTGCAACAATTTAGCTAACAAAACACCCCCTAAACTTGATGCACTTCGATGACTCCCAAAGCACTCCGCTGCTCCACGAACTTGACTCGTCCCAGCGCCTTGGTGAAGAGATCGGCGAGCTGCTCTTCAGTGCCAACATGATCAACTTCCACCATGCCTTCTTCTATGCACTGTCGCAGAAAGTGATACCTTGTATCAATGTGTTTACTGCGATCATGATGAACGGGATTCTTACTGAGTGCTATCGCGGACTAATTATCCATGAGTAGCTTTACTGTCATCTCCTTAGTCCCCAACATGTCTGCAATTAGTCGATTCAGCCATATACCTTGACATGCTGCTGCTGCCACTGCCACATATTCAGCTTCACACGAAGACAAAGCAACAATCCTTTGCTTCTGTGATGCCCAAGTAACAAGACTACCTCCAAGAAAGTAGCCAATGCCTGTTGTGCTCTTTTTGTCTTCTACATCTCCTGCGAAGTCACTATCACTATACCCAATCAAAATTGGCTTCAGTTCAGCACCTTTATCATACTTGCAGCCATATCTGACAGTCCCCTTGAGGTATCTCAGAATGTGTTTAACAGCAGCCCAATGCTCCTTCCCAGGTGCCTCCATGTACCTGCTCACAACACCTACGGCATAAGCCAAGTCAGGCCTAGTATTGATGATGTACCTTAGGCTCCCAATTATACTTCGATACTCAGTTGGCTTCACAGGATCTTCTCCTTTCAATTTTCTGAGTTTCAGTCGACACTCCATAGGGGTTTCACATGAGTTGCAATCTTTCATGCCAGCTGCTTCAAGTATCTTCATTGCATAGGAGCTTTGACATAAAGTGATGCCAAGTGCATCTTGCTTTACTTCAATTCCCAGATAATAACTCAACAGCCCCAAATCACTCATGCTAAATTTTTTCTTCATTTCATTCTTGAAAGCATTGATGTCCTTCACATCTAGTCCAGAGATGATTAAGTCATCGACATAAACTCCAACAATCAGAAAAGAGTTGCTGTTGCTTCTTCTGTAAACAGCAAGATCCATCTTGCTCCTGGCAAATCCTAGAGCAACCAGCTCTCTGTCTAACTTTGCATTCCACGCCCTCGGTGCCTGCTTCAACCCATACAGTGCTTTTCTTAGTCTGAGAACTTTATCTCCTTTGCCAACAACAAAACCTGGAGGCTGTTGCACAAACACAGTTTCAGATAGATCACCATTTAAGAATGCAGATTTGACGTCCATATGGTGAACTTCCCACCCTCCCTGTGCTGCAAGTGCCAACAACACTCGTACAGTTTCGATTCTTGCAACTGGAGCAAACACCTCATCAAAGTCAACACCGAATTGTTGAGCATATCCCTTGGCAACCAGACGAGCTTTGTGCTTGATAATCTTGCCATCAGGATCCTTTTTGATCTTGAACACCCACTTCAGGCCAATGGCCTTATGTTTTGGTGGCAACTCACTGACCTCCCATGTCTGATTTGCTTCTATTGCCTGCATCTCTGCCTGCATCGCCTGTCTCCAACTCTGCTTGGACAACGCCTCTTCTACAGACCTTGGTTCTTCAGCAGCAACAAGGCACAGTCCACTATATTCGAAGTCCTGAAGTTCATCAGTAGTATCAAGCAAGTTGGGAATTGTTCTGTACCTCAACGGTGCGCCTTCAGAGTCAACAGACTGACCGGTGGGCGGCGTAGCCCACTGAATCATCGGTGCCCCAGGGATGGTGTTGTTTGGTGTATGTGGAGGGGAGTTCGATGCACCCCCAGACGATGGAATTGTCACAGCAGGCGACCCTGGCTCGGCAGCATCATCATCTGAAATTTCAGGTGCTGCCCCATCTATTGTCGGATGAGAAGCAGTGTCCTCCCACGCAACCTGAAACATATCAGGCTCATTTAGTGCGTCCGACGCACCTGAACCTGCATCAACTGCCTTGCTGTTTCTTCCTCCCCAATTCCATTGTTTTGCTTCGTCGAATACAACATCCCTTGTTACCATAAGCTTGTTATTGACCGGATCATATATCCGATAGCCCTTGGTTCCTGGTTCATAACCAAGAAATACTCCAGAAACAGCCCGATCTGATAGCTTGCTCACACCGGGACCAATCTGCTTGGCATACGCAACACACCCGAACGTCCTTAGGTGCTTGACCCCTGGTTTCCTCCCAAACCATGCTTCCAAAGGTGTCTTTCCTCGCAAACTTTTCGTAGGAGATCGATTCAGAATGTATACTGCCGTTCTGACAGCTTCTCCCCAATACCTGGAAGGCACATTCATACTCTTCAGCAAGCATCGCGCCATCTCCACCACTGTCTGGTTTCTGCGCTCCACAACCCCATTTTGTTGCGGGGTATATGGAGTAGTTGTATTGTGCTTAATTCCATGCTCGCTGCAAAATACTACAAATGCTCCTGAATTAAATTCTCCTCCTCGGTCTGTCCTAAGTGCTTTAAGATGGCATCCTGACTCCAGTTCTGCAGCTGCTCTGAACTTCTTAAAACAAGCCAGTGCCTCACTTTTGGTGCTCAACATCTCAATACACATATATCGTGAATAATCATCAACGACAAGCATGAAGTAGTTTTTACCTCCTGGTGTGGGTGGTGTAATTTGCCCACACAAGTCAGTGTGAACCAGTTCAAGCCCTCCAGATGCACGCCATGCCGAGGCTTGAGGGAAGGGAGTACGGTGTTGTTTGCCAAGTGCACAGCCATTACACACCTGCTCCACCTTCCTGATCAGAGGCAACCCTTCCACCATCTCCTTTGTTCCAAGGTCACGAAACGCCCTGAAATTTAAATGCCCAAATCGAGCATGCCAACGCCATGCTTCTTCCTCCATCTTGGTTAACAAGCACACAGGTGAAGTCAAGTTAACTTTCATGATATACAGGCGATTCTTGCGTTCTGCTCGGATCACGACAGAACGAGTATCCCCGGTCTGTCTCTGCTCGAACACTTCCAGCACGCCCTTGTCTATCTCAACCCGACACCCTGCCTCTTCTAGTTGACCAAGACTAACAATGTTGCATTTGAGAGAGGGGATATAGTAAACCTCAGTGAGTACGCGATGCTCTTTGTTCTTGCCAGCCATCGTCACTGCGCCGATCCCACAGATTTCGACGGTCGAGCCATCTCCAAACTTCACAGCTCCTCGCACGGACTCATCCAGATCAGCCATCGACGCTCGGCTCCCTGTCATATGATTGGTGGCCCCCGTGTCCAGCACCCATGCTCCCTCATCATACTTTGAAGGAAACACGCGTTCCTGATTCAGGAACAGGCCTTGTCGCCCTATGCTCGGTGCATGCAGATTGCACACCTGAGCCACCAACAGTGCTAGGTTCTTGTCGGTGTCACCGCTGACATGGTGAGCAGCATCTTCATGATCTTCTTTTGCTGACTTCTTGTTTAGGCATTCTCTCGCCCAATGCCCGAAGACTCCACACTTCTTGCATCTCCCATTCCGTCGAGGTGTTCCCGACGATGGATGACAGCCGGGATCGCGCTTGTCGCGGTCGTTCTTGCCTCCACCAGTACGCGGTCCAGCCTTGTTCTTCTTCGCATAGTAGCTCCCTCCTTTGCCGCCCGAGGTGGACGACTCTGAGCCTATCATGCGACTTTTGTTCTTCGCCATCCACTCCTCCTCCGTAAGAAGAAGCGACGACTTGGTCTTGTCGGTGCCTTGTTCTGATGAGGGCTCAAACCTGTCTTCAGCTGCCCTAAGACGGCCGATGAGTTCTTCGACTGACAAGGTTTTCAAGTCGCAAAACATCTCGATTGTCACAGCAACTTGATTGTAGCGTGCTGGAACAACTCTGAGAAATTTCTTCACGACCCGCGTATTATCTACGTTTGTTTCACCAAGGCCTTTTAGATCGGTTGCGAGCTTTCCAATCCGAACAGCGAAGTCATCGATTGCTTCTCCAGGTTTGAAAGAGATTGATTCAAACTCCGCTAACAGCTTCTGCGCGTTCACCTCCTTTACACGCTCTGCACCCAGACGCATCGATTTTATAGCCTCCCATGCCTCCTTTGCTGATTTCTTGTTCAACAATACAGAGTGCATCTCTGGCGGCACGCCACGAATCATGGCTCCGAGCGCAAGCCGATCACGCCGGCGCTCGACCTTGTCGCTCTCGATCGCATCCCACAGATACATGCCTTCAAGATTGCATTGCACATGTGCGGCCCACTCTTGGTAATTCGTACGGGAGAGCATGGGCCAAACGAGATTACCTGATAATTGGTTCCAAGCACGCTCCATGGTCTCCTTCTCCTTGTCGCCGCTGGTGCCCATCACGACGGTTTCTTCTGTTCACGTCTTCTCGAGCTAGATGATCTCCACAACCAGCACCTTCCTCGACAACTCTCCGCCGACGAACGCCCTTCTACCGACTCTGATACCAGTTGTTGGAACTAGATCGACTCTAGAGCGCCGTGTACGTCGTCGGACCGGATGGTGATCACGGCGACTTAAACCCTCGGAAGCACACAACTCAAGATCGAGAGAAAATATGACGCTGCAACCAACCGCAGCTCAGACGGCCCTGTGTTCCTTGTATTTATAGATATGCTTGAGACTTACAGACTCCAAGCCCCCCACGCCATGCCCTGCACAGATCGCAACACCGTTTCATCGCGGCGCGCTCTGCAAGACATGGCGTAAGGCTGACGGACACACCCAGGCACAACGTGATCCCGCACGCCTACGATCACGATTACCCCTACCTGACCTTTACAGACTCTTAACGACTAAGATTACATGATAACTTTTGCAACAATTTAGCTAACAACAGGTTCGCATCATATAGGAAATGACGGTGACTTTGGCAGGCAGGCAGCTGGATTATGCAGGACGACTGAGAGTCGCAGCAGCATGCCTGTGGAATAAATTCCACGAGGCAGCAAAGTTTGGAGTGACAGCAGGCAGGCAGCTGCTAGCTGCAATCATGGAACGAAATGAAGAGAGACAACGTAAGAGTCTAGTCGATGTAGATCTCGAAGAAGAAACGGAAAAAAAGGAAGATCCTACAATATATCCTACACAGTAGTGGAACTAGAATTTCATCAACTCACCCTTAATTAAATCCCCAATCCGATCCAGAGAATTCAGGAGCAAACCAGAGAAATCAGATGTCCAGCTAGTCCCTCCAAATTTGTACCCAAATTTGTACTCTTACATAAAGGCAAACTGGCCTACCCAGGCCACTGCAGGAAGATATCGAAGTAACAAACAAGAAGGAAGGCGAAGGGAGGCGCTTGGCAGGAACACAGAGAGAGAGAGCAGAGCAAGAGCCTCTTGGTGTCTATTTTTTATAACTAGTACTCCCTACATCTTAAAAAAAATTCAATCCTAGCTTTGAATCTGTACATAGGCTATGTCAAGGTTCAAAACTAAAAATTATGTTTTCTTTTGGAAGGAGGGAGTACTCCAACGTTTTTGGTGTCTTGGGTTAACTCCCGTCGGCGTAAGGTTGGAAAAGTAGGCAAAGTTGCATACACGCAATCATTGATGATTGGAGCGTCAGGCTTGGAAAAATAAACCATACGGGAGTACTGTCTTCCACTTACTCCTATCAGCGTCAGGAAATCAATGGACGATCGAGAGGCGCGGCAGTAAATGACTCCAGTACTATAATAAAATCTGGATAGTACAAAACTTCTATGCCTGCAATACAAAACTCCAAGCAGTGCATCTTTTTTTACATGGAAAGAGATGTCCATTAACTCTCGGTTGAGTTGCTTTTTTTCCACATGGAAAGAGATATCCATTAGAGAAATTTTATGTTGCTCGAAAATAATTAGAGCCCTCTGTTTGGAGAGGTCCGATGGACAAAAATTAGGATAAACTAATTAGTAAGAACTTAAGTTGTACGCCAGAACCTAGAATAAATATTATTAGGCTAGTGAGAAAATGGTATGGGAACCTCCCTGAAAGAGATGAGGAAAATAATCCAATGGTCGGGATGCACGCAACAGTAGGCTCATAACAACTCAACTCCTTTCTACCCTTCTCACCCATCTAAAGTGCACCTACTTAAAAACCCAACGCATTAAACCCATTTGAACCTAAACTATTAGTAGGCCTACATATAACGCAAGCAAGCTAACCAAACAAGTGAGCACAACAAGGTGATCTATTATGATGAAAAATAACTATTACTATGGTAACAGGATTTTTCTGTCGCTGACCAAACCAACTCAAACAAATTGTCAAATTTAGGAAACATTGCCTATAGATAGGGTCAAACATAAATGGCACTACTAGGCCAAAAGCTACCTGGTAAATGGTTTGTATTCTAAAACAAGAAGGCTGGGAGTGATCAATATTGAAACACAAAATCAGGCCCTGCTGATGAAAAATCTGGACAAATTCTTGTATGGAAAAAGCATTACAGAAATGGGAAGCTTCTAGGACAAGTCAAGAAAGGTTCTTTCTAGTGGAGGGATGTGCTAAAGTTGTTGCCTCAATTCAAAGATATGACAGTCATTCAAGTCAACAATGGGGAAACTTGCATGTTCTGGCAAGACAAATGGCTAGAGATTCTGCATCAGGAAATGCCTGAAAGTTACTCCTTTACAAAGAATAAGTCAATCTCTGACAGTGCGATCTTTAGCCTTCAAACTCTAAGCGAAATGTTCAACCTGCCCCCTCTCCCAAGTGGCTTTTGATCAGGTGCAAACTCTGCAGCAACTCAGAGAGGAAACAACTTTATAGGATGAGCCAGACATTTGGGTTTATAGCTGGGGTTCCAACATTTTCTCTTCTTCAATTAAAGGTTTACAAACTCTTGGTTGGACACCATCAAAGTGCCCCAGCCTTCAAATGGATCTAGAAAAGATGTCAGCCCAAGCATAGAGTTTTCTCTTGGTTGTTACTAAGGATAGGCTGAGTACTAGGAACATCTTAAGAAGGAAGCAAATGGACTTAGATGATTTCAGTTGTGCTCTTTGTAATCAAGGGTTCGAGGAATTAGTGGAGCACCTCTCTTTTCACTGCACCTTTGCTCAACAGTGTTGGGGAATACTAAATTTGGAGGTCTCGCAAGATATCGGAGTCTTTGGCAACCTGGATCTCATCAAAGATCAGCTGCATTCTTAGTTTTTCATGGAAGCATTCATTCTTTTTTGTTGGACGATCTGGACAGCCAGAAATGAGTTAATCTTCAGGGGCAATCACTTAAGTCTGCAAATATTGCAAGCGTTTTTTTTTATCAAGGAGCTGAAACTGCTAGGGCTCCGAGTGAGATCAAGTCTTTTTCTGCATTGAGATTCATGGATTGCCTCATTAGAATAGACCTTTTTCTCCTCTTCTGTTTCATCTTCTTTTTTTCCTTCTTTGTTTCTTGAGCCCTTTTCCTTGGGCCTCTTTGTGTTTGTACAGACTTATTGCTTTTAATAAATATGTGTAGGGGCTCTGGCCCCTCCATTTATCAAAAAAAAGACCATACGATGCAGACATATTACGTCATGATGGTTTATGCGTTACGATGCAGTCGTATTATGTCATTATTGTCATTGGTGCTGACCTCCTATGTAACTAGTAGGATGCCCGCGCGTTGCTTTGCGAGTATAAAATAGAAATGTAAGAATTTTATAATGGTTGAAACTTGAAACTATAAATTAATAGATACATATATATGGATGTAGTAGGTCAATTGCAGAAGTCGTATCCATTGATATACATGGTATAGATTATTTGAATTGGATATCATCCAAATCTCATCTACCGAACCCACCCCTACTATACCTGAGGGTCATCCCCCTCTTAAAATTCTAGGACCTTTCCTTTATAAAATTATACGTGTTTCGAAGGACCACATGCAATCCATGTGATATGCAGTTTTGCTATATTTTTAAAACGGTTCAAATTTATAAAAAAAGTTATCGAAATATATTCATGTGGGGTCTTGTTTTGAAGAGTTTATTGCAAGGAACACCATGGTGCAATTGGATTTTAATTATGATACTTGGTTTAGGTTGCTAAGAGTTTTTTTCTATTTCAAAAGAAATAGCTAGTGGGAGATAAATGGGGCTTAGTGGGTATAACGGATTTGATGATGTCACATGACATCACTTTTTAGGATTCAACCAATCAGAGGATAGAGAATTCCTTAGTGGGGGTTAGAATTATAGGAGTTATAGATTGCCCGGAAATTTCCTTGAACTTCCATAAGATTTGCAATACAAGACTTTGTCGTCAAAGTCAAGCAAAATGGACGTACGGGGCAAATCTATTACTCTTATAAAGATAACCCCCACTATCCCAGCCATTTGATATTGATTAGTATTAATAATCAAGTCATCGACAGAGCTTGGCTTCCAGCCTTGCACCGATCTGTCAATTATTAGCCACTGCAAGCCACTTGGACTTCGCCTCCTGCCTCTTGAACTCCCCATGTCACCACTACTTGCTCCTATATTTACCAGGACATCAAGTGATATTTTCTCGGAATTGCAGTTTCATCACGCATGTATTGTCCCCTGGTGTCTCACACTCTACACAGATGAGCAACAACATAATCATCTCTTCTATTTAAACCAGCATCTATCAATCTTCGACTATGCACACAAAAATTTTTTTGTTCTTTCACCTGCTACAGTGTGCCTTACACTCCGGCCATCAGTGAAGTCTGCATCTCTCCATGAATAAACATACGGAGGATCAGAAAAGCAACTTCAGGTTCTCCCTTGATGCAATATACACCATGTTGCTTTCTTTTGCATGTACTATCGACATCTTAAATTTGTTGCATCCATTTCTTCTTTATGAACAATAAGTAAATATTTTCAATCCAAGTTGCAGCTGGAATCCTGTTATGGTCTTTTCCATCAGTTCTCCCAAAGATGATAGCCGGTAGATTCATGGCCGCGATGAATGAGCTCGGATTATACAAAGCCAAAAGTTTGTGGAACTCTCAAAGGCAAATCTTTGGGTGAAGACATCATCAAGCAACTGCTAGCTGACCATAAAATTATCACTGTTAGTTACATCAAGAAGGGAGAATCTGACGTGCATGCCATCCTCGTGTACCTATTATTAATTCTATCATGTTTGGAGAATCAGTTTGTTTCTCTATATAGCCACACATTTCATCACACCGTAGTAAGTGCTTTCTTACAATTCACTCGTATGCATCTTAAGGTTTTCTCCGCTTCAGTCAGGCAAAATAATTTAATTTTTACTATAAAAAAGCTTGAATGGAGTTATCCTCATAAGATCCCAAATATTGTTCTCATACTACAATATCCTAATTAAGTATCCAACTAATTTAGTTTTTGCGTAACTGAAATTCATGTCTGAATTTCCGCAGCAACACGTGAGGAATTCATCTAGTAGTCCAATGGATTTGAGTTGTGACGCATCGCGGCGCAAACAGGCGAGCAAGCAATCAATGCAAGCAGATAGGAGTAAGGATTACTGTGAATCACTATACTGTAACAAGATTTTTCCTCTTTTTCCCCACAACCAAGTCAAGTCACGCCATGCATGCAAGTGGCAGCTTGTAATTAGGCTTGCTGCTTGATGATATATATGCCATCAAGTTGGGTGAGCCGTATGTACGTGCGCATGCCGTTTTGCTCGTCTTATTATTGCCATTGTATATTGGTTTCTCCTACATATGTAATGTAACTGTCAAGAAATCTCCACGATCGAACTTGCATAGGTTATTAGTTTTTTTTTTTTTGAGGGAACAGTAAATGCTACAGGACTTTTGGTATAGGACAATCCATGATTGGACAATATTTGCCACATACAAACGAAATGCTACAGGACTTTTTAATCTCTCTCCACCACATCAATTTATAGCCGCATGTATGGACCATTAAATATAAATAAAAAAAATAACTAATTGCACAGTTTAGTTGTAAATAACGAGACGAATCTTTTGAGCCTAGTTGGGCCACGATTGAACAATATTTACCAAATACAAACAAACTGTTACAGGACTTTTCAATCTCTCTCTTTCTCCCATCTAAACAAGGCCCACGTTCCGTGCATCCGTCTTCTACTCATGTGCCTCCTCCTTCACTCTCTGCCTACAGTGTCAACGACAAGCATGTTTAATTTACCGGTCAGTGCTAAGTACAGTAAGTCACATGTGCAGAAAGAATAGTAATTAAAACAAAAGGCAGTACATATAGATGTTCCGTCAGAAGTTTTGCATACCTACTCCCTCCGTCCCTAAAAGGATGTCGCCGTGGAATACGTGCCATAAATTTGATTTGATTTATAGAAAATACGTGCAACATTTATATCTCCAAATAATTTTGTTAAAAAACTAGATTCAAAGATCTTTCCGATGATACTAATTATGATACTAATAGATGATATTTATTATTTATTAAAATTGCTGGCATTTATTTCTCGGGAAACGCGGTGATATCCTTTTAGGGACGGAGGGAGTACTCTAGAGCGCTTTGCCCAAGGTAAATGATGGGTGACTCGGGTGTGCGTCAGCTGCTTCCTGAAACACCCTTCTGACCAAAGCAGTCTCCTCTGAGTTGTCGTTGCGACTAGGACTCTCAAATGTCGCTACAGTTATTTTCTTGAGGCTCGACAGATATTGGAGACCGCAAGGTGTAGCCTTGTCCCATTCACGTGGGTCCAGATCTAACTCGAGCTTCCGAAGGCTGGGCATTGCTCCGTTCTCAGATATCAAGTACGATGCCACATCATAGTCGAACTCAAAATCCTCGAGAGCCTTGAACCCTGTGGTCCCACTTATCATGATCCTGCCTGTAGGGACGCCTGGGATCCATAGCTGGAGGCGGAGGAGGCATGGCAGTCTCCCAATGGTGTCAATATCTTCATGGGACATCTGCTTTGCTTCAAGACTCAACTCATAGAGCTTCTGGAGTCCTCCAATCCACCTAGGAACTCGAGGGAAGATCAATCCATATAGCCAGAGCTCCCCGAGGTTGTGGAAAGGAGGAGAAAGCAAGCTTAGTGCATCAGCACCGATACCTATAGACGAACGAGACACCAGGGAAAACCTTTTGAGGTTACTTAGTTTCTCCAGGGAAAAAAACAGAGCATCCATCCAGACAGCTGTGGGTGTATCACTATCCGTGCATCTCGGCCTACACTTCAAGAAGTTGACTCTGCGGCAATAAAGGATCAGCTCTTCCAGGTTGTTGAGTTCGCCGAGACCCTTAATATTCTCTGGTGAGCTCAGTTACAATGTGAAGGACTTCAGGGTACGGAGAGATTTCATCTTCCCAATCCCGTCCATCAAACTTGTACCAACTGGCAAAATCAGATGGGACAAGCATGGCAAGTCAATAATATCCGAGGGAGTGTTGAAATCCTCTAATAAGAGAGGTAACTCTAGCCTCTCCAAATGTCGCATCCTCCCAATTTCACTAGGTAGCACAATGGAACACTCTGTCGTCTGCCATGGCTTGGCATCAATCTTTAAATATCTCAGTTGAGACAAATGGCCAACACTTGTGAGGTCCAACCTCATCAAGTGCCTAGAAATTTGAAGGTAAAGCACCCGAAGAGACTTAAGCTCCGAAAATGGAGGCATCCATTTTGATGGTCCAAACGAGACAAGAGAACGAACTTGTGATCGGCAACAACTAGTGGCCTCCTGCAATCTGGTGTCATCCTCTGTACCACCACTCAAGCTGACTGAGAGTCGATGAACCCTGTCTTGCCGTTCTACCACCACCTGTGCACTGTGCACAACACTTACAAAATTATCTTCTCTGCACCTCTTTATGATTAGATCGAGCATCATATCATGTACTTTGTAGCTGTCATACTCAGATTCTGCTTGAATAATCAAGTTCCTGTTGACAAGTTCATTCAAATAGCTCATCGCTACATCCCTTACATCTTGCCCAGGAGAAATACTTATCACAATACGTTCTGCCACCCATAACTCAATCAGGTCATCCCTTGTAATCTCAAAGTCCTCAGGATAAATGCCGAGATATAAAAAGCATGCTCTTAGATGATGAGCAAGGTGCTTATAGCTCAGGTCTAAGATCTGCATCATGTCGTCCAAGGAGTTTGCTGCAGATTCAGTGACTATTGAACGTTGTATAAAGTCCCAATGTTCTTTGGGTTGGTCCACTAAACTGCTAGCCATAGTGATAGTTGCAAGCGGCAAACCACCACACTTCCTTAGAATTTTAGATGAAACTTCTGTGAGCTGAGAAGGGCAAGCATCTTCTTTGCCAAAAATTCTTCTAAAAAATAACTTTCTTGAATCCACTTCACCTAGTGGTTTCATATAATGAATGCACCCATGGTCAATGTGAGATGCCTGATGAGCCACACCTTCAATTCTTGTAGTCACAATAAGTCTACTTTGTTTATTGTTTTGTGGAAAAGCACAACTAATAATATCCCAATGTTTCACTTCTCACAGATCATCCAGTATAATGAAGTACCTAAAAATTATAGCAAACACAACATAGGTTAATTAACATATTGGACATAGGACATAGGAGGAGCTTGGTCTGAGATGTGCACCAAATCAAGAGCAACAAGACAACACCGAGCAACAAGACAACACCTTCTCAATATTTGGAGAGATATCTTCAACTTATGATTGCCTTTTTCTGTTTTGGGACAAAAATCCCTTTGTACTTTTATCCTTTTGTAAATATTGTACTCATCCCATTCTTTTATTAAAAGAAAAAAATTAGGCAGGAAGCTTTCCTACTGATTTGGTACATAATGGACATAGAATAAAGCACTGGTAATTCTATAAAATACATATAAGCAGCAAGATATTACATTTCTATATGCTGAAGTCACTAAAAATTTATATGCTATAACAGAGTTTGACTGATTGTACAGAGATATGCTACAATGGAAACGTACAAAGATAAAAAAAAAAGAACAAATGCAAGCCTATCTTGTAAAATAATTAACATTTTAGATCCATATGTTTTACTAAAGGCTTAATGAAGCTTTCATTTAATCAGAAAAAAGATGAGTCTTATAAATTACTACAAATTATTACAACAAACAGAAAAAAAAAATCATATGAAAAATCATTGACACTAGAATTCTGTTTCCTACAAAAATTACCCATGTCTACAGCTGTATAACCTCATATCTAAAATTGGCCCTTAATTCACCTCTACTTATTATTAAAAAATCTGAAGTATCCCCTAAATCTAAATTATCTACACATGAGGTTATACAAAAATATACTAACTTATTGGCTCAGTTCTATCGTTATTACATAGGAAAAACCAACATAACACATAACATTTAATCCCCTAAATTCACATCTAAATTATCTGCACATGCTATTTATTAAATAACCTAAAATAACCCCTCAATCTAAGTTACCTACATCAGTTACTATAAATGTGTCTCAAAATACTGTCCTACACAATTCTAAGTTACTCAATTCGATCAATCATCATGAATACAGAAATAACGAACACAAGGAGTAAAACTAAGGTGGGCAAGAAGGTTCTAGGTGTAACAGATATTTTTCAATTCTTTCTTAACAGATATTTTTCAATTATTTCTCCTTTATATAGTATAGATTTTAAGGCATTACACTATGATAGTAAAAAAAATAAAACTTTGGCAAAACATCTAATTATACATGTGAATCAGTTTCAAAACCAAACTCCAGTGGTTGTTACTACACTTTTATTCTCACTTCATTTTGTCAAACCACAATTCTTTATAGCATAAAGTGTAGGTTTATGATGCAGAATGTCAAGAAATAAAATGTTACACTTTGTCATATGTTATAGTAGTAAGAAGTATATCTTTCTTCATTTGTATTTGTATCCTATGGTCTATTCACTGGGCATTTAACCATGTATCTTTTATACTAGGCTCTAAACTGTTTATTTAATGGCTAGACCATTTAAACCTCAAAAGGTCTAAGTGGCCTAACCAAAATAGAGTTAGACAAGATTAAATGTTCTAAATGATTGTTTAACTCACCATTTAGTTAATAGGAGGATTATAACCCAACTAATAATTAACATAGTAAATATACTCCCTTCGTATAGGAAAAGAAAATCATTTTGACAAGATTTGGGTCAAACATTGGGAACACAAATCATGAATCATTTTTATGGTATTGAGTTTGGAAATGTGAAAACTATATGAATAGATTGGTCTTGAAATGTACTTTCGTAAAAGTATAAATATATCACTTTGTAATGAGTATTTTTATAAAAATATAAAGTCAAAGTTATATTTTCAGACCATGTCATTGTCCATAACGACTTCCTTTCCTATATGGATTGAGTATGCTTGTTGAAGTTAAGCCAATATTAACTTAGTAAATACATGCTTGTACGTTAAAGTCAAGTTACAAAAGTATTTTTGCTAGATAGTAAGGATGAATGAGTACCTCTTATCCTGCAGGTATTCTCTCAGATTGTCAATGAGCTCTTTCAAATCGCAAGGGTGAGATGGATTTAGCCCAAGTTTTGAATGCACGCTGCTGAGTAGCATTGGTACATCGGGTTTCTGAGAGACCGACACAAATGCGGTGCTATTGAAATGCCCTTTGACTTCACGATATACCTCATTGGCAAGTGTTGTCTTGCCTAAGCCTCCAAATCCTACTATCGGCATCACCTTTAGCTGCTCCTCTTCATCCTCTACCCATTTGATAAGCTCTTCCTTTTGGGTGTCAATTCCCACAAGGGTTGCTGAATCCTTGTAAAGTGCAGACAAGCGAGGATCAACTGCCACTTTTGCAGTAGAACTAGAGGTGCACACATCCAGTTTGTACCTATCACGGCGTTTGCTTGCTTCGATCGCACGAGCCTTGATCTCTTTGATCTGATTGGCTATGCGGTACCGATCCTTGATAGTTCTTAGAAACCCAGAAGCCATTTTGAGGATCCCCACCTTGTCACCGGCCTCACCAACACAGTCCATGAAGTCGTCGATGCAGTCCTCAATGTCATAGGACATGTCTATTATATCCTTCCTCCATTTCTTAGCCTGCGAGTCTAGTTCATCAGCAGCGTCATCCATCTTCTCGAGGAGGGCTTTCATGTCGCCAAGCTCCTCCACGAGGAAGGACACCTCCTTCTGAAGCCCCTTGAGCTTCTTGTACTTGTCGCCCATGAGCGCGACAAGCTTTGCCAAGACAGGCTTCATAGCCCCCATGGAAACGCTGACTGCGATACCCGCGGCTGCCATCGATCTATCGTCCTCCAGTCCTTGGCGCTTGGTGGGCGAGTGTTGATCCGGCTCCCTTCCTCGTCCGGTCGGATCCCTCTGTTCTTACTTTGGTCCTGCAAATTAGCAAAGGTAGGCGGCCTGCGCATGAGAAATCGATGGAGATCGGTGTGCACATACTCTACACTAGCTTGGAACACCACTATCTATCTAGCTGTTGAGCAGATGCAACCTGCTGAGCTCGATCGATCACGTACCTGTGTGCCTCCTTAATTTATTATTAAGAGGCTGGTTGTCTTGAGCATAATAGATCTGGTCGATTACGAGCATCCATGTGCCATGCTGACAACAGATCACAGATGGCCGATGTATCGATCACAACTCAGAGTGGCAGCCCGTGCGTGAACTGGGGGTCCGATCCGCCACGTAAGCTAGCAGCAGGCGCATAGAAGCAGCTAGCATCCACGCAAAGGAACACACAAGAGCTAGCATCAGAAGCGTGTTGGGAGAGAGTGATCGATAATGGGGCCGGGACTCCAACATATAACAAACAGGAACAACTCACCTACCACCACAGTGAAATATTGGATTAGCGAAGCCGATCGATCAATCAATTGAGAGGGCATGCAAAACACTCTCCACTTCCATTCAAGCAGGCAGGCAATCTGTATGAAATGAACGAAGGCGATGGTTGTAATAAGCAGCTACTATATATGAGAGGAATCGACACAGATGTTGAGCAGATACAGGCTGAGCTCACGTACCTTACCTATGCCTCCACTCTACATCGATTAAGATGCTGTTTCCTATCAGAACTCAGAGTGGCAGCACAGCCCGTGAACTGGCTCGATCGATCCAGCAGCAGGAGTAGCCCCGGCCCGTCGAAGCTAGCATCCACGCAGGGGAACACAAACCTCAGATGTGTTCCAAGAGAAGAATGGTAATGGAAGTCCAAGAGAAACAACTCACCACAGTGATCGATGGAACTAAAATCAGCGAAGAAGCAAAGCCGCCGTCGAGAGCGGAAAAACGCACAGTCAAGCTGGTGGCAATCTGCGTGGAATGAACGAAGAGCTGGGTCGGTCGGTGTGGAATAGAAGCGCGCGTTTACAGTGTTTCCTACTCCAAACAAGCAAGCCACCAAAGTCTGCCTAAATTTGCCAATAACGCGTACAGTACCTCAAAAGAAACCAAAAATAAAAAGCCGAGCTTAATTAATTTTCAGTTGTTGTCAACAATTTAAACTACCAACCGACAAAAGGCGCGCACACACCATGCCCTCTGCTTTATTATATTATATTGAACGCGTACGTCCGTCCCTGCTCATGGTCGATATTGATGAATCGATCCTCACATTTGGTTAGACGCCTTTATTTATTCTAATTCATGCATCATATCGAGCACTTACTTACATGCTCACTAAAGTAGTGTGAGTGCGTGACTCATGATAAAAGTGACCAGCATGCTGGAGCAGATTTATTCAAACGCATGATCGGATCGGGCCAAAAATATGGAGTACTACGCCGAACCTGCTGTGGCGAATATACGATGATATAGTATGATCACCCGGCGGCCGGCCCTTTTGCAAAACAACGCGTTTCTTCTCCCTATTAGCATCTCATCTCAGTCCAAATAAAAAGCCGGACGACTACCTGCTAAGTCCAGAGCAGCCACAGTGGCTGATAATGCGTTGTGACTCGGCCTAAAGTAAAGATGCCAAAAACGCGTACTACGTGAAAACAAACACACCCCACCTCCCCCACCCCACCCCCCCCGCCCGCGGCCTGATGGCGATGGCTAGCACTGCGCGCATGGCATCTTGTTCCACGTCTTCAGCCCAGCAGGCAAGCATGCCGACCAAGGTGACACTGCTCCACGGCCTCGCCGTTGACATGGCCAAAAGGCGCTGGTGTACCTCCACCACGGGTGCCGGCAGCAGATCCTGCACCTCGACATAACATCCTGCTCGACGGCGACCTCCGGGCCCACGTGTCGGACACACGCGTGGGAGGGGCACACCGGGCTACATGGCGACGGAGATGCTGGTCAGCGCGCTGTCCGCCAAGTCCGACCGACGTGTTTAGCTACGGCACGCATCACGCTCCTCGAGCTCGTCGGCGGGCGGCCGCCGGAACTTCGACCCCTCCTCGTCCTCGGCGACGCCGGACTTTGCACGGGACTTCTTCCCGTACATCGTGCGGATAAGATGGCACGAAGCGAGCTCATGAAAGCGGTGGAAGCGGCCATGGAGGTGGAGGTGGAGCCGTGGAGGCGGTGGTGAAGGTGGCGCTCTGCTGCTTCCAGCTAGGGCCGATGGGACATGAGGCCAAACCATTCCGACGGTTGTGAACATGCTCGAAGGGAGGGTCGCCGCTGACCTGCCGCCGGAGAGCCGCCATCTGTCGTCTGTGAATGGCTCACCGGCGGTCGGTAATAATCTGTTAACATACATATTAAGTAGTATCAAAGAAAAACAGGGGGTCTCTCGTATTACCCTTTTTGTTATTCTCTTCTCCTATTTATCAGGATCCACAGGAGGCTAATTTTTCTTTTTTTGTTGAGGCCAATATGTGAATTTTATCATTGCTTATTTAATAATTATTAATAAAAATATGAATTGCCCATCTTATGAGTTGTCTTGTAATTACACTAGTTGGTTATATAAAATTATTGCATAGATTTATGCTAAATAAGACCACCACCTCGAAAAAAATACAATTCTACCACAATACCATGTTTTAGTACCTTATAAGTTTGACCAGGTATCAATATTTATGATACCAAATAAATATCATTAGATTAGTTAAAAAATATACTTTATAATAAATTAATTTGGAGCTATAAATGTGATTACTATTTATTAGAAATTTGGTCAAACGTGAATCACTCTGCGTGGCATGTAATTCATAGTTGCATATATTTTGGGATGGAGATAGTATCTCAAATATTTTAATCAAAAGTTATAGATATTCTAGAGATAACTAAGTTGTTTGGCAGGGCTCCTCACCGGCTTTACTTTGGCTCCTCTAGAGAAGCCCTACCGTACTTTTTTTTGCCAAATGAGCCATTTTAGTGAAAAATAGAGTAGCTACAGTCATTTTGAGTGGCTCCTTAAAACGGCTCCGGCTCTATAGCTCCTTCGAAGGAGCCCGTTACAAGAAGTCCTGCCAAACACACTTTTATACAGAGCCTTGTAATAAGGACGCAGTCTTTGTACCCACCTCATTTAGTTGTTATTTTCAGCCATGGCATAATTTAGACGTACACGCCTCTGTTAATAGGTATTTTTGAAGGTGAACTTTTTAAGAGCTCTACGCCTAAACAATTCATTTATAGACTGTTGTTTTTTTTTACCATCCCTGTAGATTGACCGGCTGCCTCTTAAATATAGGTATCTTTAGATATAGTGTCACTTTTTAATCGGCTATGTAAATAAACAAGTTTGCTTTGAAAAATTATTTTTGTAGTAGTGTTATTTACGCCTCATCACAGGCCAAAACTTTATTCAATTTATCTAAAAAACAATCTGCCAGGTATAAATACCTCCGCTTATATTGTGATTTCTAAATGCATCATTTCTTACCAAATTGAATTGACGTCGACTATGATTGAAATCCTCACATCCTCAGCGAGCAACTTTGTCCATGAGTGAGTGTGTCCTCCAGCCGTCTCACGATGGTCTCCTTCGATAGCCACATTGAAAAAGGTTGAGTTTTTGTTCTCATTACACGATGAGACGGGCTAAGTCCATTCCTTATTTGGAGCTATTCGGTATTCTGAGACTGCAGAGGAAGGGAGAGTCTCCATTCCTACCAATACCAATTAGAAAGCAAAGAAAGATGCTATTGGAGTTGCTCTAGTGAATGGACATAATAGTCGCAAAAAAGGTGAATGGACATAATGCTTTTTTTTTTTCAAGAATGTGCATTTCCACGTATCTCACAACTAAAAAGACTAAAGAGGATAGAATCGCTAGGGGCGGTAATTTTTGGCTCGCCTCCCCACTCTAACCCGTGCGATAGGAAGGTTTCACCTGGGATTTTTGGCGCCGACATGTGGCCCCGTTCCCACCTCCCTGCTCGCCCGTCACCAGAAAAAAGAAAAGAAAACCCTTCCGCCTGCCTGCGCCTTTCCGCCGCCGGCGCCGCAAAAAACCGCCCACACCGACGCCGTCGCCCCCATGCCGCCGCCGCCGTTGCGGCCTCGTCACACTGCTGCCCAAGTATGCCGCCAACGCCACAACTCCTTCCCCGTCCCATGGGTAGGGTTTCGGCTGCCGCCCGCCTGATCCGTTTGCCAGTGCCGCAATCCTTTGGCTCGTTGGCCTGCCCACCCCCTGCGATCCCGCGATGCCTCACCTCTGGCTCGCACCCCTGCTTCTCTCACGCCCACGCAGCTGCCTCCTTTCCCACGCTGCCTCCCTGCCGCCGCGAAGCCACCTCCACATCCTGCATTGCTGTCGAGGTGGCCGTACGCGCCACCGCCACCCTCCGTCAGGCACAGCGCCCTGATCCGGCGTGGTGGCACCTCGATCCGGCAGAGCCGATACAGATCCAGCCGGGACAGGGAAAGTCGGATCTTCACCTTCGACTCGTCGTCAGAGTCGCAGACATGGGTCACAGCATGTATGACGGTCTCGTGGTGCCTTCGACACCGTGCCCGATGTCAAATTTTAAATGTGAGAAATTCAAACGTAATTTTTTCATATACATAATTTCAAATGAGAAAGTTGTAACCTATAAAGTTACGTAACTTTTTTATATCTAAAACTTTTGTTTTGCTTATGTCTCTATTCAAGATTCAATTCTTTTTGACTATAGAAAAATATAGATTTTTTTGGTATTAACTCTATATAATAATTTTAAATAAAAAAGTTTAAACTATAAAGTTATAGATCTTATGAAGTACTATAACTTGGTTATAGATACGTGGTTACATCAGGAAAAAAAAAGGCACAAAAGGCAATGCTCGACAGGTCAAAACTGTGTTACAAGTTTGACCAGATGCTTGGCAACACGTAATTGAATCAAAATAAGTAGCACAGCTGGTTTATTTATTTGACAACAGGCCCGTCCAACAAGGACTAGCAGAATATTCATAAATACGTAGGGGAAGCTAAGCGGATAAAATATGTGGTGCAAACCACGTGCTAGGTGGAAACATGAAAACAAATTTAAAAAACGTATTTCAGCTATTTAAAATTTATGAAACTTAGCACAACCTTAGTGCATACTAATATATACTCGTGACAAAAGTTGGAATCCAAACCCACATTTAAAAAACTCATACAAAAAATGACAAAATTTAGGTTCAAGTATACTAAAAGACAAAATTCCTGGGTTTTGTCTTTTAGTCCACATGAAATCCATATTTCTCATTTTTGTATGGATTCTTTATTTTGAATTTGATCTCAATTTTTTGGTGTGAGTACATATTTGTATGTACTTTGGATGCGTCAAGTTTCATAATTTTTTTTAAACAGCCTAAATATGTTTATTCAAATTGGATTCTATGTTTCCACCAAGTACGTGGTTATGAGCGCGCTGAGCTTTTCAAGGACAGGTTTCATCACCCCCATGGAAACGTTGATAGCAATACCAGCAGCCGTCATAACGGTCTTCGTGATGGCCGTTACTGTTCTTTGTTTCAGTGTGTGAAAAAGGGGGTGTGGTTGATTGTTAGAAATGGATCTGTTAAAAAGTTTCATGCACTCCCTAGAGATGTGTGTATTCCATTCCCTCTGTTCGAAATTGTAAATCGTTTTGACTCTTCTAGGTATATTGCTGAGGACACAGGCCAGGCCCGATGAGCAGCCTGCTGTGAAGTGCACGCAGTAAGCAGAAACGAAGTGAAACCAGCCAACAGGGAACAATAGATTATGAAATTTTTTACAATGCCTGGAGAGAATTTCAACGGCTCACAGCGACTGATCCGACGGCTAAAAAGGCCAAAAGCGATTGGAGGTGATGGGAGGGAGGCAACAGGAGGCGATTGGTGTGTCTATGGTCGGTGGGCTATATGCGCCAAATTGCCTTTCATCGCCTCCAAAACTAAATGGATTAGGACTGAAAATAACGGAGCGATATAATTCATAAATGCAAAATTAATATTAATGTTTTGAGTAATTCCATTAATGCATGCCGCCGCTGTGTGGCAGCGTCACCGCCGTGGCGGCTGCTGCTGGCCTTGCGGCGGTCGAAGCTGCCGCCGTGGCCGCTGCTGGCGCGCGCGGTCGCGTCACCGCCACAGCCACTGCTCGTGTGCACACGTCGTCGTCGTTGCTGCTCCAGCCACTCGCTGGCGACCCACGAGACAAGCGCTTTGGTCCTGTCACTTGGCCACGCGGGCGCGTCGCTGCCACAGCCACTGCTCGTGTGCACACGTTGTCGTCGTTGCTGCTCCAGCCACTCGCCGGCGACCCACGAGAAAAGCGCTTTGGTCTCACTTTCACATAACCTCCCGCGTCGCAGTAAGAGCAGGAGCAGGACGGCGACAGCGACAGCAGGAACAAGCAGTTGTGGCCAAGATGCTCGCCAGCCTCAGCGGCATCGGCGTCAAGGTGGTGCCCCATTCGGCCCGAGCACCATCTCCAGAGCTAGCAGTAGACTGCTGACTGAGGCCGCAAGGCCGCCGCCACCCACGTGGCGGCTCGCCGAAAGCTCATGGCGCACGGGCGCACCACAATGGCGTGTGAGGCACAATAAGGCTCGGTGTAGTGGCGGACCGGATGTTGCGTACGTGTATGTGTGCGACGTATGGTGCTTGACTCGTCCTGGCTATGTGCTGCTACGATCAATTTTCTCATGCATGCACACCTTCCATTTGCATGCGGCCGCACAGGAGCGCACACGGCCCGAACAGCGGTGAGCCGGCAAGCTGAACGTGGCCATAAGGGAGACGAGATATGAAACATAATCGGCCGTGTAGGTCTAGATCCGGTGGTGGGACACGGCGGGCAATGGCGAAAACGAGAGGCGGCGGCGCAGTCTGAGTGATGACGCAGCCGTGCCAGGCCGGCGGGGAGCTGTACGAGGGAGGGCAGTCGGCAACGCAGGGCAGACGATGACGAGGACGTGCCGCTTGCGCGGCGAGGACAAGGGGCAATGGAATGACCAAGATAACCTTTATGAATAAAATTAATATTTTAAGGAGGCAACAGAATACAATAGGAAACAAATTCAAGTACTGTAAAAGAACTCATAGATCGTTCATCGTTCTAGAGGAAGAGGGGAAAGTAAGAATAGAAGGAAAAGGGGAAGTCTACTTAGTAATTACCGGAGAAATTCAACAAGGACACCGAGCGTGCGAAAGGAACGAACAAATAAGCCCATCGACTCACCTGATTCTGTGCTTGCTCAACTACTGTACTGTGTCGCGTGAGAGCTACAGAGAGTAGGATCGGTGTGGAATGGCAGATTATTCGACGACAACACACTCATCGGAGTATGTAGCGCAGCAGATCTCTTCAGTTAGCTGTACGCCCAACAGAAATAAAGCGACGCAGGCACAATCAATAGATGCAGTGCAGAAGAGGAATAATTTAAGGAATGAATGAAGATGACGAAATCTGTATCTTTTTTGATAAGAGATGAATTCGAGCATCTTACCAAACTGCAAGGGTAAGATCTGATGCAGAGACAGAGGAGCGCTGGTTGAAGATCCAAGGAGCACAGTTCCTTCCTACTGATGAAGCATCCTCTCTACTGCTAGGCCTCTCGTCGACATCACTTGAGCAGCGAAAAATCTTGATATGTATATATGTAGCTAAAGCTAAGGATACACGATATTATTTTCCCAACCAAAAGTGCCGGCCAAGAGCTTGCAATAGTAAGAGTCCTTCTCTCCAAGACCAACCATTCATTTCATAGCCAGGAGCCCAGGAAGACCAGCTGGAAGGAGTCTTCGCGTACCGATGCTGGTGACTACTACTCACTACTGTATGGCACAGCTGCTGCTGCCTGGTAGAGCTAGCACACATCAGAGAGCACATGTGCTGCAGGCTCCAACGAAAGCCCGTGAGTGGGGGCCGGCGACTTGACTTGGCAGACTCGAGGATGGTGGTCTCCCCGGAGCACAGTGGCTGTGGCGTCCTGTCCTCCACTGCAGGCCCTGTGGTATGCCCGGCCGGCCGTCGACTCCACTGCGGTGCGTGCAGGGTGCAGGGCGCGGGCCTTGTTGGTCGGCTAGCTCCATTATTGGCCTGAGGCGAAGGCCGTGCGCCCGGATCATCGTCGATGGTGGGGATGCGGGAGAGCACGTAGGAGATCGAGGATCATCGTCGAGTGCGTCTGCGGCACCGGATATCATGGGGGGTCTTGGAGTCCGCCCGTTCGGACCCAATCAGCCGTCCGGCAGCCTGCCAAAACTTTTCCGCCAAAACCAAATTGGAATTCGGCAGGTGCGTTGGTCCAGCTGCACACAGACTATGCCATGAACGTTCATCTAGATACGGAAACCGCCACAGAGTATTATATTTGTATATATTATTTATTTATATGTTTGTACTGTATATACATATATCTTTGATCACATATGTACGGGCGTGTACATACATATACATACACTCGACCTCCTTCTTGTCTCAATCTTATGAGCGCCTGCTAGCAGCTCGCTTGCTTCTTCTAGCTCACGTGAACATGCGCATGCATGGCGCTGTACCGTATACAAGTTTACCTCCTTCCTCAAATAATTATTATTTGCTTCTCAAGAAACAAATTATGACTAAATATATTTTAAATAAATGTTAATATATTTTAAATAAATATTAATATTTATAATACATAATAATTAGTAGAACTAGAAAGATATTTAAATCTAATTTTTTAACAAATTTATTTGAAGATATAAATGTTGTACGTAGGACGGAGAGAGTACATAAATAGCAAGAGTACTCTTATGTGCAGGACAGAAACAACAAAAACAAAACGGCAAGCATGCACGATGCCCCTCCAGCAGAAAAAAATGGTATGTCCACTCCAGCAGAAAAAATGGTATGTCCATGCAGGCTCTCAAAACACACGGTTATAATATATCTAATCGGAAAAAAATATTATACTAGATTAGAAAGCAGAAACAACAATAGTTAGCGTGCGTGAGAAGCTTAACATAAGACCAAATATTAAGATAATAATTCTTAACAACTACACAATGCAAATGCTTTGTTTAAATTATAAAATATTTATTGTTTAAGTTATACAATATTTATATTATTATAAAATATACATCATACAAAACGAATCATAAAACATCAAGAAAAATGCATCATAGAATATTACATTTATATTATTTGAAAATCGCAAAAAATATGTTACGGAACATCATATTTATACTACGAACATCACAAATAACATTATGGAACATTACATGTATACTGCATGAACACCATAAAACAACACAGAACATTATATATATATATACTACGTGAACATTACTGAATATATCATAGAACATCGTGTGTGTACTACATGAACACCACATGTATATTATATGAACACCATATAAATATGTCATAGAACATCACATGTATACGACGTGAACATCACAGAAAACATGATAGAACATCACATGTATACTATATGAACATAAAAATATATCATAGAACATCATATGGTATACAACGTGAACATCGTAGAAGAAATTATAGAATATCACATGTATCTATATGAATTTTACAACAAGATAATAAAAAAGACATGTAATGGTGGAAATAAAAGCACATCACATTAACACTACTTAGATAATAAAAAATATACCACACAAAGTCTCACAAAGTACTATGTTAATATTTAAAACTAATCATGGAACATGTCAATTGTGCTACTTGAACATCCAAAAATGTATTATCGAACATTATAGGTATACTATACGAACATCGCATATATAGAACACGAACATCCATTTATACAACTTAAATATTCTTAAATACATATAGAACATTATATGTATACTACATGCATACAATAATGAAAATAAAAAAATAAAGACATCAAAAATAAAAAAAAAAAATATTACATTAACATTATATAATACTTATATCATGTGAACATAAGAAACATCCTAGAATGTTATATGTATGCTAGAGAGCATCACATGTGTACTTACATGAACGCCATATGTGTGCCACACATATATCAAGAAAACATCACGCAGAACATCATATTTTTTGTCACGAAGTCACTATAGACGCCTCGCTATCGATGAGAACATCACCTACCACTGAATGCATAGTGCAAATAAATCCTAGAATAAATCTAAAAAAATACGAGCCCCCATGCCAAGTCGAGAATTTGAGCCTTGGTGGATAGATTCCACCACAAGGAGCCCAACCAGCTGATCTATGATCAGTTCACCACAAAACATCATATGTATAACACTTCCTCGACTGAACCTGCGGATTTCAGAGTGGGTATAACAGTGTAGCAGGAAGCAGGAACTGGACATCTTTGGAGATCGCAGGCATATCGTCTTGGCACTGAACTTTTCTCCTCCAGTTCAATCGGTGGCACTTCTACTCTACCTTGATTGCATACGTTTCTCTGTGGATTTATCTGTCTGTGATTCTATGAGCCAAAGCCAAACTTCCAAGAGTGGCCTCTGTTCCTTTTTTTTTTCAATTGCTCTTAACGGTGAATAAATATACTATGTAGCTCAGAGAAGACGTGGAATGCCTTTAAATATCTGTTCTTCTCTTCTCAATTGATAGGGATACAACTTGAATAAATGCTTTAGTTTGTCCTTAATGTAAAATTATCTGTACCATTTACATAAATTCATATTTTTCATTACCTATCCAACAAATTAAGTAACCGCAGGGGTCAGAGTTTTGGTCATGTGAACCTTATTAGTGGTCACAGTTAATTCTGGCTGTGAGAACTTGTGGGATGTGTATAGATAGGTGCATCCGTTCAGCCGTCTTGATTCCAGTGGCGAATGTTCAGCCGTCTTGATTCCAATGGCGAATGTTCAGCCATCTTGATTCCATGCTGATGCGAAGGAGTAATCCAAATGGCCACGGAATTCATGAACTGTCTACGAGAAACAAAAAGATGCAAGCTTGTATATATGAATGAATTGTGTGTTTATCATATTAAAACAGTGGCTGTACACTGCACTTCACTTACCTTGCTTGAATTAGCATCAATCTGAAGTCCATCACGATTGTCTCCCACAATAGCAGATACTCTTTGACAAAACATGAGCATTGACTTCAGCAGCTAGATTTAAATAGAAAAATAATCAACAAGGTATGCAACATATTCAGCATTAAAATAGACAGGTAGGCACCATCACTTAGGAGAGCAATTAGCAAATAAAAAAAGGATAAATCACTTGGTACTGGGTGTGCTCTGTGCTGCTACTTTTGCTTTGTTTGTAGATAGTGACCCTGAATTACTGGCTGGTCCTTGTAGTACTAATCAGGTGTTACAAAGTCATGAAGGCCAACCATGGAGATGGGCGTGCAGCATCTGCAGTTTGGTACGCCTAAAGAAACAAAGCCAGATTAGCTGAAACGCTAACAAGAGGAAACTGAAGCAATTTAAAATGGTACATTAATAAATACTAAGTTCACTAAAAGAAGATTGAGCCACACTGATCTTAAGGAGTGAAAAGCACAAGAAAATGTACTACTAAATACTTACTCCTTTCATTGTCTCTGTACTCACATCGGTTTTTATGAACAATAATATGTCAATCTGGAGCGAAATCTTGCTGGAGTTTGATGATGCAGTCAGCTTGGCCATCAGCTCTTCCCTGCAGAATCGAATATTCAGATAGATGTAGATAATAGGAGCAAAAAATATATATGCTAGAATATCCCGGCTCTTGGTCTCAATTAGCTCTGTTCTGATGAATGGTTGCAGAAACATGCATACTGATCTGCTTGAGCAATTAAAGATAACCTGTGTGATCCATTAACATTGTACCTTCTAGAAAAAAGAGAAGAGTCTGAATCATGCTAAATTCTCAGACTAAAGAATATACTTCCAGAAGCATAGAAACAGGAGACAGATATGCAAGTGGAGTTCAAGTCGGCATATATGTATACATCATTTCATTTTTTTCATGAATCATATAGATGTGTGTAAAAATTGCTTACATGGGTCAAAGTTTTTGTCACAAAATTGTTACCTCCATCTGTAATTGTCTGCTCTGTTTGAAATATTAAGGGCCCTTCTACTACTCATCCTTGTTTATGAGATTGAGTGCCTTCCCTGCATTTTCTAACATAGGAAAGGGGATTGAACCAAAAATACTAAGACAAAAATTAATTACTCTCTAATCAAATTGTATCTCAAATCTATGGCAATCTGTAGCAGGAACCATCAAGTAGAGAAATAGAAGGTGGTTGCTTGGATTTGTGAGCGGGTAAGGAGAGAGGGGCAGGGACAGGGGCAAGAGAGATGATTGTCGCCTTTGCAATCGACCTGCGTTAGTGCCCATCAGCAACGGAGCGTAGGAGGCGAGGCGGCAGAGCTGGCGGGGACGCAGTAAGATAGTGCTCCGCCGTGGAATCAACGGCGGCGCCGAAGCCCTCTCTCTCTTCGGACCTAGGAAACGCTCTTTAGGACTTGGGGAGAAGGTGGACATGGAGAGGAGTGGCGGTATCGAGGAAGGGGCCTCTGGAAACCCTCGTTGGATTTTTTGGGCCGCTGGCGTTGCCTCCCGGCTTGGTGTCTTGGGCGCCACCCACCGCTGGTCGCCAAGGGTCCGTGCCCCGCCCCGGTGTTCGGGCCCCAGCGGCCCCGGTTGCGCACGGCCACGGTCACGTGCATCTGCGTCTCGCCCGGTCTGCGGCGGGGGGATCCATCGATGCGAAGAGCCATGGCCGAGGAGGGGTCACGGGGAAGGTGGACGTGAAGGTTCGCGGACAATGCTGAAGCGGGCAGCGGACCCGAACCGACCCGTATCGGACGGCCTTGATCTTATATTTGCCTGATCCAACGGCTAACGGTTAATGGGCTAGGTGGCCCTATCCATTAGCCCACTTTTACTGTGTATAAATCGTTCGTCGTAGTATTGTAGTTTTTGCAGACTTCCTTTCATACGTAGAGTAGCAATAATTGTGTACAGGTAGGTGCACTTTTTTTAAGCAACGTAGGCAAGACAAATTTGTCATTTTTTCATTTTTTTAAGTAGTTATCATGGCATGTATTTTTGAATAATTATATTGTTTAAGTATTAAGTAATATATTATCTTAGGTATCGAAATGGAAATATCTTTTTTTGCTATATTTATTATAGGGAAAGAGATGTTTAAAATATTTTTTAAGAGGGAGGAGCATTTTATGAATAAATGAGAGTTTTTTAATGATAATGAATAGTTTTATTTTATACATAATTTAGGTATGGTACAATTAAAATTTCGTAGCAATTTAAATGAAGAAACTGACTCTATTAATTGTTTTTAGAGAATAAAGAATACAATGTTATGTATTTAGATTGTAGTGGTAGTTGTGTAGAGTTCAACAAACTTGGTTTGGTATTTTTCTGATTTTTATTTGATTTGTTGTTATTTTTATAAAATTTCAGCTATTTTAGATAAATAATAAATTTAGGAAAATAGAAAAACGGCGTCGGGCCGAATTTAGCCCACTGAGGCCCAATTTCGGCCGAAATGGCCCGAACGGGAAGAGAGGCTGGCCCCATGGAAAGGCCCACTCGCTTGGGGAGCCTGGCTGGACTGCGGGTTGATTTGTCTAAAGTTTAAGGTCTTTTTTGTAAAGAGAACTGAGAGAGGAGGAGGTCGGACTGTGGGTTAATTTCTCTAAAGTTCGAGGGCTTTTTTGCAAAACGTCCGAGAAACGCCCGATCTAGACTGTCCGGCCGCCTGATCGGACGACCGAGATTTGCGGGTGACGTGGCCACGCTGGTTGGCCCTCTTTTGTTGCAAGAATCGTATGTAACAGATATATGGCGACCAGTGATTAAGAGAGCATACTAATTAATGCACGGTCACGAGATAGGAGCATACTAATAATCTCTTATAATTCAGAACAATTTTTTAATATTTTGCTAACCTGCGAAGCAGTATATAAATAGGTGGATTAAATAACAGAGGAAAAAACTAAAAAAAAATGCACGGAGGACCCACTTGCATTGACTAGGTGGCAGTTGAGCCCATAAGCCATTTTTTGGACAATAATATTTAAAAATAATATAAGACACAACATACTTGTCATAAATTTATGACGACTGCAATTGGTGTTTTTGACCGGACACAAATATTGTCAGAATATGGAAATTTGACAACCTTTACGATGATTTTTGTGAGGCTCATTTAATTATATGACCGAGTTTAAATGCTTCCAGAGCAAATGTCATAAGCAAAATGATAAACCAACACATGTCTCTTGTAGTGGATAGATAGAGCTCACTAAGAGATGAGACTGAAGGTGCTACTTCATTTAATTACCCACAATTCAAATTGCACAGTTTCACGAGATATGTAAACAGATAAAAAGAAAGATGACAATAGCTCTAAGTTGCATAGAGTTCAAGTTCTTGCAAAATATAAATGGAGTAAACATGCATCGAGAGAGAACAATTATAATCAAATTAAAATACAAAATTGTCTGAAAACAATATTCAAATAAAAAATGCAAATGCTACAATATAAGCAAACTAGCTACCCGCGCTATTTGCTTATTAGACCAAATGATAGTAATTATAAATTATAAACAGCGTAATAACACCGGTTTCATGCATCTTCATTTTTTGAAGAAGAGCAGTAATATAGTAAATAAACAATGTTTTTGTTCTTGGATGTGAGACTGATCGAGAGGCTCCGATCAGACGAGCAGCAGCTTGCGCATTGCGCATCCCCAACTCTAAAAGCAATAGATTATAGTATACAGCAAATAGACTTGACTGAAGTGAATAATTAATTTCCAGTTGCGCGCGTAGGCGTGATGACTTCTTCGTTTGTCAGATCAAAGGAAGCTAACTCTCCACCTCCTCCTCCAGCAATCTTCTGTGCGCAGTCAGTACATACAAGTTTTATTAATCAGTGACAATAGAGAACCATGCATGAGAATTAATGTAGGAGCTTTTACATACCTAAGGATGCCCACATTTCCACGGTAGGTCAACTCTGGGCGAGTCAGGAACGCATCCACAGTTTCCTGGAACACGCTCAGCACAGCAGTATCAGCCTCGTCATCTATTTTGGGAGCCACTGAAGAAGTCGTCTTCGTAGCCTTGTGTAGATGAATTTGCTTGAGGCAGGAGAGGTGCTGGAGCCCCACCGGTGCAGCCCTGTCCCAGTGATGAATATCGAATGCCAACCTGAGAACTCTTAGGCTGGGCATCACCCCTGCCTCAAATGTTAGGGACGATATCCCGTCACAGTCGAACATAAACCAATTTACAAGAGTGAATCCTCCTCCTCCTCCTATCACGATCCTTGTCGTCGGGACATGTACAATCCGGAGCCAGAGTCTGATGAGGTTGGGTAGCATCCCAATGATGGCAACGTCTTCCTGGAAAATTTGCTTCGCACAAAGTTGCAAGTGCTGGAGGCATTGCAGATGGCCGACCCACCTAGGAACATTGGTGAAGGTCCAAGCACCCAGTCTGAGCCGCTCAAGGCTGTTCCCAAAAGGAGGCGAAAGCGAGCTCAGCGGACCAGCGCTGTGCAGAGTTTCTCCAAACACCTCAAGCAATCTGAGCTTGCCGAGTTTCTCCAGACACGTACACAAAGCAGCCATCCATGTCGCCGTCGGGGGCCGCTTCAAAAAGATTGACAGCTCTGATAGACCCGTCAGCTCGCCCAGTCCTTCGATACTTTCCGATGACCTCCATGAAAGGTCAATGCCACGCAAAGTGCGCAGCTGTTTCATCTCCGCAATCCCACAAGGCAGTCTCGTACCTCTCGGCATGCTCAGATGGGACAACCGAGGCACATCAACCAAGTCCAATGAATTTGTATCAATGGATAGCTTAGATAGATCCAATGTCTCTAGTTGTCGGAGCCCCCCTATGTTAGCTGGTAGCGCCATATTGTAGCCATCTCTTACCTTTAGATATCTCAGATAGGATAACCGGTTGATGATACCACAAATATCCACTCTTGTCGAACTGTAATTAACGGAAGAAAGCTCTAACACTCGCACAAACTTGAGCTCCAACAACAGAGGCATCGACCAGCATGATCCACTGAACACTGTAACAGAACGGACATGTGACAGGTTCCCAGTTGCGGTCGTCATAAGCATTGGGCCACCCTGATCTGTGTCTGTCTGATGAACAGTAAATCGACGAACAACCTTCTCTTTCATTGCTACGAGCGCTTGAGGCCCATTTATGATACTCAAAAAATTGTCTTCCTCGCACTTCCTTAGAATAAGGTCTAGCATCATATCATGTACTCTGTAACCTGAAAAAACCACAAATCCTTCATCTCTATGGACATGTTGTATCATGCTCCTTTTGACTAGTTCATTCAAATAGATCTCAGCGACATCCCATACATTTTGCTGACGGGACGCGCTCACAAAGCACTCTGCGACCCAACGACTCACTAGCTCAGCCTTCTTAATGATGTGGTCCTCAGGGTAATTACCAAGATACAAAAAGCACGCCTTTAGGTGACGAGGCAGATGCTTGTAGCTGAGATCTAAGATATCCATCATCTTTTCATAGTCAATGTTTGCTTCCAGTTCAGGGGCTAGCGCAGTCTGGATGTACTCCCATGCCCAACAGATTAACTACCATGGCACAGAAGGTTATTAGACCTACCCAGACGGCCTTTTTGCCAGGGAGGAACATCATGGAGGGAGCAGTAATACTCCATGAGACATTGCACGAACTTCACTCAAAGAAAAAGGATGGAGTCATTTTTAAAATAGATTTTGAGAAAGCATATGACAAGGTGAAATGGAGTTTTTTACAACAAGCACTGAGGATGACAGGATTCTCGCAGAAATGGTGTCAATGGGTGGAAAGTTTTACACAAGGGGGTAACGTTAATATTAAGGTGAATGATCAATTAAGGTCCTATTTTCAAACTAAAAAAGGCTTACGGCAAGGTGATCCTATGTCACCCTTACTATTTAATATAGTGGTCGACATGCTGGCTATTTTAATTGCCAGAGCTAAAGAAGCAGGGCAGGTTGAGGGGGTTATTCCGAATCTAATTGAGGATGGGCTGTCTATCCTCCAGTATGCGGATGACACTGTAATCTTTATGAGCCATGATGTTGAAAAGGCGGTAAATATGAAACTTCTATTAAGCACCTTTGAACAACTATCGGGCCTAAAGATAAATTTTCACAAAAGTGAAATCTTTTGCTTTGGAAAAGCAAAAGAACAGGAGGAGTTTTATTCGCAACTGTTCGGTTGTGTCATTGGGAAATACCCCTTTCGTTACCTTGGCCTACCTATGAATACTAGGAAGCTAAATAACAAAGACTGGAAAACAATTGAGGATAGAATCGAAAAGAGACTGAGTGGATGGAAAGGAAAATTGCTTTCAGTAGGGGGGCGTTTGGTCTTAATAAACTCGGTGCTGTCTAGTTTACCGATGTTTATGATGTCTTTTTTGAACTGCCGAAAGGCGTATTAGAAAAGTTAGACTGCTTCAGGTCATGATTCTACTGGCAAAGTGATCAGCACAAATGAAAATACAGATTAGCTAAATGGGAGGTATTATGTCAACCCAAAGAACAGGGAGGTCTAGGCATACAAAATCTGGACATACAAAATAAATGTTTGTTAAGCAAATGGTTATTTAAATTATTAAATGAAGATGGCATGTGGCAGGAACTTTTAAGAAATAAATACATAAGAAATAAGACTTTAGGGGAGCTGTGACAAAAAAACCAACTGATTCTCATTTTTGGAAAAGCTTAATGAATATCAAAGATTCTTTTATGAGCTTTGGATCGTTCAAAGTGAAAGATGGATCGCAAACCAGGTTCTGGTGTGATACTTGGTTGGGAGATAAGCCCCTTAAAGACAAATTCCGTCGTTGTTTAATATTGTAAGAAGAAAATAAGACTCGTGGCACAGGTGCTTAGTTCAGTCCCACTAAACATTTCCTTTAGGCGTAATTTAGTGGGAGCGAACTTAAGGGTGTGGCATAGAATTGTTGCTTCTCTACAGAATATTAACCTGCTGGAGCAAAGGGATGTCTTCGTTTGGAGTCTTAACGCGTCCGGTAGCTTTACGGTCAAATCCATGTATGCTGCGTTAATTAACAATGGGGTTAGAGTACCACAAGATATTTGGCGACTTAAAGTACCTATGAAAATAAAAAATTTTCTATGGTACTTAAAAAAAGGTGTGATCCTAACCAAGGATAACTTAGTTAGGCGTAATCGGAATGGTGACAAGCACTGCTGCTTCTGTCATTTTCTGGAAACCATACAACATCTTTTTTTAATTGTGTTTTTGCCAAATTCTTTTGGCGCGCTGTACATATACTTTTTGGAATTTCTCCCCCTACAGATATGAATGATCTATTTCTTAGGTGGTCAAAAATTGGAACTAAAAAGTATAATTCATTGTTATTAACAGCAGCTGCCGCTCTTTGTTGGGCAATTTGGATAACAAGAAACGAAGTAGTTTTTGACAAATGTAGACCAAAATCTTTCTTGCAGGTACTTTTCAGGGGAGCATACTGGCTTCGACAATGGGCACACCTGCAGCGACATGTTGATCAGCGGGATCAGCTCGTCCAAGCTGGACAGCATCTAGAGACATCAGCGCTACAGTTTTTTAGTTCCAATGGATGGTTGTCTTCAAGATTGATTGGTCATGTTTAGTCTAAACCTTATTTCGTTTTGGTTATCAGTTCGGCGGGTAGCAAACTTTTGTTACTTTTATCTGTACTGTGCCCTCTGGTAAGACTTTGTAATAATTGGCCTGATTCTATCTTTTGATAGAAGAAGCCGGATATAAACTATCCATTATCTAAAAAAAAGGATCGGATAAACATCGTCCAACTGGAAGGAAAAGACCAACATGGACACAGCAAGAGAAATTCTAACTCACCGTGCTGAACCAGACTACCACCAGAGCTCTAAAATTCACAAGTGATAAGTGAAATCAGACCATGAGCGGCAGACTCAAATCTGGTGGGTCTCAGCTTTTGTGTCCCATGGAATTCCAATAAATCTGTGGCCAAAAAACAGAAGGAAGCAATGAATATGAAGCGCACAGAACGAAGAGGGGGATGCCATGCCTGCTAGCTACAGAGTAGTGTCAGTACCTGCGTTTGAATGGAAGCACTCACTCTCATCACGTACGCACCACGGTTATCTCCTCGCTCCGAACACAGCAACAGCATGCAGGATTAGGAAGCAGCAGCTGACCGGACATATGCGTGGGAGAGCAAATATCATATCTCAGGACAGAAGTATATGGCCATACAAGAAGGACCGACGAGTTTCTCTCAAAAAAAACAAGAAGGACCGATGGCCGGCCGCCAAAGTCCAGCACTACAGAGTACAGACACGCCATAATGGATGAAAAAGGAAAGGAAAAAAAACACAAATGGAGTAGGTGGAGGGAAGAAACGACCCATAAATTAACTCCGTGTAATCGTCGGCATTGTAGGTGGTTTAGCCGCTTTACACCTAAACAGCACTATGCATTGTATATTGGACATTTAGACGCGTTCCCTGTCATTGCCAATAATTTCACAATTGGACGCATTTATCTAATTATTGTGGTTAGCAATATGTAATCGTCGGCATATGTGCTTAACAACATACGGCAACGACTCACCAATGAAATTATTAAATCAGCGAAGAAGCCAGCAATCGAGAGAGGGCAAATTAAAACAGTCAAGCTGGTGGCAATTTGTGTGGAATCAACGAAAGACGACGTATTTTCATAAAAAAAACCGAAAGACGACGTATAGCAATAATAACCTCCATTTAAACAAGAGCTGCTGGATCTGTATGGAATAATAATGGAAGCGTTTATTTGGTAACAAGACGTCAAAGTCCTGAGTCTACCACACCACAGGGGCTGATAATGAGTTGTGAATCAGCCTAAATTTTTACAACGCGTGAACTCCGCGTCAAAAGAAAACAAAAAAAAAAAAAAAAAAAAATTTTGCGATGGTTAGCCGGCCAGTACACCAAATCCAGGTTTAACTTTCACTTGTGAATAATTTAAACTACTACTACCTACAAAAGGTACTTGCGCTTTCATCCTCTTGCAAGTTGCAACTGATGCATAGTTTTGTTATTATTATGTATTTAACGCGTACGTCCTTGCTCACGATCAATATTTAATTGATCCTCACATTTGGTCGTATACGCCTTTATCTAAGTATATCATCGAGCACTGATGCTCATCATTAAACTAGTATTAGTGCGTGGCTCATGACAACAGTGAACATGGAGTTCTGTTCAAACGTTGAATTGGGTCGGGGTCAGTTTGGGTCAGAATAAAAAATCGGATAAAAAATCTTTGGTCCAATAATCCGGACCCGATGTACAGCTAGATCAGGATGGAACCAGGTTATTTCTTGTTTTTTTACTACTTTGGTCCTGTTTTTTCATGTTAGGTTTGGTGAGGTTATTGTATCGAAAATCATCATAATCCAATCCTGACCTGATACAATGGCGGATTGGTTCCTTTTTTTTTTTTTTTTTTTTTTTTTTTTTTTTTGCTGGTAGGTGAGGTGGCCCATGCTCTTCACTTTCCCCAGCCAGGATGGGCATTAGAGCGCCTCACAAATTGATGACTCATCCAACGATACATGGCATCGTGCACGTTCTGTGTGCCACGGTGCCTGTCGTTGTCGACGAGGAGGATGGTTCGGTCAATGCAGAGGGAGATGAGGAGGTGTGTCCGGGTAGCCCTGCTCTGCATCCAAGAGAAGGCCGAGCGCCGGCCGGACCGGACATACCTGCTGAGCTCCAGGAACAAGGCGGTGCCCTTTCCTCGCCGGCCAGGATAGATACGCCACGAGAGCCCCATGTTCGCCTGCGACAGAAGCACGACGACGCCTTGAGACTGGTGGCCTAGTTGATACTTGTCTACGATTTTCAGAGACGGCCGTTTTCTGATTTTCAGATGAGGGCCTCAACCCCGCCCGTGGGACAAGGCCTGTGAAAATAGAACTTCAAACATAACAGAGACGGTCCTTGCCCGTGCCTATGTATGCAGGGGACACATCATCGTGGACACCGATGGCCACTGAGACGAACAATGGAGTCTCATTGTGCCGACTGCCGAGTGCCAGAATAGCAAAAGCGTGTTGCGGAAAGGAGCTAGTGAGTGCGTTAATGTTAGTGGCGACTGGCGAGCAATTTGATATGGGAGCGGAGAGAAGAGCGTCGAGGCATGGGCACGGCGTTCCTGGACAAGATCAGCCGGACAGGGGAGCCATGGAGGACCTGGGAATGCTTAGGCGGTAAGGGATCTCCAGAGTCCAATCGTCTCAGCCTCTCAGGTACAGTCGCTAGATTCTTGGCACGCTGAGGCTGCGGTTCTTCATTGCAGCCGCGGATGACGGGAGCAGGCATTCAAGCATCAAGCCGGATAGGAGTAGGGAATATATGCCGGCAGTGGTGCCAAGGTAGAGGAAATGAAATACAGGTTCGCAACTTCACATACGAGGAGACATAAATCCTGGGATTCACGCAGCTTTCAGGGATTCAGGAACGAAACAGAGGAAGTGCTCAGTGACAGTGAGTAGGACGCTCACGCCCTGACCCTCGCGTCGTCTCCCCGGGAGGTGACCGAGGGCCTCCCCCGCCACCCCCAGCCGCCCCCCTCCCCGTCGCCGGCCAGGCCGTCGCCACCGCTCCTCCTCGCCAGCGACGGCGGCCAGCAAGGTGCGCCCAAAAAGGCCACCCCCTTGCGTCCCTTCTCGCCTCTCCCTTCCCTCCCCTCCCCTTCCCGTCTCGCCCCCTTCCCGTTCTCGGCGCCAGCGGCGTCGAGCGGAGGAGGCCGTCCCCTCCTCGGCCAGATCCGGCTACCCGAGGGGCGGATCCGCCCGTCGAGGAAGTCCCAACCCGGCGGGCGCCACCGCCCAGCGTGGGCCCCAGTGGAGCAAGGCCCGGCCGGTGGAGCTCCACCACCCGAGCTGGCAGGCACCCCCACGGCCGAGCACGCGAGGCGCGGGCCCGGCCGCCCGGCGCCGCCTTTCCAGTGGCCTTGATTGCCACTGGCTGGCTGGCCTTGGCTCCCCAAAGCCACGCCTGCGCCGCCCAGGCGGATGCGGCGCTGCCCCTGCGCGTCCCAGCGTGGGCCCGGGCACCCGGCGCGGAACGCGAAGCGCAGCGCTGGCGCTGCCTGCGTGACCCGGCAGCAGCGTGGGGCGCGAGGCGCCCGCCCAGCGCGAGTCGCGAGCACCGCCCGGCCCGCTGCTCCTGCCTTCCACGACACTCGTTTGGCAGCGGTGGCGGCTCCTCGGTGGCCGTCCTCCCCCCGGTGCTGGTGGGTCGACGGACGGGCCACACCACCGCCGCTGCCCCCAGCTCCCCCGTGTCGGCTGCAGCGTCTCTTCCGACACTGGGACATGGGTTGATGGACAGCATATGTGGACATGCCATCGTCGGGCGACGACAAGGGTGCAAACCACCTCTCCTTGGGCTTGCGCCCGAGAGCGGCGACGGTGGCGATTTGCGTCATCACCTTCCTGAAGGCGGCGTCGTCTTTCCGTTCGTCTACGACCACTGACGGGGCTTGGGAACGTAAGTTCCAGCGGGTTATCTCAGCGCAGTTGGCGTCCGCGGGCGTCATCTCCTTCGTGAAGGCTCCGTTGAGGCCGCCACGAGCTCCCGAGTCGCCATCCTCCCTTGACTTCCATGTTTTCTATGGCGCCGTCGACACTCTCTTGGAACTGGGGTAGTGCCTTCATTGCTGCGTGAGCTTCGCTCTGCCTTCGCTCTGGCTCGAGCTCGGATGTTGACGCTCTGTGCTTGTGCCTTCGTTGTGGTCTTCGCTCCGACCACCACTGTCGCACTTGGCGGCTCCTGAGTCTCGCCATTGAGTTCGTGTTGTTTGGGTTGGCAGGGAGGCCCTCTGTTTCTTGCTTTTGTAATCGTTTTCTTGTTCTCTGTGTCGTGTCGTGTGTGGCCACTCTTTCTGTGGTCGTGTTGCGTTATACTCACCGGTCTCGGCTCTTTCTTCTTAATATAGAAGACACGCGAAGTCGTGTTGGAGGAAAAAAAAAAAGGAACGAAACAGAGCTCCAACTCACCAGGATTTATATGTGCTGAGTCATCCCATCACCTGGCTTCTTTCACAGTGTAGCAGCAGCAGTCGGCCGGCGGCTGGCCACCAGATGCGTAAGTGGTTCAAGTACGATCAACGGCCCAACTGGACCATCCCTCATAAAATCAGTTTTTTGAGGATTCAATATATCTTAGGGCGTTGCTGTCTTCTCCGGTGAGGTGGGGGACACCGGAGGAGTTGAACGTCACCTAGCGTGCAGTGCCAAGAGCATACCAGGATTGTATATGCATAGAAACGCCACCTGGATAGGATCAAGGCTTGTATCCTGAAAAACTCTTCTATTCCTTTCCTTCCAAATACTCCACCAGATATCATGAAACCATCAAAAGCTCTTCTCTGATCCCTGTTAATTTTTGCCCTACACCTTTGCCAAAATTGATGTAAGGAGCCGTTTGATCCAACTGTATTCAGAAAAGGGAGATTCATCCACTGTTTCAGAAATTCCCAGACTTGCTTTGCTAAAACACAGTCTTTACAAAGGTGCGTCGGGGTTTCGGGTTCATTCCCACATAATTTACAAATGGGGTCATTATTTGGCCAGTGACGTTTGATGAGGTTATTTGCTGTAAGGATTTTTTTGTACAGCAGAGTCCATGCAAGTCTACTTGGAATTGGATTTTATTAGCACTTTGGGTTGTGTATTCCCCATCCTGAGTCCAACGCCAAACTATTTCATCTTCCCTCTCTTCCTGTAGTTGCACCAGCTGCACTTGCTCCCAGAGTAACACATATTCTCTAATTTCATCCGGATTGGCGACTGGGAGGATGTGATTAATCCATTTGTTACGGTGCAGGATCAATCAATTTGTTACGGTGCAGGGCTGTTTTGACTGTTATCTTCTTCATCTTCGCTTTTCTGAACAAAGATGGCGCTAGATTTTTGGCCGTTTGTCCATGTATCTTGGAGGAGGTCCAGAATTTGGCAGTATTGCCATTGCCAGTGGTTACTATCGTAGATGCCGCAAAAAGTTCTCTGTCTGTAGTATCTCATGGGAGATCTAAATTGCACCAAGTACGCCCCTTTTGTTTCTATTGAAACCACAACCATCGTAATCTTAATGCCCGCGCAAAATGGTCGAGATCCAGGACCCCTAGTCCCCCTTTAATTTTTGGAAGGTATGTCGTTGGCCAATTTATGATAGAATGTCCACCATAGACTTTATCCGGTGTCTCACCCCTCCAAAGAAAACTCCTTCTAATCCGATCAATTTTCTTGATTAGCCATTTTTGTTCCGGGAAGACCGTGAGGTGATATATTGGTTGGGACGAGAGGACAGTTTTGACCAATGTTTCCCTCCCTGCTGATAAGAATGCTATGTAGATGTTCAATCTCATCGCTGGTAGGGACTGCAAAAATGGCAGCGTCATCCGCATATAATGAACAGTGCAGGTTAGCTGCCTTTGGTAACACTGGCTTCAGAATGCCATGCTGCGCCACTAGCTCAATTATACGTTGCAGTGGATCAATGGCAAGAATGAATAAGAGTAGCGATAATGGATCACCCTGTCTTAAGCCCCTTGCGTGTCTAATAGGTTTTGTTGGTTGACCATTAATAAGTATTTTGGATGAAGATGTGCCTATGATGTCTGAGATCCAATCTCTCCATTTTGTACTAAATCCTAAATTCTATAGTACCTCCAGCAGAAAAACTCCAGTTAATTGAGTCGAAGGCCTTTGAAATATCAAGTTTGATGAATAATGCCGGTCTTTTTTTCCAATGCAATAACTGGATCACTCTTTGCGTGTACAGGAAATTGTCATGGATGCATCTCTTTTTTATGAAGGCATTTTGTGCGTTGGACACCAGCCCATTCATGTGGGGAACCAATCTGTTGGCAAGGATTTTTGTAATTATTTTCATGAAACTGTTGATCAGACCAAATTGGTCTGTAATCCAACAACAAGCTTGCCTCTTGTGTTTTTTTTGGCAGGAGCGCAATATGTGCTTCATTAATTAAGCTAAGTCTTGATGTGCGGTGGCTGTCAACTAGATTTATTGGTGTCAATTAAGCAAAAACTATACCTTTGTGTTGTATTCTACTTTATCTTGATCTTTATAGCAAATGTGCTGGTGTTTGATCCGAACTTGTAATAATAGGTCTAATTCTACCAGTTGGTAGATGAAGCCGGATATAAACTATCCTTTATTTATCTAAAAAAAGGCAATGCGCAGGTACTTCTATGTGTTTTGTTCTAATGATGATGGTTACCGTGAGAGCTGTTGTTGCTTAATTCTTCTGTACTTCTGATTTTCATTAATCCATTCAATGTCAAATACTTCAGAATTTCAGTGAAAACATCTATTAAGATTGACGGTTTTACAGTTATACGTTGTGATGTACCCAAAATTATAAAAAAAGTAATATATGATTTAAGACAATAAAATCGCGGTTTATTATCTGGCCTAAAGACTCACAACACAGTGTATGAACCATTACAGAACACATGGTCATATTTTATAACCTAAATGTATCATAAATGGTTGGACACTGATCGACCAAGGATGAGGCTTTGCTCTACAGTTTGAGTTGTACGCTGAACTATTAGCGCTTTTGCTCTAGCCACGAGGGTTGACATGGGTTCTCCATCCTCCAGCACCACTCCTATGTTGCCGTAGAACACTCTGCACTCTTCCACTCTAGATGGAGACCTTTGTATCTTGGTTAGGGATTCCATTAACTGTTCCACCGTCCCTTCTTCCATCAGCTTCTCCACCGTGCGACCACACGATTCTAGAATGGATATGACGATCTTAACGATGACCACCCTTCTCATCCTTGGGTATTCAGGATTGGGAATCTTCTTGGAGTTGAGTGTACAGACTAGCTTCTCAACAAGTTCTGCCCCCCACTTGTTTTGTGACTCCATCTCTCGAACAAATTAAGGCTTCACGGATTACATCACCAATTTCGGAAGCAAGGTTGATGAGGGATTCCAGTCGTTTCCCCTCTGCAGCCTGCATATGTTCCATCATCTGCATACAATGCATAGTGTGATCGATCATATATCAGTAAATACAGGACAGGAGTACAGAGACCATTTTTCATCATAATATATGATCTGTGACAACGAAACCAGTAGCATATATATGAGTACTTTAAATTAGACCTCCATTTTGAAGCATACGTAGCGTACTCTAAAATTTTGAAATAGACTACAAATTAAATAAACTAATTGAAAAGAAAATGAGGAAGTGAAAATGTTAGTGCTTCCTCTAATAATATAAGTAAGTAGAACCTGAGAGACTTACAGTGGTCAAGGCCGACGACAGGTGCTCTCTTGCGTGTGGATGACTCAGCAGCAGGTTGACACTGCAGTGCTCACAAATATTCAGCAGTAGACTTGCCGCGACATCTCTGTGGTCGTCCTCAGTAAGCATGCTCGTGAGATCATTGATGACCTGATATCCTGGTTCATCCAAGATAGCCGAGCAATTAGCAGTGCCCCACTGTGCAAGATTTGCCAACGCCTCCCCTGAGACCTTTCGCAGCGACTGATTATAGTACATTCTGTTTGGTCCATGTCGCCCAAGAAATGCATGCAGTAACCTTGCAGTGATCACTTATCTTCCCAATCTCGAGCGCTGCTTCCTTGCTCAAGGCCAGCTTGGCTATGATATCCATGGCCGGCTCCCATAGCTGATAACGGCTGCTGTTGCTGCCGTTGCAGTCGTCCTCCAGGACACGTGCAACGCAGGTCAGCAGGAAAGGGTGGTTCCACAGCTCCTGCCGAATTTCTGCACCGATTCTCTCGCCAGTGGTTGCAAGCCTCCTCAAGAATTTCAGCGATGAACAAACCAGTTCATCATTCTGCTCATTATTGTCGCTAGTACTGGCATAGCCTATGATCCCTATGGTCTTGGATATGACGCTTGTCGTGTCATCTTTCAAGATCTCTGCACAGTTATCAAGGTCACCAGCAAGTTTCTCTAGAATTTGCATGCCCAGCACAGGAAGCGAAGAATGTTGATGAGTCAACAAGGTTGCTGGCTCCTCCGGTACGGACCAGTACTCCTGTTTCATCCGTTGCCAAAACCGGCAGACCCAAGAGCGGCACCTTCCATTATCACTCACTTGAGCCAACTGTACACTCCCTCCATTGGCAATTGCAAGAGGTGCTTGTTGATGGCCTTGTCCTTGTTGATTAAGCATCACCACCACAGCATCAGCATTCTCGGCAAGATTAAGGAGTGAGGACACCAGCTTCAACATGCCTGGGATGCTGCTAATTCTGAGGTTGCCAGCAAGCTCGGCTGTGACCCTAGCAGCAAGGAGTCTGATGATAAGATAGCTGTCATCGTCTTCCATGTCTGTCCAGGCGAGCATGCCGACCAATGTGGACACTGCTGTGCTGGAGCTGGTGACTCTGAGAGTGAGGTCTCTGCTGTTGCTGTCCCACCTCCCTTCCTGCAGCATGTTGTGAAGAACACAGAGGCCAGCCACCTGCAGGTCACGTGAGCCATTGGAGCTGAGGGACTCCATGGCGAAGTCGGCAAAGCTGCCCGTGCTCCCTGTCGCACCGAACACGCCCATCTCCATCCGTGTCGTGTAAATGTGCTCGTAGTACAGATCAATCGCCTTTGCTCCCAGCTTTCCACCGAATTTAGACCTTCGCATGAGCCATCGGCGAGGAAAGAAAGACAAAAGCCCGAGAAAGCTTGCCATGACATAGAGTGATCCTTGACATAGCGCCAGTACATAGAAGACAGCTATTGCTGCCACCATGTTTGGGGCTACTGTCCCTCGGCCTCGGTAGCTGGTTATAATCAATGTGAGCTGATAGCAAATCTATTAAGCGCAGGCATGAGAGGACGATTTGCGCGACGGCTGCGGGTATCTGCAAGTTGCCACTCAGCAGCAACACTAACAGTAACACCAATGACAGTCCAGCACAAGAAAGTGTGGATAAACCCGCGGGCATCAAAAAATACACGCTGGACATTGGGAATGATACGAAGAAATAAAAAAGGAAAGATATGTGCATGATAGCGTCACTGCAGCGACCAAACAGGCTACCTGCATCTGCATGATTCTGAAGGCTGCCAAGTGATAGTACCAGTAGAGCGAATGGTTCGACGCAATCAAGGAATGGTTTAATTGTATTGTCGTAGAAGAGGGGCGAGCGGATGTAGAAGACCAAGATCAGCGGCCAACCACTAGCCAAGCATAAAGCTGAAGTAACTTTAGCCAAGGATATTAGTTTGCGTCCGCAAGGAGTACTTGTTAGGTTGGCAATCCTCCGGGACCTCATGATGAGTATCAATGCTGGCACAAGCCCTATTATGGTTGGTGACACGGAAACAAGATAAGATGGCATTTGTGGTGCTTTGAGATGCAACAGCCCTCGTACAAAGTCTCCAGCAGTAGCAAGTACGTAGGCAATTGCGAGAGTCCGTATTTTCCACTGTTTGGGCCGTCGCGGATGCCAGCTCCAAAAAACAAATACTGCCATCGCAAGAATTACCTGAAGCATTATGCCGATCTTCGGATTCTGAATGATGATGATTTCATCACAAAATATGCCGACGAGGTTCAGCCACAAAGCTACTACCAGCACCACTTCATTCCCTTCCTGTGGTCGCACCAACATGCGAAGAAAAGAGGAGTTTCTCCATCTGAGTGCTCTTGTGGTCCCGAATAAAGACTGGCTGTCTAGTTTATAGCGGTGGCTGAAAATCCTGTTTTTTAGAATTTCATATTCGAAGTCAAATAATAATGCATGCATGGATAAGCTACAAATAGTAATTATATTATATATATATTGTGATTTCAGTATTGTAATTTGCTCTCAACGGAAGCTGTATATATTAATAGCGGTGTAGTTTTGGCCAATAAGCCAATAATACATATATACAAATAGTAATACGGGTGACTGTAATTTTTATACAAATAGTAATAAAAAGATGGAGAGGACGGACGGGTGACTGTCTTGTAATTTTGGCCAAAATGCAAAAAAGACAGTCACCCGTCCTCTTGTGATTTATCAATCGGTGTCTTATAATTTATAGCGGTGTAGTTTTCTATTTGGCCAATAATACGTACATATATACAATACTAATAGCAGCCAAAAGGTGCTAGACCAGTTAGTTTAGCACTTTCAGTGGCACCCTCGCGGCGTGAGTTCGAGCCCCAAGTGTGGCGTACTTACTTTCCCTTAGCTTACTATATTTTCCATGCCTAGACATCCTACAGTTCAATAATGTATACTCCCTCTGTCCCCAAATAACTAAGTGTCGCTTCGCTTCCCGAGAAATAACTGCCGGCAATTTAAAATAAATAATAAATATCATCGATTAGTATCGTCGGAAAGATCTTTGGATCTAGTTTTTTAATAAAATTATTTGGAGATATAAATATTGCACGAATTTTCTTTAAATCAAGTCAAACTTGTGGCACGCATTTCACGATGACACTTATTTAGGGACGAAGGAAGTATATTATTAATTGCATCTGACCTTAACTAACAAGATATCTAATATTAGCAAAATGCACATAGTATAGACCAAACAAATTCAAAAAATTGGGGAAGGGAGAGCGGACACCTTACTCTTATAGATTGATGGATCAAATCCAAGTTTCTAAGTGTAAGTGCAATCAAGCTCTATTGTAGGTTTTGGTGGTGATGACAATCAAATTAGAGAACTAATGAGATTTATCGAGATGAAAAGCAGAAAATCATCAAAGGTGTTTGTTGATGGCCTTGTCCTTGTTGATTAGGCACCAGCACCACAGCATCATCATTCTCGGCAAGATTAAGGAGTGAGGACACCAGCTTCAACATGCCTGGGATGCTGCTAATTCTGAGGTTGCCAGCAAGCTCGGCTGTGACCCTAGCAGCAAGGAGTCTGATGATAAGATAGCTGTCATCGTCTTCCATGTCTGTCCAGGCGAGCATGCCGACCAATGTGGACACTGCTGTGCTGGAGCTGGTGACTCTGAGAGTGAGGTCTCTGCTGTTGCTGTCCCACCTCCCTTCCTGCAGCATGTTGTGAAGAACACAGAGGCCAGCCACCTGCAGGTCACGTGAGCCATTGGAGCTGAGGGACTCCATGGCGAAGTCGGCAAAGCTGCCCGTGCTCCCTGTCGCACCGAACACGCCCATCTCCATCCGTGTCGTGTAAATGTGCTCGTAGTACAGATCAATCGCCTTTGCTCCCAGCTTTCCACCGAATTTAGACCTTCGCATGAGCCATCGGCGAGGAAAGAAAGACAAAAGCCCGAGAAAGCTTGCCATGACATAAAGTGATCCTTGACATAGCGCCAGTACATAGAAGACAGCTATTGCTGCCACCATGTTGGGGCTACTGTCCCTCGCCTCGGTAGCTGGTTATAATCAATGTGAGCTGATAGCAAATCTATTAAGCGCAGGCATGAGAGGACGATTTGCGCGACGGCTGCGGGTATCTGCAAGTTGCCACTCAGCAGCAACACTAACAGTAACACCAATGACAGTCCAGCACAAGAAAGTGTGGATAAACCCGCGGGCATCAAAAAATACACGCTGGACATTAGTAATGATACGAAGAAATAAAAAAGGAAAGATATGTGCATGATAGCGTCACTGCAGCGACCAAACAGGCTACCTGCATCTGCATGATTCTGAAGGCTGCCAAGTGATAGTACCAGTAGAACGAACGAATGGTTGGACGAAAGCTTGGAGTGGATCAATTGTATTGTCGTAGAAATGGGGAGAGCGGATGTAGAAGATCATGAGCAGCGGAAAATTACTAGCCATGCATAAAGCTGAAGTAACTTTAGCCAAGGATATTAGTTTGCGTCCGCAAGGAGTACTTGTTAGGTTGGCAATCCTCCGGGGCCTCAAGATGAGTATCAATGGTGGCACAAGCCCTATTATGATTGGTAACTCGGAAACAAGATAAGATGGCATTTGTGGTGCTTTGAGACGTAACAGCCCTCGTACAAAGTCTCCAGCAGTAGCAAGTACGTAGGCAATTGCGAGAGCCTGTATTATCCACTGTTTGGGCCGTCGCGGATGCCAGCTCCAAATAACAAATACTGCTATCGCAAGAATTATCTGAAGCATTGTGCCGATCTTCGGTTTCTCAATGATGATTTGATAACAAAATATGCCGATGAGGTCCAGCCACAAACCTACGACCAGCACTAGTTCATTCCCTTCCTGTGGTCGCACCAACATGCGAAGAAAAGAGGAGTTTCTCCATCTGAGTGCTCTTGTGGTCCCGAATAAAGACTGGCTGTCTAGTTTATAGCGGTGGCTGAAAATCCTGTTTTTCAGAATTTCATATTCGAAGTCAAATAATAATGCATGGATAAGCTACAAATAGTAATTATATTATATATATTGTGATTTCAGTATTATAATTTGTTCTCAACGGAAGCTGTATATATTAATAGCGGTGTAGTTTTGGCCAATAATACATATATACAAATAGTAATACGGGTGACTGTAATTTTTATACAAATAGTAATAAAAGATGGAGAGGACGGACGGGTGACTGTCTTGTAATTTTGGCCAAAATGCAAAAAAGACAGTCACCCGTCCTCTTGTGATTTATCAATCCGTGTCTTGTAATTTATAGTGGTGTAGTTTTCTATTTGGCCAATAATACATATATACAATAGAAATAGCAGCCAAGAGGTGCTAGACCAGCAGGTTTAGCACTTTCAGTGGCACCCTTGCGGCGTGAGTTCGAGCCCCAAGTGTGACGCACTTACGCGTTGTTTTCGGGGATTTTTCTCCGAGCGAGGTAAAAAAACTCTCTCAACCGTCCCGTCTTTTCCCAAAGCACAGGTACCTTAAGCACAAATACCTTAAGCACAAAGTTGCGGGGGCTCCCTCCAAGACCGAGTTTATTACAATAGTAATAGCAAGCTGTATATATCAATTTATAATAGCTGCATATATTAATACGGGTGACTGTAATTTGCATTGTCAGTATTGTAATTTGTATATATTAAAAATTGATATACTAACATTGCAAAATTAAAAAATCAAAATAGTTTACCTTATCTTACTAGATTTTCCACATCTAGACATCCTACGGTTCAATAATACATATATTATTAATTGCATCTAACCCTAACTAGCAAGATATCTAATATTAGCAAAATGCACATAGTATAGACTAAACAAATTCAAAAAATTGAGGAAGGGGGAGAGGATACCTTGCTCTCATAGATTGATGGATCAAATCCAGGTTTCTAAGGTTGGAAATGATGGTTTCAGACGTTGGGCGAAGTGAGGAGAGAAAAATCCAAAACTAAGTTTGAAGAAATAGAGGAGGTCTCGGCTAGAAAAGATTGGGCGGTGTTATGAGGCAGAAGCTCGGCGCCAAGATCTATGATGTCGAGCTCCCTGCCACGTCAGCGCCACGTCAACCAACACGACGACGCCAGCCCAAAACCTCGGCGCCAAGATGTGTTAGCTCGGCGCCAATAGAGATGACTCCAAGGTCGGGGGTCCATTTTCGAAAGCAAACGAGTAGGGGCGTATTTATGATTTTTTTTTTTAAAAAGGGCCAAAATGTGAAAAAAAGACGGACGGGTGATGTGATAAACAAAAGAGGCAAGGAACTGGATTTCTACTGGCCACTGCAGTTAGCTATGTCGTCTGAATGGACTAAAATAATCAGGCACCTGAAGGATAGGAATTGTGATTAAAACTTTGTCCTTGTCTACTACCATTGCAAACAATGCTGTGGCGGGCATACCTGAAGGATTCGATGAAGATCATGACCGTGGCAAACCAGAAATCCAGGCGGTTGAGAGAAGCGCAGAAGCCACCAAGCAAGACACCGGTTGCCCACAAGAAGGCCAGAGCGCCCAAGGCGTTGCCCGCCCACTCCCCCGAACGCAACGCAGCGCACGAAGCGGCTCAGCTGCTTCTCCGGGTTAGCGTTAGCGGCAGCACCGCCCTCACCGCCCCTCCGCCGCGGTGGCACCTGGCCACACGCCGCCGCAGCAGGCATTCTGATGGAGACATCGCCGCCGCCGCCGCCGCCGCTGGGGCTTGCTGCTGGTACTACTCGTATTGTCGCCATATTGTCACTCCGATCCTGCTCTGCCACCAAGTCGATGCATGACGCTAGTCTCCTTCCCTATTTATTACTCTATAATACTACTCCACCATCTGAACGGAATGACTAGCATCTAGCAGTCTACCAAAGGTGCCAACTTTCGGTCTAATTTTTTGTTGAGAGACGTGTAGGTCATTGGGCCAGTGGAAAGCTTCTTCTTTTTGTAAAGGAAAAGACTGTGGGGGAGATCCCCACAGTGCCACAAAACCTTACTTTGTCTTTACAATTTATACTTTGCGCGTGACGCGTTCCATTATATGTGAGATCCACCCTGCTACGTATACGCGTGCTAAGGCAAAGGCAAACTACGACACTAATAAAACCGTGTGCTTTCTTTGGCCCCAAAGCAAGACCTTTATGCATGTCTGTGGACATTTCATTTCATTGTTTTCAAGACTGTCACGTCAGCTATATAGTTTAGGGCCCCAAAGCAAGGCTCCTATGTATGTCTATGGACATTTTATTTCATTGTTTTCAAAACTGTCGCGTCAGCTATATAGTTTAGGGCCACAAGGCAAGGCACCTATAAAGAACTGGCAGAACAAGATTAGAAGGCTAAGACAATTTCTGAGAGGCCCTTCAGTACAACTGTGATGACCACCTAAATCGCATACGATTGTACACCGTACACCGTCTGCGATGATAAAAGAACAGACGACTACTTAGCCCATCTGTGCTTATTGTGAAAACATTTTATCATTTCCTCGGTGCAAACTGTTTAGTTTGGTGCTAAATGCATTTTCCTTCACGTTTAGATCAAATTTAAAGAAATTTAGTTGAAAATATTGGCAAGTAGGCGACTGTGGAGTGGAGTTCGATCGATCTCATCATGCTCATCTCTGGCCCGCACTCGCCGCTGGCCGGGCCGCGCGCGCGTGTGTCAGCTCATCACACCCCCATCATTGTGGGCAGCGCTGGGACGCTATTTCCGAGGTGAAAAGTAACATGTCCCCGTGCATTTCTCTCACTCTCTCGCCAGCAGAGAGATGGGCAGGGCTAGGCTTGGTCCAGGATCCACGTGGATCAGCTAGCTTTCTACTTCCTCCAATCATTGCTGATTCCGCTTCTGCACGTGTTTCCCCCACGTGCGCGCCAGGACAGGCCCCCGCTCCGGCGACAGCTCGTCGATCGGGCTGCGGGCTGCCACGCACGCAGTGACACCGTCCTCGCCTGCGCTGCGCCGCCGTCGTCTCCGTTTGCCGATCGAGGGAGGGAGAGCCTGCCTGACGTGATGGGCCAACCAAGCTTTTCCCGGTCCCCATGGAGGTCTAGGTGAGCCGCCGATCCTAGTCTCGCATCGAAGCATGTCACGTTTCGGCGGACACCCATGGAGTGTAACACAGCTCAAGAACGATTGCTGCACAAAATTGTCCATTGCCTCCATTGCAGTAGTTTCCCCCTCTCTTCCTCTCCTAATTACCCATTTTAGCTCCATCGTCCTTCAGGGAGACATGGCTTGTTGCCAGCGATTTCAACATTATTCGATCCCAACTTGATAAAAACACGGCTGTATCTAACCCGACCCTCATCTGCGCCTTTAACGACACGATCAATGAAGCCGCTCTCCTTGAGCTACCTCTTCTTGGCTGCCGCTTCACTTGGACAAGCAAACGTAATGACCCAACTCTAGCTCGTCTAGATCGAGTTTTCCATAACGTTGCCTTCGGCAGTCTTTTCCCTTCGTCCTCACTCCGTGGGCTTCCCAGACCAACATCAGACCACACACCGCGCTGCCATTAGCCAATTGCCGAATAGCCACAGTGCATTTTGTAATGGAGTGAGTCCTTGCTGATTAGCAAGGTTTTAAATAGCCGGCTAAGCCATTTAGCTTTCGATGTCTCAAAACAGGCTATAGCCGGCTATAGCGGGCTATAGCGGCAGCTAAAGGCTAACTTGTACATGGAAAAACTTAGCTAAATCCTTCTCAAACAACTATAGCCGGAGATAGCGGAGGCTATAGCCGGAGATTTAAAACCTTGCTGATTAGTCGCATCAATATATTGCAAGTCGAAGCATACGCAAGTCAAAAAGATTCGGTATCATATTTTTCTGAATTTTCTACTGCATACAAATGCATCTGGTTTCAGGTGCAAGAATGCTTGAAAAGTCTTATATATCAGGTTCTAAATGCATCAGGTTTCAGGCTCACATGCAAATGAATTGCTATCTGAATTTAGATAGTGGAAAATCTAACACTGTAGGATTCAGGCACATTCAGAAACTGCAAATCCAACAAATCGAATTAAGAAAGGCTACTGCACATTTGCTACTACAATTCAGGAACTGCACATGTGCTAGACTACTACTACCAGATCGGGCAAACCTAACAAATCAAATTAAGAAAGACACGAGAGATTACCAAATATTTGCAGATTGATTTCCTTGTGGTGAGCGACCAGCTCCACTGCTGCTGCCCGAGCGGGGGCCAGAAACCATCAATTGATGGTGGTGCTGGCTGCAAGGGGAAGGGGAATTATTTTTCTGTGTGATTAACCGAGCCAGTTGGCCAACCGTCTCAGTTAAGGCCACGATTAACTGTAACCTTACGCTCGAGGTGGTTAGAAAAACCGTGTCGGTTAACCAATTTTGACCATCTCGGTTAAGTTTTCTGTAGAAGTTAACCCAACCACCTCTGAAAATGGCTGATTAACATAAAAAAAAAATCATAGAAGAAAATGGGCCACCATCAGCGCGAGTCATATCTACTGTTACAATATTGCTCTCCAGACTATAAAAGTTGATTATTAAACCTATAGAAATTATTAAACCTATAGCAGTTAGCATCAACAAATAAATTGTAGCTTGTCTCAATAATCACACACCAACTCTTCTACACTTGATCAGAAATAATATGACTCGCGCTGATGATTGTAGTTGCAGGTGATTGTCGCAATTAATCATGTTGTCCACTAAGCAAGTCCAAGTCGTCGTTGCATATAGTGCCAAGATAAACACTTTTGCACTACTATATTGTTGACGTAGATATCCGTATCTATTGTAAGAACTTTACTATCTGATGAAAAAAAATTGGATCATTGCACCATCGCTTTGTACCATTGGACTGAAATCAATACTCTCGTGCTGACGCGGCTGTGGTGGCTAGCTAGTCATGTGGTTGATGCGATACGATGCAGACGTATTACGTCGTTATTGTCATTGGTCCCTGACCTCCTATGTAACTGCCAGGAAATTTTCTTGAACCTTCATCATAAGATTTGCAATACAAGACTTTTTGTCGTCAAAGTCAAGCAAAATGGACGTACGGGGCAAATAATCCAATGGTTGTGACGCATCGCGCGCGCAAGCAGACAAGCGAGCAATCATTGCAAGCAGATAAGGATTACTATGAATCACTACACTCCTACTATATGGTAACAAGATTTTTCCTTTTTTTCCCCACAACCCAGTCAAGTCAAGTCATGCCATGCATGCAAGTGGCAGCTAATTAGGCTTGCTGCTTGATGATACTACTCAACTTGGGAGAGTACGGTGTACGCCGGCGATAGAAGCACGAAGACGCCTTGAGACTACTCGCTTATTAGTTGACGGCTGCGTATGATTTTGGTAGCATTTGCATGCGACCCTAAGTTTACATGTCTATCTGTACAGAAAAGCAAAGTGATTTCCCTACAACATCTGAGTGTTTTCAGAGACGGCCGTTTTCTGATTTTCAGATGAGGGCCTCAACCCCGCCCGTGGGACAAGGCCTGTGAAAATAGAACTTCAAACATAACAGAGACGGTCCTTGCCCGTGGTACAGTCTCTAGATTCTTGGCACGCAGGCTGCGGTTCTTCATTGCAGATGCAGCAGCGGATGACAGGAGCAGGCATTCAAGCATCAAGCCGGATAGGAGTAGGGAACATGTCCGCAGTGGCGCCGAGGTAGAGAAAATGAAATCTAGGCCTTGTTCAGATTGAAAGTTTCTGCACTCTGAGCAACTGTAGCACTTTCGTTTGTATTTGACAAATATTATCCAACCATGGCCTAACTAGACTTAAAAGATTCGTCACGTGATGTGATAGAACCGACCAATCTATCCGAGATTAAGTGTAACTGTCCCCGTAAAACGTTGACACGCATACACCGCTTCTCGAATAAATCCGGTAGTCCGCCGAGTGTCACGAAGGACCTCGGTAAATCAACTTACAGCCAAGATCATGATTAAGGTATATCATTCATCAGCATACAGAGTATTCAGCGGAACATAAAATATATTACACACTGGTTACATATAGTAATACAAACCGGTTCAAATATATTACAAAAAGTGTGTCCTTTGTTTGCAAATACCATACCACAGACTATTTGACATCACCAGTTTTATTCAAGCCTCCTTTACAAGCATGGTGATAGGGTTATAGATATGGCCAAGCCCGATGGCCTTTACTCATCCACGTCATCCACAGGATTATAGCACGTGACACAACAACCTTCATAAAACATGTCACCTGCAACGATGGGTAAAACCCTGAGTACTCAATTATACTCCGCAAGACTTACTCGACAGGGAAAAGATAAAAGCTTCTAAGGTACATGACAAGTATAAAAAGAAAGTTGTCGGCTAGCAAGCTTTGCGGAAAACTGCTTACTAAAATGGATCCTTATTTCAATTGTTAAGAGTCAAGTATACTTTGGCTATTTAGAACTACTTTTGTATGGACTACGCTCTTTTCTTATACTTATGGCAAACAAGTCTATTAAGTGAGGCATCAAATATAATCTGTCCAATCTCGACATTTAATTATCATTTCTTAACTACGTCTCTGCGGTCAGGTATGAGTTTCTCACTATCCGGGAGAGACGGCGATTCGAATCGATTACACCAGCTGGGTAAAGCCTGTATCACACATTTTTGCAAGCCGACCAAAGCCTGCTCAAGTCACTGCTCGCTCTATTCGAAAGATAGGCTTGATCACGCTATGCAAAACTCATGGTACTGCATCCTCACAAGTCGTGCCCGTTCAGCCCGTAGCCCGTAGTCACGCAGGGTCTTGGACAGTACCCTTTCCCCTTCCGATCGTCCCAGTAATGCATAAGCGGTTCAAGAACTACTTTGAATAAGCTAATCAGTTTCACCGTCGAAACGAGTTATTCGGCGGTTATGTGAAGGTACGTTCAATCTCACACCTAGATCCAGAATACGGCTCGGTCCTTAATCGACACAGACGGAAAACACCAATTCCGTCCGGTCTCCAATTATTAACCGTCATATGATTAAGGACATCACAGGTACCAACCTCGGGTTGTGGATGATAGGAATCATCCATCTTCTAAACATCTAGGCATGGCTAAGCATTAGCGCTATCTACTAAACTAGTAGAATGAAAAGGGCATTTTTGAGTGGACAAGGTATTCATGCAATAACGGTATCACGCAATTACTAAAATGTATTGCATAAAGTAAAGTAACTGAGAATAAGTAATTGCATTTCAAAATAGAATAGGTTTAATAGAATGCTCCGGGGCTTGCCTCGGCGAAAGGTAGAGGGACCGTGGTTCGGGCAATCTGGCAGCGGGTCAGTGGTTCCTTCTTCTCCTCCGGGTCGAGACTCCTGCGGATCCTCCTCGATCACGGTGTACTCGACGGTAGGTTCTTCCTCGGATCCTATACGAATGTATGCACTGTATGAATACCAAGAATGCATATAGAATGCGCAAGGTGAAAAATCATAACATGAAATGATGCACAATGTGATGATCATGATAATGATGGAAAGCTACATAAAGTTCCATGTGTGCAGTTCTCTTTCTCTGATGACAACACTATATTATCAAGATTGTTTATAAGAAAGCCAAAGATTACTTGTTTTTAACTCACACAGAGTAGGTGCATATCTTCTCTCTGGAAGAAATGATTTAATTACCACAAAGGAACATTCATCACCTATCAACTAGCATATTCACATTGTTATCACTAAATAATGGAGATGCCGAGGATCAGTGGGTTCATGATCCAAGGTCTTCATTCAATTTTTAAAAAGTCACACATGACCATATAGGGATTACCTTTGTTTGGTTTTATAAAAACTATACACACATACATACATACATATGTACTTTAATAATTAGGGTACAACATATATCAAAGCATCAATTATCTACTTAGGGCATTAATTAAATAAATGGTACTCTATGACCTGGAAACAGTAAAGTATAAACATAGAACATTTAATTATCACATACATGTGATCATACCCCCCCTTCTTCTTTTCCTTTATTCCTAATTTTTAGAAATAATGATTTTATAAACATTCTTAAATGCTTCTCAAAATTTTTGTACAGATTGGTACTATCATGAAATGAATGTAAAATAATTTTCATGATTTTTGGATCAATATTTTATTCTAGAAAAATCAAGGAACATCCATTTCTTAATTAAAATGAGGAATTTTAGATTAAACAAAAATAGCCAGTTTTCTAGGTTTTATATTTTTTCCACATAGATTCCATCTCAAGGAAGTAACACAAAAATTTTTATAATTTTTGGAGCTCAAATAAATTCTATACAAAAAAGACAAATTACAGCACTATTTAGAAATTCAAATAAATGGAAAACGGCCGCCACGATTAAGGGGCTTCTAGCGACCGGCCCAAGCTGATAGGGGGCCCCGCTGGTCAGCGCACAGTGTTCCCGCGCTGACCGGCGATAGCTCGCCGTCGGCGAGGTTGTCGGCGACGAGATCACCACTGGCGTGTTTAGGGCGATCCCGCGCACCGTCCTAAGGTGATGGTTGGGCCCCGCGAGCATCGCGGCGAACATCCCGCCCGGCCATGGCGGCACGGGGCGGCCGTGTGCGCGGCGATGGCCCTCCGGTGATTCTCCGGTGGTAACAAGGATGGATACGACTTTCTCCCTCTTCCCCGAACACCCTTGACTAACTAATCGAACAAGTATGGCTTCTAGTGAGTTTGGTTGCGGTGATGGCGGCACGGCGGCGCAAAGCTCGCCGGCGCAACACGTTCTGACCACTAGGGCATGATAGGGTTTAATTAAAGACTTATGGAACCATCAGTGACCCTCTAAGGACATGATGCTCACGTTAGTTGCGACGGAAACGACACTGAGGTAACTGGCCAGGGAAGATGGTGTCTTCGGCGGCGTGAACACGACGGCGTGAAGGTGTTCCGACGACTCCTGTGCATTAGCAATGAAAACATCCAGCTCGTCATGATATAGGGATCAAGGCGGATCCAAAACAATAAAAAGAACATCGCATAGCTCACTGGAACGGTCTGGCGGCGGTGGAGTTAATCACGGCGGCGCTCAGACCGGCCGCGAGGAAGATAAGGGCTGTCTGTGCTATTCGGTCGATGAAAAGCGACGAAACCGAGTGGTATCGATTCGCACCGATGCCGTGACGCTGTGAGAGAGTGCAATTGGACAAAGATCAACTAACAAAGGCGAATTTCACAAAGGCAGTGCTATCTCGTCGTTGGCAAGCGTAAGAAGGAAAAAGGTAGCGACGGCGGCCGGCAGGGTTTTTATAGGCAATGTCAAGCATGGGCGTGCAGCTAACGAGCTCATGAATTGGACCACGCGGCAAGCGTGGCACGGCCGTGCTCGCGCGGCACGGGGAGCCGTTCCCGTGTCGTCGGTGAACGAGGGAGGAAAAGAAGAGAAGGCCGGTGATGAATTCGGCGGCGCTTAGCAACGGTATGGGCGCGAAAAGGTTCCTCCGATCATTTCTGGCCAACACAACATGGGCTAATGGGGAAACACGGCGTGGCAGCGGTGACCGATCACCGGCGGGCACAAGACGCCGACGTGAAGGTGCGGTTACTGCTGTTATGGTCAAGTACTGTAGCGACTGAAACCAGCAACTTCGACACGTTATAACTCACGACTCAGGTGATGAAATAGTAAACCAATTCCACCGTTGTGCTCCTTACTGTGTGTGCTACAAATTTGCTTTAAGGATCAAAGTCTAACTCCAAATGGTTTGCATTCTACAAAGTGCTAAACATTGCTAGAAAGAAACTGCAACCCGAATTCAGTTAAAACCAACAACTATTTACAGCAGTTAGCTTTATTTGGCAATTAAGTAAGAACAAACCAGAAAAGATCAAGTCCAACCAATTCCATGGTATGAAAGTATAAACTTTGTACTATCTAATGATGAACTGGTTTCCAAAATATTGTTCATGAAAAATCAATTAAATCAGTCCTAGAAACTGAATCATGTTGCTGGAAATCCAGACAGAAAAATTCTGTCTTTTGCCAAAACCTTTCTAAATTCAATTTTAAAGCCACTTTTTGAGCAACTTAAAATGGGATTCAACCCTAGACCCTTAAATAAAAGTTGTTGCATACACCTTGTACTACAACTTTCATTTAAGGCTTAACCCCCAAAACTAAAGAATCATATACTTGTGATATAAGCTTTCTATTAACATGAAAAAGGGCATAATCAACATTATCATCACATGTGAGCGCTTTTAAGTAAAAAGTTGTGTATAAACCCTATCTCAAACATGATTCTAAACATTTTTAAACATCTTTTGAAGATTGTTAAGCAAACATATATGGAGCACACATGGAACTTGCAATTGCTTATGCTTGGGATCAAATGCAAAATGATGCTTATGCATTAATGCAAATGCAATGCAATGTAATTAACATTTAGAATGTTACAGCTCCTTCCCCCTAACAAAAATCTCGTCCCAAGATTTCATAGGACCTACCATTGTTCATAAAAGGTTGGGTAATTGATACGAAGAAAATCTTCTCGCTCCCAAGTGGCATCATCTTCGGTGTGATTGCTCCACAAGACTTCGTAAAATTTTATGATCTTACTTTGAGTCACTCTTTCGGTTTCTTCCAACACTCTTGTTGGTTCTTCTTTATATGTAAGGTCTGATGCCAATTTAATGTCATCCACGTTGACCTCTTCGGTAGGTGCAAGCTTCTTTTTAATTGGGATACATGGAAGACATTAAATATAGCACTCATATGTGGTGGAATTTGCAAAGCATATGCCACTTCTCCTTTGCGAGCTAGAATCTGGAATGGTCCCACATAACGAGGAGCTAATTAACCTTGTATCCCAAAATGATGTTCACTTTTATAAGGTGAAACTTTCAAGTAGACATAGTCACCAACATTGAAGGTTATTGGCCTACGTCTTTTGTCAGCATAACTTTTCTGACGGGATTGAGCGGCTCTAAGATGCTGTTGGATCTTTTGAACTCGTTCCTCAGCTTGCTTCACAAAATCAATACCGTAGTACCTCCTCTCCCCGGGTTCTACCCAGTTTAAGGGGGTCCTACACTTTCTACCATAAAGTGCCTCAAATGGTGCCATTTTGATGCTTTCTTGGTAGCTATTATTATATGAAAATTCTGCTAAAGGTAACCACTCATTCCAAGATCCCGAAGCAGAAAGTACACGGGCTCTCAACATATCCTCCAAAATTTGGTTTACCCTCTCAACTTGACCAAAAGTCTGAGGATGGTAAGCAGAACTTCTAATCAATTTAGTGCCAAGGTAAGCATGGAGATGTTCCCAGAAGCGTGCCATAAATTGTGACCCTCTATCAGATATGATAGTTTTTGGAACACCGTGTAAATGTAAGATTTGGGCGATGTATAAATCTGCATCTTGTTCAGCACTATATCTGATCTTAACAGGAAAGAAATGTGCTACCTTGGTAAGACGATCCACAACCACCCAAATAGAATCATAACCTTTTTGTGTTCTAGGAAGCCCAGTTATAAAATCCATACCTATCTCCTCCCATTTCCATTTTCTGTTATCATATGTGATACAATAAGCAATTTATATCATATTAAAATCAAACTTTTACTTATCTATAAATTGTAAGGGGAAAAATATTAATACAACAAGATAAGCAAATGAATGATCATGATGCATGCTTGCTTCTACTCGTCCTCACGTAATTCAGAAAAGAACGGATTTCTAATCGATACTAAACGGTGGCAATCCTACGTGCTCTCATCAAATCGTACCTAACGATTTACTACACGCCAAGTAGTTAGCGTACTGCAGAAAAATTTCATTTCAGCCCGGATCCCACATGACATGTATATGCGCGCAATGAAAGCGGTAACTTTAAATGCTCCCCACATATGCATACCCCTGTATACATACATGTAGCACTAAACTACCCGAATCATCATCACATCCCACAATTAAGTACCTTCATATGAACATGTGTGTAACATGTAAATATTCCGGTAACCACACTAGCACTCCCCTAGACCGGCGTTTGTCCGATCATGCTCTCCCAACTCACTCTTACCTGAGCGTATGTGCGTCGTTACATAACTTAAAAGACAGTTTATAAGACAGTTTATACTGCATACTTCCATATATGCATATACAAGTATACACATATACTTTCATATGAGGTCACCACCACCCTTAGGTCATCGGGTGACAAGATAACCATTCACACTTACCTTCTTACCTGAGTGTAGAGGCATTGATTCACACACATGCAATAAATGAAACCCCCCAGAGTTAGCATAGCCACCTGATAGTCCTTATGCGGGCTTAACTGGAGGTTTGACACTGGTGAAGTTTTGAAATCCAAAATCCTAAATAAAACCAGTTTTGTTTCTATTTAAACTTTCCAAAACCAAAAGCTTTTGTTTTTAAATACCACGATAATGATATTAACCTTAATCCTGCTTCGGTACCACCAGGATGAACCGACCAATCTATCCGAGATTAAGCGTAACTGTCCCCGTAAAACATTGACACGCATACACTGCTTCTCGAATAAATCCGGTAGTCCACCGAGTGTCACGAAGGACCTCGGTAAATCAACTTACAGCCAGGATCATGATTAAGGTATATCATTCATCGATATCTGAGTATTCAGCGGAACATAAAATATATTACACACTTTGTTACATATAGTAATACAAACCGGTTCAAATATATTACAAAAAGTGTGTCCTTTGTTTGCAAATACCATACCACAGACTATTTGACATCACTAGTTTTATTCAAGCCTCCTTTACAAGCATGGTGATAGGGTTATAGATATGGCCAAGCCCGATGGCCTTTACTCATCCACGTCATCCACAGAATTATAGCACGTAACACAATAACCTTCATAAAACATGTCACCTGCAACGATGGGTAAAACCCTAAGTACTCAATTGTACTCCGCAAGACTTACCCGATAGGGAAAAGATAAAAGCTTCCAAGGTACATGACAAGTATAAAAAGAAAGTTGTCGGCTAGCAAGCTTTGCGGAAAACTGCTTACTAAAATGGATCCTTATTTCAATTGTTAAGAGTCAAGTATACTTTGGCTATTTAGAACTACTTTTGTATGGACTACGCTCTTTTCTTATACTTATGGCAAACAAGTCTATTAAGTGAGGCATCAAGTATAATCCGTCCAATCTCGACATTTAATTATCATTTCTTAACTACGTCTCTGTGGTCAGGTATGAGTTTCTCACTATCCGGGAGAGACGGCGATTCGAATCGATTACACCAGCTGGGTAAAGCCCGTATCACACACTTTTGCAAGCCGGCCAAAGCCTGCTCAAGTCACTGCTCACTCTATTCGAAAGATAGGCTTGATCACGCTATGCAAAACTCATGGTACTGCATCCTCACAAGTCGTGCCCGTTCAGCCCGTAGCCCGTAGTCACGCAAGGTCTTGGACAGTACCCTTTCCCCTTCCGATCGTCCCAGTAATGCATAAGCGGTTCAAGAACTACTTCGAATAAGCTAATCAGTTTCACCGTCGAAACGAGTTATTCGGCGGTTATGTGAAGGTACGTTCAATCTCACACCTAGATCCAGAATACGGCTCAGTCCTTAATCGACACAGACGGAAAACACCAATTCCGTCCGGTCTCCAATTATTAACCGTCATATGATTAAGGACATCACAGGTACCAACCTCGGGTTGCGGATGACAGGAATCATCCGTCTTCTAAACATCTAGGCATGGCTAAGCATTAGCGCTATCTACTCAACTAGTAGAATGAAAAGGGCATTTTTGAGTGGACAAGGTATTCATGCAACAACGGTATCATGCAATTACTAAAATGTATTGCATAAAGTAAAGTAACTGAGAACAAGTAATTGCATTTCAAAATAGAATAGGTTTAATAGAATGCTCCGGGGCTTGCCTCGGTGAAAGGTAGAGGGACCGTGGTTCGGGCACTCTGGCAGCGGGTCAGTGGTTCCTTCTTTTCCTCCGGGTGGAGACTCCTGCGGATCCTTCTCGATCACGGTGTACTCAACGATAGGTTCTCCCTCGGATCCTATACGAATGTATGCACTGTATGAATACCAAGAATGCATATAGAATGCGCAAGGTGAAAAATCATAACATGAAATGATGCACAATGTGATGATCATGATAATGATGAAAAGCTACATAAGGTTCCATGTGTGCAGTTCTCTTTCTCTGATGACAACACTATATTATCAAGATTGTTTATAAGAAAGCCAAAGATTACTTGTTTTTAACTCACACAGAGTAGGTGCATATCTCCTCTCTGGAAGAAATGATTTAATTACCACAAAGGAACATTCATCACCTATCAACTAGCATATTCACATTGTTATCACTAAATAATGGAGATGCCGAGGCTCGATGGGTTCATGATCCAAGGTCTTCATTCAATTTTTAAAAGTCACACATGACCATATAGGGATTACCTTTGTTTGGTTTTATAAAAACTATACACACATACACACATACTTATGTACTTTAATAATTAGGGTACAACATATATCAAAGCATCAATTATCTACTTAGGGCATTAATTAAATAAATGGTACTCTATGACCTAGAAACAGTAAAGTATAAACCTAGAACATTTAATTATCACATACATGTGATCATACCCCCTTCTTTTCCTTTATTCCTAATTTTTAGAAATAATGATTTTATAAACATTCTTAAATGCTTCTCAAACTTTTTGTACAGATTGGTACTATCATGAAATGAATGTAAAATAATTTTCATGATTTTTGGATCAATATTTTATTCTAGAAAAATCAAGGAACATCCATTTCTTTATTAAAAGGAGGAATTCTAGATTAAACAAAAATAGCTAGTTTTCTAGGTTTTATATTTTTTCCACATAGATTCCATCACAAGGAAGTCATACAAAAATTTTCATAATTTTTGGAGCTCAAATATATTCTATACAAAAAAGACAAATTACAGCACTATTTGGAAATTCAAATAAATGGAAAATGGCCGCGCCACAAGGCTTCCTCCTTCCTGACCGGCCGGCTGACAGGCGGGCCCCGCTGGTCAGCGCCACAGTGCTCCCGCGCTGACCGCGCAGCACCGGCGGTTGATCGGCGATAGCTTCGCCGTCGGCGAGGTTGCCGGCGACGAGATCACCACCGGCGTGTTTAGGGGCGATCCCGCGCGCACCGTCCTAAGGTGATGGTTGGGCCCCGCGAGCATCGCAGCGAACATCCCGCCGGCCATGGCGGCACGGCGGCGCTGCAGTGCAGCGGCGATGGCCCTCCGGTGATTCTCCGGTGGTAACAAGGATGGATACGACTTTCTTCCTCTTCCCCGAACACCCTTGACTAACTAATCGAACAAGTATGGCTTCTAGTGAGTTTGGTTGCGGTGATGGCGGCACGGCGGCGCAAAGCTCGCCGGCGCAACACGTTCTGACCACTAGGGCACGATAGGGTTTAATTAAAGACTTATGGAACCATCAGTGACCCTCTAAGGACATGATGCTCACGTTAGTTGCGACGGAAACGACACTGAGGTAACTGGCCAGGGAAGATGGTGTCAACGGCGTGAACACGACGGCGTGAAGGTGTTCTGACGACTCCTGTGCATTAGCAATGAAAACATCCAGCTCGTCATGATATAGGGATCAAGGTGAATCCAAAACAATAAAAAGAACGTCGCATAGCTCACTGGAACGGTCTGGCGGCGGTGGAGTTAATCACAGCGGCGCTCAGACCGGCCGCGAGGAAGATAAGGGCTGTCTGTGCGATTCGGTCGATGAAAAGCGACGAAACCGAGTGGTATTGATTCGCACGGATGCTGTGACGTTGTGAGAGAGTGCAATTGGACAGTGATCAACTAACAGTGGCGAATTTCACAGTGCAGTGCTATCGGTCGTTGGCAAGCAGAAGAAGGAAAAAGGTAGCGACGGCAGTGGGTTTTATAGGCAATGTCAAGCATGGGCAGGCAGCTAACGAGCTCGCGAATTGGACCACGCAGCAAGCAGGGCACGGCTGTGCTCGCGCGAAGCACGGGGAGCCGTTCCCGTGTCGTCGGTGAACAGAGGGAGGAAAAGAAGAGAAGGCCGGCGATGAATTCGGCGGCGCTAGCAACGGTATGGGCGCGAAAAGGTTCCTCCGATCATTTCTGGCCAACACAACATGGGCTACAGGGCAAACACGGCGTGGCAGCGGTGACCAATCGCCGGCGGGCACAAGACGCCGACGTGAAGGTGCGGTTACTGCTGCTATGGTCAAGTATCTTGTAGCGACCCGAAACCAGCAACTTCAACACGTTATAACTCACGACTCAGGTGATGAAATAGTAAACCAATTCCACCGCTGTGCTCCTTACTGTGTGTGCTACAAATTTGCTTTAAGGATCAAAGTCTAACTCCAAATGGTTTGCAATCTACAAAGTGCTAAACATTGCTAGAAAGAAACTGCAACCCGAATTCAGTTAAAACCGACAACTAATTACAGCAGTTAGCTTTATTTGGCAATTAAGAACAAACCAGAAAAGATCAAGTCCAACCAATTCCATGGTATGAAAGTATAAACTTTGTACTATCTAATGATGAACTGGTTTCCAAAATATTGTTCATGAAAAATCAATTAAATCAGCCCTAGAAACTGAATCATGTTGCTGGAAATCCAGACAGAAATTCTAAGTCTTTTGCCAAAACCTTTCTGAATTCAATTTTAAAGCCACTTTTTGAGCAACTTAAAATGGGATTCAACCCTGGACCCTTAAATAAAAGTTGTTGCATACACCTTGTACTACAACTTTCATTTAAGGCTTAACCCCTCAAAACTAAAGAATCACATACTTGTGATATAAGCTTTCTATTAACATGAAAAAGGGCATAATCAACATTATCATCACATGTGAGCGCTTTTAAGCAAAAAGTTGTGTATAAACCCTATCTCAAACATGATTCTAAACATTTTTAAACAACTTTTGGAGATTGTTAAGCAAACATATATGGAGCACACATGGAACTTGCAATTGCTTATGCTTGGGATCAAATGCAAAATGATGCTTATGCATTAATGCAAATGCAATGCAATGTAATTAACATTTAGAATGTTACACGTGGTTTACAATAAAACTATATAATTAGTTATTTTTTCACTAACATTTAATGCTCCATGCATGCGGATAGAAATTGATGTGATGGAGAGAGAGTGGAAAAACTTGCAACTTGCGCACGAACTAAACAAGGCCCCAGGTTCGCAACTTCACATACGAGGAGGAGACATAAATCCTGGGATTCACGCAGCTTTCAGGGATTCAAGAAACAGAGCTCCACCTCACCAGGATTTATATGTGCTGAGTCATCCACTCACCTGGCTTCTTTGACGGTGTAGCAGCAGTCAGGTCGGCCACCAGATGCGTAAGTCGTTCAAGCACGGTCAACGGCCCAACTGGACCATCCCTCATAAAATCAGTTTTTTGATGATTCAATATATCTTAGGGCGTTGCTCTCTTCTCCGGCGAGGTGGGGGACACCGGAGGAGCTGAAGTTCACCTAGCGTGTAGTGCCCTTGGGCCACCAGGAAGTTGGCAACAATCCTATTGCAAGCAGCCGATCGAGAGCGTACCAATCATCCCCCATGAGGGAAAGAAGGGAACTCAATGGTCAGGATTGTATATGCTGATTTACTAGAATAGCATACTTTATTTCATTAGTATCAGCATCGTGCATGTATTACCTCTGTCCTGATCTATATTCAAAATATAATTTTACAAATGAATAATTTCCAGTAATCCAGAAACTACTTTATATAGGTTGTCAATTTGATGCCTGCTAACAATAATGGAGGATGATGCCTCAGTGGCAGACAAGACTACGTATTCAAATGGGATAACAGTTAGGGAAACTAAGAAAGAGAAGTAAATAGATACACCACTACTACTTATATAATTAGAACAGTAAGACGGAAAGGATTGCAAACGAAGCTATAATATTAGTCTGCATAAATCCGGATATATGATGAACGGATTGTACAGGAGCCACTGCACCAGTTTAATTAGCCTTGTCGTTACAGTGTTAATCAAGCAATGAAGCAATATTGCAATAAGTCGGACACAGCTAGTCGGACACAGCTAGCAGAACAACTTACTTCTGATGACAATAAATGCTAACAAATTAAAGCCATTTTATTGTTTCTGAAAGTAGAACCTGGGAATAAAAATGTTGATACAACCAAATAAAATTTCTTAAGAGTTGTACTGCATGGGGGAAAATCTGCAACAAGGCAAGATAGCAGCAGAGTGAATTCGTGATTGCAGCAGAGTCTCAATAATTCTGCACCACGTTCCATGCATCCGTCTTCTACTCATGTGCCTCCTCCTCTCCCGGCCTACAGTGTCAGCGACCAGTCAGTGCTAAGACATGTGCAGAAAGAAAGTACACATACAGCGTAAACAAAAGCATGCAGATGTAATAGATAATCCGTCAGAAGTTTTGCATACCTACTCTTGCGGCGCACTTTGCCCAAGGTAAATGATGGGTAACTCGGATGTGCGTCAGCTGCTTCCTGAAACACCCTGCTGATCAAAACAGTCTCCTCGGAGTTTTCATCGTCCGTCTTTTCGTTGCCACCATGGCCAACCGTCCATACATATATTTTCTTGAGGCTCGATAGATATTGGAGACCGAGAGGTGTAGCCTTGTCCCATTCATGTGAATCCAGAAACAACCAGAGCTCCCGGAGGCTGGGCACTGCTCCGTTCTCAAATGTCAAGTACGACATCACATCACAGTCGAACTCAAAATACTCGAGAACCTTGAACCCACAGGTCCCACTTATCACGATCCTGCCTGTAGGGACGCCTGGGATCCACAGCTGGAGGTGGAGGAGGCATGGCAGTGTCCCAATGGCGCCAATATCTTCTTGGGACATCTGCTCTTCTCCAAAACTCAACTCACGGAGCTTCTGGAGACCTCCAATCCACCTAGGAACTCGAGGGAAGATAAATCTATATAGCCAAAGCACCTCGAGGTTGTGGAAAGGAGGGGAAAGCAAGTTTAGTGCATCAGCACCGACAGTTATAGGATTAGAAGTCACGGACAAGAATTTGAGATTACTTAATTTCTCCAAGGAAAAAAAACAGAGCATCCACCCAGATAGCCGTGGGGGTATAAGTATCACCATCCGTGCGTCTGGTCCTACCCTTGGAAAAGTAGCAGTCGAGCTGCAATGTTTCTAGCTTGTTGAGTTCGCCGAGGCCCTTAATATTCTCTGGTGAGCTCTGTACTAATGTAAAGAACCTCAAGGTATGGAGAGATTTCATCTTCCCAATCCCGTGCATCAAACTTGTGCCCAATGGAAAAATCAGATGGGACAAGCATGGCAAATCAACAATATCAGATGGTGTATTGAGAACCTCTAGGTATTGAGGTAACTCCAACCTCTCCAAATGTCGCATCCTCCCAATTTCACTAGGTAGCACAATGGAACATTTCGACATATTCAGTGTCCATTCCTTGGCTTCAATCTTTAAGTATCTCAGTTGAAACAATTGGCCAACACCCGTGATGTCCATTCTCATCAGGTGCTTAGGAAATTGAAGGTAAAGCACCCGAAGAGACTTAAGCTCCAACAATGGAGGCATCCATTTCGATCCTCCAAATGAGACAAGAGAACGAACTTGTGATCGGCAGCAATTAGTGGCCACCTGAAATATAGTGTCATCCTCTGCACCTCCACTCAAGCTGACTGACAGCCGACGAACCCTGTCTTGCCGTTCCATCACCACCTGTGCACTGTGCACAACACTTAAAAAATTATCTTCTCTGCACTTTTTCATGATTAGATCGAGCATCATGTCATGTACTTTGTAGTGATAGGATCCTAGTTGGATCATGCTCCTGTTCACAAGTTCATTGAAACAGCTCTCTGCTACATCCTTTACATCTTGCTCAGGAGTCTTGCTCATCACAATACGTTCTGCCACCCATAAATCAATCAGATCATCCCTATCAATCTCGTAATCCTCAGGATAAATGCCGAGATACAAAAAGCATGCTCTTAGATGATGAGGAAGGTGCTTATAGCTCAGGTCTAAGATATGCATCATGTCATCCAAGGACTTTGCTGCAGATTCGGAGATAATAGAACGTTGCATGGAGTCCCAGTATTCTTTGGATTGGTCAGCTAAAGTGCTAGCCATAGTGACAACTGCAAGTAGGTAAACCACCACACTTCTTTAGAATTTCAGATGAAACTTGTGTGAACTGAGGGGGGCAATTATCTTCATTGTCAAAAGTTCTTCTAAAGAATAACTTTCTTGAGTCCACGTTGCTTAGTGGTTCCATATAATGAATGAGCCCATGTTCAATGCGACATGCCTGAGCCACACCTTCAATTCTTGTAGTCACAATAAGTCTGCTTTGTTGATTGTTTCGTGGAAAAGCACAACTAATAATATCCCAATGTTTCACTTCCCATAAATCGTCAAGTACAATGAAGTACCTATAAACATATCCCACAACAACACACGTGCGTTCATATTTTTTTGTGTTCATATTTTTCTAAATTTATTCTAGGATCTAACGATGTCGGCTCGGTCCTCCTAAGGTGCACATAAGGGTAGAGCTTATATACGTGTGTTCATAGGGTTGAGTGTATATGCGTGTTGTGGGCATCTACATTGCTCTGGATAATTCTAAAAAAGAAGTGCTTTTATAGGGGTGAGTGTACGTACATGTTGTGAACGTCTACATTGTTTTGTATAATTCTAAAAAAAAGTCTTCATGAGAAACACAAAAAATAAAAGGTAATTTCAAAAAAAAATATCATTAACAACAAGGGCCACTGGATCTATATTGCGTTTTTTTTACAAAATTGGACACCTCCTCTATGGTCTAAAGTAACTCTGTAAGTACTGAAATAAATTACTTACATATGAAATTACTAAAAATATTCCCTAACATTTTATCTAAATTAAGCATCTCCTCTATTATTAAAGTAATACCCTAACTAACTACATGCATCTGACATTTGTTATAAAAATATCTTAGGGTACTTCTATATATGCTTAAGTACACTCATGTCACCTGAAATAAAATGAAACTCCCTTAGCATATATATCAACTTTCTATGAGTCATAAAATTAAATGCCTATGAAACTATAAAATGAAACTCCCGCTCTGAATGGAGAGTTTCATCTCATTTCCTTTTTTACGTCAGTCTTGAAAACAACACGATGAAATTAACCCTACTAAAACTGGCCTAAAGAAACAATTATGAGTTAGGATGGAAAAAGTAATTCAGTTAGCAAATAAAGTCACAACCAAGATATAAAGATAATAGAACATGAATAAGAATATTGTATTTTTCCTTTTTTAGAATAAATTTTGAGATACTTGACTATTATAGCAAAAAAATTATCAAGGAATACACTTCTAGAAACTTGTTTCACAAAACTGCAGTTTTATAGATATATGTAGAAGAAAATTAAATTACACTTTTATGCATTAACCAATTTCATAAAACTACGCTCTTGTTATTGCGACTAAACTCTTATGCTCATTTTATAACTTCTTGACAGCATTAAACTGTAGTTTTCCAATACATAATAAGGGCAGTCCCAATGGAACATTAATAGCAGTTTCTATCTCTATAAAATGAGATGTCACGTAGGCAAAAAATGCTGACATGGCAGTCCATTAAATGAGGAAAGAGAAGAGAAGCACAAGAAATCGTTTCTTCGGAGAGAAACGACGCGTCTCCCTCGCCCCGATGCAAGAAGAAACGATGAAAACGTCGTAGAGGAGAAACCACCCGTTTCCATCGATGGGACCCGCACTGCCATGTCGCCAGCGCTACTCCGCTTCGCTCGGCGCTGCCGCGGGAGCTTCGCCTGTGTGCCGCCTCCGCCCAGGCCGCGAGCAGCGCCCCGCGCCTCCTCCGCCCAGAGCACCGCCCCCTTGAGCCGCTGCGAACCAGCGCCTCGCCCCATCGCTCACGGGCCACGCCGTCATGCTTGGAGATTGCAGCGCTCACCGCCGTCCACAAAGCTTCGCGCCGCACTCGCTGCCGTCGAGAAGGTCTCGCCGTGGCCGCCATGCTCGCTGGTTGCCACGGCTGCTCCCCCGCCACCATGCAGCAAGCCGCCATTGCCGCGCTCATCGGAAGTCCACACCGCCGTGCATAAGCCGCCACTGCCGCGCTCGTCGAACATCGCGCGGCGTCGTTGCTGCGGCTGCGCTTCGCCAGCGAAAATCCTCACCGACATGCAGCAGGCCGCCGCCACCGCCGCCGTGCCACCCGCGCCACCGTGGCGTAGGCCGTGGCTGCCGCGCTCGCCGCTGTTGAAACAGGCCGCTACGCACGGGCGAAGGTCGCGCGCGTCGCCATGCAGCAGGCCGTGCTGCCGTGCGCAGGTTTCTTCCCAGGCCATCACGTCGCTCTCGCCCACACCGCTGTTGCGTGCGCGCCGCTTGTGTGTGCCCGGTAGCATTGCTACGTTCGGGCGGCCGCCCTGCTTGCCGGCCGCCGCGAGCACTCGCCTGGCCGTCCCGTGCGTTCTATCTTTTTACTACTAGATGGATTCCCCGGCGTTGCTGCGGGATGCCTTGTGTATATAGGACTTAAAGAATGTTGGGATCACTAAGAAAATTTCTATATTTTGCATGGCATCAAAATTATTACACCGAATTAAACATGAAAAAGAACTTGCTCAACTCTAACAATTTTGGTACAGCCCACAATCATTATATATGATTGCCTTGTACGCACATGGAATGATCAAGTACATATAAGAACCCCAACGGTTAAAAAACCAAAAGATTGGCAATTCATTATCGAGCAATCCATCAGGCATCCATCAGGAATTTAGTTAACATACATGATTTCTCACTATTGCAGCTCTTATTGTATCATTAGAAACAACTTCAATTTTTTCTTTTTTTACCCAAAAGAGATCTTATTTTGACTGAGTATTTTACCGTGCAAGCCTAAAAAATACAATGTCTGAATGAAAGGGCACGTTGTCCAATGTGAAGGTGGAAATAGTCGTATGTGATTTGATATCTATCTATATATTTTTAGATATAACTGTGTGTACGTGTATGGTTGTAAGGAATTGAAGTAGGGGAAAGGGGAAAAAATACCTAGAGGCTCAATCTCATTAGTTTGTCTGCTTTATCAGTGTCAAATTTGCAACCATATATTTTCGGAGCTTTCTCAACGAAAGTAGGCAAGAAACTTAATTTACCACCAAATTGGAAAAGAAGCAGTGCACGTATACATATTTTGAATGCATCAGAAATAAGAAAGTACCTGTACTGTAAGACTATTGATGTCTCAGTTCTGTAGGTAAGCAAATTGACCAAAACTCCAAAATAGTGAAGGCAACGACAGAAGGCATGAACTTCTGAAGTAAGCCCGATATGACCTTAGCTTGGAACTGCTCACCCACATATTTGCATGTCGATTGCAATTGGAATATATCTGTGGTAATCATGAGCTCACCTCAAGAGTGACAGAGAGGAGGCCTTGACAGCAGACTCTCAAATTCATGGTAGATGGCACTGATGTAATCAAAATAGATGAGGAACCATTCCGAGGGGAAAATGTGATAATACACGGTGTGCACAGGCTTGGGTGATCATCGCCATTTTCTTGGGAAATGAGAGCCACTCCAAATTTTGATGACCATGAGATGATCCAATCAATCAGTGCTGCGATTGCAGCAGCTAGCAGGTGGAAGCCTTTCCATGGTGAAGGAGAACCGAATGCGATGAGAGGTTTGACGAAGCAGATTGCGCCCTCCTGTAAAGTCAAGGCTGTCTTCTGCTTCATTAACAGATCCACACGGTAAGCAATTTTCAGATCAAAAACAGCAGAAAATTCCACACGAAGTACTTCAATTCGTGCAGTAAAAAACAGGAAACAAAGCAGAAAAGAATTTCGCATGAAGTAGTTCAATTCGTTAACTGTTAATATCCGCGACCAGCAAACGCACAGTATATACATGTTAGAGAGCCACACAGCATCGACTAATCTTACCGCTCAAATCCCTCGACACGCCCAGATCAAGCAAACCTGGCACAGGATAAAATTTGAAAAAAAAAAAAAATGCATGAAAGAAAAAGAAGACAAAACAATTGAACTTGCCAGTCTTGGCCACGACGACGCTGGCTTCCTCAATGTCTCGCTCAGTTCTTTTCTTTGACCTTTTCTTCCCTTCGTGGAGAGGAAAAAAAATAATAGGAAAAAAGAAAAGGCTGATAGCATGTTACAGTAGTTCAGTATACTGTCACAAGGGCGGAGTCTTTGAGCTGAAAAGCAAATGAAGGCAACACAATAAAAACAAAAGTTAGCCAGGACATTAAATAAGCTTGTTATAGATGCTTGAGGACGTGCTTCTATCTCTGTTAGTCTATTTTGGTTGTGTTAGAACATCAAGTGAAAGGATTTGCATATATAAGTTGACTCGATTTGGTTCAGACATTTTATCGAGCAAGTAGCAGGTGGCAAGCAGACTTACATTGCATGCGAAGGGGTGGACGCAGCACTCGACCACGGCATCGATGGCCACTGGCGGCCTCAAACCAGATGAAGACTACTGCCGTGCGAAGGGCGGTGCAGCGGCGGAGGAGGACGTCGACCTGCACATGGAAGCTACAGCAGCACGATCCCTCATCACTCGCTGTCGCATCGCTGTTTTAGTGGGAGCTCTGCCTCCTGCTGCTGCTGGCACTGCCGGCCGTGCTGCTCCTCGCGTTGCCACCCGCCCGTCGTGCCACGGGGCGGGGTGGCGGCCGTGCCGTGCCGGGTGCTGCCGTGCTGTGTGGAGAGCGGGCCGAGCGCCCCACGCTCACCCTGCTCGTCTCTGCTCCCTTTCTCGTCCCCCGGCTGAGCGCGCCCTCACTTGCTCTCCTCGCTTCTTCCCCCTCCCGGGCTAAGCGCTCGCCAGGGCCGCAGCCGCCTCGTCTTGCCGCCGCCCCCGTGCCCGCCCGGTGCCACCTCCGGCCGTTTCGCGGGCACCAGCTCGTGCGTCCGGCCACCGCACCCCTCCTCACTTTCTCCGCTCCTCTCTGCTCCCTTCGCTGCCCCCGGCCGAGCGCCCTCACTCGCTCTCCCCGCTCCTTCCCCCCCGGGCTAGCGCTCCGCCCGCCTCCTGCGCCGCCGCCGCGCCGTAGCAGGCCCGCCCAGCCGCCCGGCACGCTTAAGCGGGCCAGCTGCCGGCCACCTCCGGCCGTTTTCGCGGGCACCGGCTGGTGCGTCCGGCCACCGGCGTAGTTCGCGAGGCCAGTCCGCCTTGGCGCGTGTGGCCTGGTCGCCTCTGAGGAGCGGTAAAGGTTCGGGAGAACCAAGACCTTCGAAGCGCAGCGGGGCGGCGGCCGCAGAACCTTGGGAGGCGGGGGGCCGCAGGGAAGGCGGTCGGCGGGTCAGGCGGTGGTAGTCTGCAGCCAGCATAGAGCCGCCATCATTGTGGAAGTGAGGCAGCGCCCCATGCCTCTCTGCGCCTCCTCCTCCTCGGCACTCCGCATCATATAGGCACCGCAAGGAACGTTTCATCTCTAATGAAAGCTAGTGGAAGGGGAAGCGAAGAAGACAGAGAGGAATGTGAAATGGAGAGACGCTTTCGAGGAACGCGGAGCGGCGCGGACCAAACCTATGCGAGCCGGCGCTGACGCTGGCTAATCAGCTCTAAACGCAGTTAGGTGACGTCACATCTGAGGAATGGACCAATCACAGGGCAGAGAAATAGGCTAGTGGGGGTTAGGATTATAGGAGTTATAGATTTGCGTGTGCGGCTGGGAGAGAACAAGATAGAGAGAGTACCGGAGGGAGGAAGAGATAAGGATGGAGGAAAAAAAAAATCTTGTATTTATTACACCAAGATAATTGCATTGTGTAGGGTAGTTTCTATAGATGATTTCTTGTTGACGTGGCTCTCTTCTCTTGGACATTGTGCGAAGTTTCTATTATTGGGACCGCCCTAAGAGATCTTTTACACAATGGTTAGGACGGAAGTACCTTGGTACCTCTAGATACTTTCATTTTTCTAGAGATCTTTTACACAATTTGTAAATTTAGGTTATGCCCTTCATTCACGTAGCCCTCGCAGCGTCTTAGGTATTGCAGCATTGACTACGGTGCGTGCTACAAGGTGCCATATGCGGAAGAGCCGGCTCAAGGTCAGCCGAAACGTGCCGCGGCGGATGGCTGGCCGCGTTGGACCACCGCTTCCAGGCAACATCACAATGTAACTGATGATCCATTCTTCACCGCACCGACCGTACATAGTTCAGATTGCTGCTGATTTGAGCCATGATCTCCCTCTTGATCTTGTGATAACGCACAGGAGCCGCACAAGGACCGACTCGACGACGACGCTTGCCAGCCTCCACGAAATACTGAGACGGACGGACATGGTGCAGATTTGGAAGGATTTGCAACGGCTGCTGCTGCCTGGAGCAGCTGACGCTGACGATTTGTTTGCGCTTGCAGCAGTCCGAAATACTGCACGGTTGCTAAAATTTCTTTTTTGCCCTTGAATTACACTACTAAAAATGACTGATTTACCCTTATTTAAAAGTAAAATAAAAAATAGATTTTGTCCTGGCCCCACCTAATTTGGTACCATCCCCACTTATTTAGTACCTCTAGTATTTTCAGTTAGGTACCTCCTATTTTTTCACCGTCCGATACCACCCAATGGATAGCCCATTTTTTTTTTCCAATAATTGTAAAATTTCTCACACAATAATAAATGATAAATGTGTAATTTTGCACTACGTTCTAGCAAATATTTGCACTCCTCTCTTATAAATATGATGAATAAGGACTGTAACCATAATAGCAAAAAATGTTAAGGAAGAGGTAAATATGTGTTGACACAAGATCGAACTTAAATCTATCCCACTACATATTCCAAATCTATATTTGTGCAGGTTGTTACAAATTAAATGTTTCCAGCACCATCTCTAGTACTCATGTATAGCTAATTTGAACACGGAGTTAGATTTAGCTGGAGAGGTAAGTTAAGATTCCTGTTAAAGTTGAACCTGTTCCAAAACTTTTAAATATATAAGAACACACGAGTACCTCTTATCCTGCAGGTAGTCTCTCAGATTGTCGACGAGCTCTTGCACTTCCCAAGGGTGAGGTGCAGACAGCCCAAGTTTTGAACACACGCTGCTGAGTAGCCTTCGTACGTCTGGCTTCTGAGAAACCGACATAAATGCCTTGCTATTGAAATGCCCTTTGACTCCATGATATACCTCATTGGCAAGCGTAGTCTTGCCTAAACCCCCAAATCCTACTATTGACATCACCTTTAGATGTTTCTCTTCATCCTCTACCCATTTGACAAGTTCTTCTCTTTGGGTATCAATGCCCACAAGGCTTGTTGAATCCTTATAGAGTGCAGACAAGCGAGGATCAACTGTTGTGGTACTACTCAAGGTGTCCATATTGAAATTGTACCTCTGTCGACGTTTGCTTGCTTCGATCACACGTGTCTTGATCTCTTTGATCTGATTGGCTATGCTGTAGCAATCCTTGATAGTTCTCAGAAAGCCAGAAGCCTTCTGGAGGATCCCCACCTTGTCGTCGGAGCCCCCGACACGATCCATGAAGTTGTCAATGCAATCTTCAATGTCATAAGACATGTCTATTATATCTTTCCTCCATTTCTTGACCTGTGGGTCAAGGTTATCCACAGCATCGTCCATCTTCTCAAGGAGAGCTTTCATGTCGCTAAGCTCATCCACGAGGAAGGAGACCTCCTTCCGGAGCCCCTTGAGCTTCTTGTACTGATCTCCCATGAGCGTGGCGAGTTTTTCCAAGACAGGCTTCATAGCCCCCATGGAAACGCTGACCGCGATACTCGCCGCTGCCATCGCTTAGCCCAGGTTGACGTTGGCGATCGGATGGCTTCGTCCCTCCTGCGATCTGATCCTCCGAATCCGATCCCTGTATTCTTAGTTTGGTCCTGCAAATAACGAAGGTAATGGGTGCATGAGAAATTGACAGCGGAGATGATGTGCACGTATGCTAGCAAGTGACATACGACGGTGGTTACTGAAAAACGATTTTGGTACAAGATCTGGGTGCCTGAAAGATTCAGATCATGTAGGATACCACGGTGACCATGGCACAGCAGTCATAGCTCAATCGTACCCTGGTTGAGAGTATAATAGCCTATACTATGAAATAAATTCGTCGAGGCAGCTAACAAGTGACAGCAGGCAGGCAGAAGAAGGTTGCTAGCTATAGAAGCAAGGAAAGGGAGACATATACTAGTACATATGAGAGTCGACGAGATCTGGAAGAAGAAAAGAATTGAATGGAAGGAACAAAAAAAGAGGAAAACTATATATTAAGTAGTAGTGAAACAAGCTAGAAATGCATGCATGAACTCTTCAAAAGAGAAAAAAAACTCACCGGGGAATCGCCCAATATAATCCTATGCAAAGAATCCACGCGAAGAAATAACAGAGAGCCAAGTCACAAATCATATTTATGTCCCTGAAGAAGAAAAAGCCATAAAGTTGTGCCCAGTCAAAGAAAGCTTGACGCTTAGAGATGAGGCTTGGACACAGTGCCATTTAAGGGCGATTGTTACCGCACACTACAGATCCTCCTCTTGATCTTTGCATTTGGTGGCTGTGAGTGATTTTAAGTCTAGTCCATAGGCCGGCGATTGTTCGTTAGATTGTGATGGGGCTATTTGGAATTTTCGTGTAATATGGTGGCCGATCACATCGCAGGGTGACGTTCGAAAGCACCCGGCAACTGTCTGGAGAGCCGGCCGCCCGCCATCGCTGACGGATGGAGGAAAATCCATGGGAATTGGGATGATGAGGTGAGCTAGTGGACACTGTGAGACTGACTGACTTGAGAGTGAGGGGCGACGCGACGCAACGCGAGTCTATTTTGGACCAAACCGAATGGGCCGTCAGCTTGGACGGGGTTACATAGGTGCGCCCTAATAAAAAAAAATGAAAGGATAAGTTTCCATGGGCCGGTGGCGTACGTGGATCCGCAGCGCTCGTAATAATTCGTAAAAGAGCCTTGTACCGAATCTTGGGAATCCCACAGTTTTCTACTTGAGTGCTCATTTTTAATTTATCTGTTACTACCGATCAGATTACAATAAGATCTACAAAATAGACCTATGATGCATATAATTTACAGTATGCTTATATATGGTGGCAACTTATGTTGTATGTATGGTCCTACTTGTCAATATGTTTATATAGTGGCACTATATATATGGTCCTACTTATCAAGTTACATATACTGGCAATTTATTTTACAGTATATTTAGATATAGTAGCAATTAATATGTTTCAGATATTTTTTATTGTGTCTACTTAATTAGTTTTTAGTTTTTATTTTTCATTAACAGTTTAGTTTTCTTGTTATCAATTTCCATTTTAGCTTTAGTTTTTGGTAATTTCATTTTAAGTAATATGTTTCAGTTATTTGTTTATCATTATTACTTTAGTTTTATTTTCTATTTGATAGTTTTAATTTAGTTTTCTAATTGTCAATTTCAATTTTAGTTATTTGATTTCTGTTGTGTCTTTTTTAGTTTTCAGTTTGTATTTGTCAATAAATGTTCAATTTTCTAGTTGTCAGTTTTAGTTTTACTTTTTTATTGTGTCTACTTTAGTTTTTAGTTTTGTCGATTTTAGTTTACTTTTTTGGTCATTAATTTCAGTTTCAGTATCTGGTAGTTCATTTTCGTTAGTTATTTTAGCTTTCAATTTTGTCGATTTCAGTTCAATTTCCTAAATCTTGCATATTAACAGTGCTTCAACATTTTCTATTTTAAATATTATATTTTTTTAGTTTCAGTTTGATGACGTATGAATTTTATTATTTTATTTTTTATTTTAAGTTTGAATGCCTTCCTAAATCCTTCATATTAGTTGTATTACAACTTACCCTCCTAAATTGGCAGCTTAACAATGCTTCTTCAAACAATTTGATCCTTAGGGTGCAACTTACTTATTTTGGGTCGTTACTTGTCATTTTAATAGATGTCCCTTAAATTGTCAGCTAGTCATTTTTTCTGAATCATATAGTAGGTTATATATAATAACTTGCCCCTCCATTTGGCAGCTTATGCAATGCTTGTTTTCTGCCACTACCCTCATTCTTTAATAAATACCCCCAGTGAAAGCAAGTCATATTTTCCTGGCTTTTGTAATGTGTTGTATAATAACTTGCCTCTATGTTGACAGTATAAATAACACTGTTTGTGAGCTCAATTGTTGTACTATAGATTCGTTGACAAAAGATGAAGAACTGCCTGAATCTATTAGTATGGTCACTGGAATGTCATCCAATAGCTCAAGCTGACAGTGGGCCGACATCTAGACCAAACCCGTACCAATCCAAGACATGCATATGTAGAAGCAAAATCCAAACCTAATTAGATCATGACTTCAGTCACCCACACAAACCAAACCACTTATACACTCAATCCATTAAAATACATTTTCGACCTACTAATTCACCGGCACCTCATGCTATTGTTTATATTTTGCCATAAGCAAAAGAAAAAATAAATAGATAGAAAAAACTCATTGCAAACTCTATTATTCATAGCCAAACTAGATCAGCCCACTTTAACAGAGCCTAAACCAAACTAGCCCAACAACCTTCTCAGTCTGTTTCGCTCCAAACCAATATAACCTAAAAGCAAAACCAGACAAAAAATCCGGGCTTAACTCAAACCATTGTCAGGTTGACCAACAGCCCATTGAACTGAATGGTACGTGGAGTAGGAGCACCAGAGATTGCTGACTTGGACAAAGCTAGAAATAGTTGTTCATTGGATGGTTCAGACTTGTCCAAATCACTATCAGAATCATGAACAGACAAATATTCCCAGAGAACATGAATAGCATGTAATACCTTTGGGGAACACTTATGGTCCTTGGACCACTTAGCAGCACACTTATAGCATAATCCCTCCCATTGCTTTACGGTATGCCTTGACAGCTGCAAGCTTGGACTCAACTGTAGAAGAAGAGAAGCTATTTCTGATACATTCTTGTCATGCTTGGGCGGCATTGGTAACGGCAATGCTGAATGGGGTGGTTTGCCAAACCGAGAAGTTCTAGTACTATCCTGTGCGCCACCAGCGTCTTCCTGCAACAATGCAAGAGTACAAGCAGCATCCAAACTTTGCAACTGTTGTGCAATAATGGAAGAGCGAAGTTCAGGCTGCAGGCCATCAATGCAGCGAGATGTGAAGTAGACCGGATTGATGTCAAATGAATAGGCTTTTAGGTGATCAGTCAGACTAGTGAAACAGGACACATATTCTGTCACTGAGGAAGTTTGGTGAATGTGCAACAGTTGGCGGACAAGGAGCTCATGTTGATCCATATCAAAGCGATCATGGAGCAATGCACAAAATTGCTGCCAAGTAGCAGCAGAGACATGGAAGGGTCAACAGAGTACATGGCAACCATAGGGCCGCTGCATGAATCAATGCATTGTAGCAACACGTACCCACATGGAAGGGTCAACAGAGTACATGGCAAAGTAATTTTTGCCGTGGTAACGCCAGAGACGCAGGATTTCACCAGTGAATTTAGGGAAATCAAGCTTGGGTACATGACCTGTGGGGCAAAAGGATATGTTCATGGGTAAAGAAAATTTAGTGACAGGCTTCTGATGGCTGCATTGGGGAACTAGTGCATCCAGGAATTGAATAGGATAGGCTCATGATGAAATTGTAGTAACCGGAGTTGGAATGGAAAATATGGCTGGCTGAACTGTAGTTAGTGGAGGTGGAGGCAGGCGAATAGATGAACAAAGCGGATGGTAGTGCTGAACAGAAGGATTTGGTGTTGGTGGTAATGGTGGATCCGACGGTGACAAACGAACAGAGGATGAAGGGTGGTAATGCATACCATTGGCCGGGACATGAGTTATGGATACTGACAACCCAAACTCAAGGTACAGTGGAGTCATGTCAACGCGGTGTCCGTTGGGCGTTGTGGCGTGTATGCCGACAGGTCGGCGCGCGGCCGCCAAAGTCGGAAGAGAAAGGAGACTAGGCTGGTGCAACGATGTGTCAAACACCACACAGCCCCAATGGATATGGACCTAAAGACGGATGTCATCGACGAGTCCCTCAAGCTCTGGGTGCCAGGTGTTTATGTCTTTCATGTGTTCTCGAGGGCAGTCAGCCGGGCATCGCCGGCGACGTGGTCGACACAGATGGACTCGAGTTTGGCGAGGCGTTGATTGACAGTGGTGTCATGCGTGATGACTCGAGGACGGTGAGGCGCGCGGCTATATTGGATTCCGTGCTTGGCGTCAAAGACTCGAAGGCGTGGAGGCAAGAGTCGATGGTGGACGCGCGTGCAGCACAATCTATCTCCAGGTTACTGAATTGGCGCTCCCAGCAAGCCTTGTGATCGTCGAATCGGCTGGCAAACTCGTCGAGGATGAGCTGGACGTTGGGTTCAGAGCACGCCGGCTCCAAAGGCACGCCGCCGGCGAGTATAGTTGTGGTGGTGCGCGGTGGAATCCGTGACGGAGCAGAGCACTGCAGAAGAAGAAGACAGGATCAAATATGAGGTCTGATACCTGATTGTTAACAGAACAATAGAGTGTGGAAGGAATTGGGACGGGAAGCAACTCGAATTATATAGGAGGAAAGCTTAACATGATTCGGTTACAGATTTCTCATTACGTAATCCCCTCTCTCTCGCATCCACTCGGCTTAAGTAGACTCAGGCGATCAACCTCGCCACATTGGACCGGCCACTGTCGGGTTGGGCCTTCGCTCCCTCGTGGGGCCTTCTGGGTTGGGCCACCGCTTCAGGCGCTTCGGAATCCTCCGGGCTATATGATGTCGCTATTGCTGGATGGTGAGCAGTGCTCACAGCAGGTTACGTGATGAGGAGCGGATGATGGAGGTGAGGGAGACTCGATCTCGATGGCGAAGTCCGCAAAGCCGATGCTGCTCCTTGCTGCACGGAACATGCCCATCATCTCCATTCTTGTCGCATTTGGTCCCAAATATGGAAGATGGAAGATGGAAGGATGGTATGTGCATCTGCAAGATGATTCTTCTTTTAAAAAAAAATTCTTGTTCGAAGATTTGGCCAGACCCAAATAATAATTCCAAATAAATCTTAAACTCTCACTCACACATACGTAATATGGTGGAAAATTTAGTATCACATTGTTACTTCACGAGGAGTGAAGGATGGGCGCGGCCGCACATGTGCATGAATGCGCAAATTCTCTCCACAGCCTTGTGGGACGTCGTCCTCAATACGTGAGACAATTCTCATCTCCTACTTGCGCCTATATTTGTTTAGTTGACCTGTGGCCCGATGGCACGGCCCAAAGCACGGCTTTTTGGCCCGACACGGTAATGAATGGGCCCGGGCTGATACGGCCCAAGACGTAGGGTCGTGCTTAGGCCATCACCTCAGCATGGTGGGTGGCACGGCACGGCCTGTTAAATAGGCTTGGCCCTGTGAAGACCTGTAAATAGCAAATCTTCCTACCAGCCCACCATACATGCGTCCCACGTCGTGCAAAGCAATGTAACTAACTAGGTAGACTAACTACTATATATAGCATGCAGCGACAGAGACACATGCACGTTAACTAAAAATAATAGAGCTCATCGTATAGGCCCACCGCTCATTGTTGAGCACATGCTGCAGAAAAAACACAGCATGCTAAATAAGTTCCGGCGCTTATGACTTTCCTTCTCTAACTTTTGCCAAAATCCGTTTTTCCACCCTAAACTTTAAAACTAGATAAACAATCTCCTTAACTTTTCAAACCATACGTTTATCTCCCTTGAGTGGTTTTGATTGTGGTTTTGCTACAGTGATAGTGGTTTTGTCTTTTTCTTTTTTATTTATGTCGGCTGAAATTTTAAAAAATCATATTAAATCATAAAAAATAGAAAATTAATTTTGTTAGGCTCCATATGAGTAGATCTACATAGCGAATATATAATAGGGTATGATTTAGCATAACGATTTTACTAGTATTTTCTTTTTTTTTATTTATTTTGGCTAAATCTTTGAAAATCATAATAAATGATAGAAAAATCATAAAATAGGAAATCAAATTTTTTTAGACTTCACATTATTAGATCTATAAATAAACATATAATATGGTATACTTTAATACAAAGTTCTTGCTATAGCTTTCAATCTATATTTTTCTATAATTAATTGAAATAATTTATAACGGTAGCTTCTATAATTATTTTGTTGGACTAAAACATATTATATTATATATTTACTGTATAGACCCACTCATGTGGAGTCCAACAAAGTTAAATTTTTCATATTATGATTTTTCTATGACTTACAATGATTTTTTAAAATTTAAAAGAAATAAATAAAAAAATGCTAGCAAAAACTTTGTACTAAAGCATACCATATTATATATTTATTGTGTAGATCTACTTATGTGGAGTATAACAAAAATAGATTTTTCATTTTTTTTTTTTTTGTGATTTACTCGATTTTCCAAAGTTTCAACCAAAATAAATAAAAAAGAAAAAAACCACTATCACTGTAGCAAAACCACCGTCAAAACCACTTTAGGGAGGTAAAGCGCATGATTTGAGAAATTAGATGATGTTGTTTGTCCGATTTTAGAGTTTAGGGAAGAAAACCGAACTTTCACGAAAGTTGGAGAAAAAGTAAAGTTTTTCCTCATGTATATATATGATCGTGGTCACGGGCCGATTCCACTTGGACATGACGGGCGTGATTGTTTGCTTGGCCCAGGCCCAACACGTACAACGTCCCTTTCCCTTGATTGATTACCTAGCTAGCTCTCCCCTTCAGCCTGGCCCGCAAGGACCTCAAAGCACCATGGAGCAAGGCCCTCAAGAAACGAAAGTGGACTTTCTTTCTTGCTTTCATTTTTTTTTTTTTTGAGTCTGGCTCGTTGTCGCGCTCGATGGAGCAATGCGGTAACCTCCGTAGCATTTTTAGAACACTGCATTTGCGCGTAGTTAAGTACGGAAGAAGGAAGAGGAGAGTAAGATGAGTGGATCCTATGTGCCGTTGTGTTGCGATGAATTTAGGAGCCCTAACTCATGCATGGGCATGGCGAGGTCCACGCCATGACACAACACAAGGCTAGCTTGAGGGATTCCTTCATGAAAGCAGAGGTAGGTACACCTCACTATCCCTGCTACTAGCTGCTGATCGAGTCACCCTATCATCACCTGACACCTGGCATGCTCGACGTTAGAGCAGCAGTCGGGCCGGCCAAGACCAGCAGACGCCAAGTGGTTCAAGTACGGTCGCCAGCCCAACAGGCCCATCCCTCATGATATCGGTTTTGTGATTTGATATATCACGAGTGGAGTGTAGTACAGGCGATGGAACGGCCTCAGCAAGGGCGGTGGAACGGCCTCAGCAAGGGCGGGCCCCATGCGGAGGCGGCGCAGCGTTGCGGGCGAGCGCTCTCCCGGCCGCAGCGGCCTCAGCAAGGGCAGCCCCTACGCGGCGGTTCAGTGGCGTGGGAATGCGTGCCCGCCTCGGCCTAGACGCGGCAGCCACAGCGCTGGTGGCCCCCAACGCAGTGGCCTGGGTGCCGCAGCACGGCACGGGCGGCCCCCCGGCGTGGTGACCCTGGCACTGAGGGCCGCGGTCCGTGGCAGCAACGGCAGATCCAGCGAGGGTGGCCCCCGACGTGGAGGCCCTGCCGTGGTCTAGAGTCTGCTCTTCATCTTGAGATCGCTGTCCTTCACATCCCCTTCCATGTCTTCCAAATTGAAGCCGTTCACGTCATGGCCATGTCCTGCTCAGTCCCCTCTTCCTAATTCCTCCATTGTTATTGCTTCCTTTAAGGTTTGTTTGTCAACCAGTACAATAAAAATTCTCAATTCTTATGCATTAAACTAATTGCAGGTGTGTGGGTGCTTTGTAATAGTTAGCAGTGTCATCAGCATGCTATCTCTGCTCACTTAGATTATAATAGTTGGTTCTTGATTTCCACTTGAGTGGCTTCTCGGCAACTTATAGTTTGCAGTTTATTGGTTCAGGCTAATGCAATGGTAACTGGTTTCATCTTGTGGTAACAAATTGTATACTAGAAATAATGGGCCAATTCCCTAACTGCTAATTATATGCTCTATGGTCGGCAGAGAAACATGATTATGGGTGTTATCTCGGAAAAAAATTGGGTGCATACGGTTTCCACCCAGGCTTTATCGATACCGCTGCTGGATGGGTGACACGTGGATAGTCTGCAAATCCTACGTTGCCTTGTTAAGCGCCGGACGACCCTGATGTCTAGGTGGACCACAAGCCGAGCTTTGATAGCCCAGCAAGCAGCATGCACATCGAACACACACTAGTATAAAAAACTTTTTCACAGGCGGTTCAATAGCTATTTGTACTGGCGTTTTTTCAAACCGCCAGTGGGAGAGGTCAGTGAAATCAGCCTTTTCCGTTGGCGGTATTTTGAGAACTGCCCGTACAAATGGAATTTCTACAGGCGGTTCTCTTAAGCAACCGCCTGAACAAATCGTTATCCAGAATTCACATTTTTTGTTTCAAAAAAATAGCAAAAAATATTTTTAAACCTGGAGAGGCATCCGCCCGCATTTTTTCTGGTGGCGAATTTCTTAACGAACTGCCAAATGAGAAATAAAAGGCCAGTGTTAAGAGAAATGATCTCTATACTAGTGACATGCACACGTGTCACTTGCTGAGTGGTGGTATGCATGGAGTCTCCATAGATACGATATCCATCCAATTTTTTTCCGTTATCTCTGTTATGTAAATTTGCTAACATAGTTTTATAGGAATTAGTAGCACTGTGTACAAGAAGGAAACTGGAATGGTGTTTCAGTGTCAGCTACATCATGTTTGTCTCCCAGCCTGTTTTTAGTTGTCTCTATGTAGGACCTACATCTCTGAATGTGATAGCAGGTAGGTGTGTAGTGCTGGAGCTTGTCGTGAAACTTCTTGCCATTATTTACATGTGCCTATGTTATGCCTGATTACTGAGCAAAATCAACAGAGCTCTTTTGTCCTGAGCACGCTTGGGTGCCCCTTTGTACTGACTGCTTTAGTAGTCCCTCAGTCAAGTAATTAAGGTGTGATATTTTATATTCCCAGTTGAACTGTTGCCATGTAGCAGGAATTGGTTGAGATGCTATATGAGGCAGCTTTCATTGCTTACAATTTACATGCCCCTATTAGTATCCACAGAAAACCCAAAGAGAATAATGCAGTGATCTGGCCACTTTGCTGTTACTAGGGAATCCACACATAAAAGCTAAGGCACTTTCTCAATTTGCATTCGTAAATCGTGGGAAGATAAGTGGTTAGGAAATCAACCACTTAGAGTCAGATTCCCTACAGTATTTTTGAATGTCTCTTTTCGGCGTAATTTGGTATGCAATAATCTAAGGGATTGGCACAAAATTATTGCTTCTCTACGTAATGTGAACATACATGAGGAAAAAGACACCTTTATCTAGTCTCTACATTCATCAGAAAAATTCTCTGTCAAATCTATGTATGCTGTGTTAATTAACAATGGGGTAAGTATGCCACAGGATTTATGGCAGACTAGAGTACCATTAAAAATAAAAGTCTTTTTGTGGTATCTAAAGAAAGAGGCTATATTAACTAAGGTCAATTTTGCTCGGTGTACCTGGAATGGTGATACGAAGTGCAGCTTCTGTTATTTTCTAGAAACTATTCATCACCTCTTCTTTGAGTGTTTATACGCTAAATTCCTGTGGTGAGCTATACATTTATTGTTGGGCTTATCACCTCCTCAAAATGTTGCAGACTTATTTAATAACTGGTCTAAAACGGGTGGTAGCGAACATAATTCATTGTTATTAACAGCAGCATCTGCTTTATGTTGGACGGTTTGGCTAACACGAAATAAAGTGGTTTTTGATAAGTGTTCACCGAAATCTTTGTTGCAGGTACTTTTCAGGGGAACTTATTGGCTCCATCAATGGGCAAAACTGCAGTGGTGTGACGACTTTCGGGACCAGCTGATTCTTGTTGGCAATACCTAGAGACAACGGTGTTGCAGTTCTTTAGCTTCAATGGGTGATTGTCTTCTAAATTTATCAGTTCCACTTAGTCGAGACTATGGTCGTTTCGTGTATTTTTTTAGACGTTGGTTGTGTCTATTTGTGTTTTCAAACTTTGTAATAAGGGGCGTGATTCTACCATTTCGTAGATAAAGCCGGATAGATTCTATCCTTTATCTAAAAAAATCGTGACATGTGTGCTGGGAAGAACTTGAGTGGGAAGGCAAGGATGGGCATTCTCCTGCTGTAGTTGGTACCAAGCCTCATTATTTTCGTGATCTTGATGTTTTCCAGACAACAGATAATTTCTTGGAGTATGCCTCAGATTTCTGGTCTTCTGATGAGCTTGCTAATTCTATTCTATTGGTGAAATACTGCAAATTGATGCAAAATATTTTGCAGATCAATTTTTATACTTGGGGTATGAGGGGAATTCATCCCATATTCCACCACTACCTTGGCGCTGAAACATTGCACGCTCTCCTAAGACCCCTATTATCTTTACACTTTATAGTTTGTGTAACGTATTTGTACTATTCCGAAACTTTGAATGAATATAATGTTGTACCCTCTATTTTGTGGTCAGCTTTCCTCGGCTTGTGATTGCCTTCTGTGCTTTATTTTCATGGTGATACGTGGTTAGATTCTCTGTTCCGATTAATAGATAAAATTATTCACTAGCTGGGCCTATCTGTGTTTGGGTATTGAGAAAAATGTTTTCTGAAATATGTTAGTTCATATTGATCCATTGTATTAATACAATATGCCACCATCTATACAACAAGGGAACACTTAAAACTATCCTAGATACACCCAAGAATGTGGCCCCCCGAGATAGGTATTTGGTTTTGTCTTTCTCTATTGATCGTATCTATTAAATCGTATCTATCGTATCTATCTCAAGGTTATTTTATTTGACAAACAAAATCACTAGTCAGACATGCAAGCGGGACTTCCTGCAGACGCCCTGCAGGCCGCGGCATCGCCTGCCTTCTGCAGGAACCCGCTAGTTCCTAGTACTTGGTTAACTGCGGGCTTCTGCTGGTGGGCTTTGCTGCAAAACACAAACAGGCCTGCAGGCACCTGCCCAAGCCAGCATGCAAGGCTAACTATTCCTGCAAACCACGCGTGTGGCAACCTGCAATCTTCAGCAATAGTATTTTTTTTAAAAAAAAAAAAACATGCACACTGCAGGATCCACTTCACTAGGTGGCAGTTGAGCCCATATATAAGCCATTTTGGACAATGATATTTAAATTTTTTTTGACAGGATAAATATTGTCACAATATGGAATTTGACTACCTTTACGATGATTTTTGTGACACTCATTTAGCTATATCACTGAGTTGAAATGCTTCCAAAGCAAATATCATAAACAAATCAATTTAACGACCTTTTAATCAGATATCATGCCATAAACCGTGATAAACCAACACGTCTCTTTTGTAGTGAATAGAGCTCACTAAGAGGCGATGAGACTTAAGGCGCTGCTTGATTTACCCGCAATTCAAATTTCAGTCACAAGATATGTAAACAGGGAAAAAAAAAGAAAGATGACAATAGCTCTAAGTCGCAGAGTTCAAGTTCATGCAAATAAATTGAGTAAACATGCGTCAAAAGAGAACAGTCATAATCAATTAAATAAACAAAATTGTCTGGAAAGAATATTTGAATAAAAAATCCAAATACGACAATAAGCAAACTAGGTACCGTACCCGTGTTATTTGCTTAGACCAACTTGCTAGTATTTATAAATTATAAACAGCGTAATAACATCGGTTTCATGCATCTTCATATTGAAGAAGAGCAGTAATATAGTAAATAATGAACAATATTTTTGTTCTTGGATATGATACCGAGAGGTTCCGATCTGATGAGCAGCAGCTTGACTGAAGTGAATAATTAACTCCTGGTTGCGCGCATGGGTGTGACTTTGTTCTTCAGATCAAAGGAAACTAGTTCTCCACCTCCTGCTGTCTGTGGGCAGTCAATACATACTACAAATTAATAATAGGCATCAATTCATGTGCGCATGTGTGTGTGTGCAATTAATAATAGGCATCAATTCATGTGCGCATGTGTGTGTGTGTGTGTGTGTTTTTTGGGGGGGGGGGGTGGTTAGGGGTTGGGGTTGGGGGGGTGGGGGAGTAGTATCAAACGACGCGCGGTATATTGTAGTTTTGTTAATCAGTGACAATAGAGAACGCATGCATGAGAATGTGGAAGCTTTTTTACATACCTAGGCCAAATACTATCAGCATGGTAGGTCAACTCTGGGCGAGTCAGGAACGTGTCCACAGTTTCCTGGAACACGCTCATCAGCACAGCATCAGCCTCGTCATCCCTTTTGGCGGCCAATGGAGGCTGAGCATTGTGTAGATGTATGCGCTTGAGGCAGGAGAGGTGCTGGAGCCCCTCCGGTGTAGCCCTGTCCCAATGAACAACAACGAATGCCAGGCTGAGATCTTCTAGGCTGGGCATCGCCCCTGCCTCAAATGTCAGGGACGATATCCCGTCACAGTCGAACATAAACCAATTGACAAGAGTGAATAATCCTCCTCCTATCACGATCCTTGTCGTTGGGACATGCACAATCCGGAGATGGAGATTGATGAGGTTGGGTAGCAACCCAATGATGGCCACGTCTTCCTGGAAAAGTTGCTTCGCACCAAGGTCCAAGTCCCAGAGGCATTGCAGATGGCCGACCCACCTAGGAACGTTGGTGAAGGTCCAAGCACCAAGTCTGAGCCTCTCAAGGCTGTTTCCAAAAGGAGGCGAAAGCGAGCTCAACGGATCAGCACAGTGCCTAACATAGATACTTTCAAACACCGACACCTCAAGCAGTCTGAGCTTGCCGAGTTTCTCCAGACACGTACACAAAGCAACCATCCATGCCTCTGTTGGCGGCGACCCCTCCCAAAAGATAGACAGCTCTAATAGACCCGTCAGCTCGCCCAATCCTTCGATACTTTCCGATGAGCTCGATGAAAGGCTAATGTTACGCAAAGTGCGCAGCTGTTTCATCTCCGCAATCCCACAAGGCAGTCTGACATCACCTGGCATGCTCAGATGGGACAACCGTGGCACATCAACCAAGTCCAATGAATTTACACAAGGGAGTAGCTCAGACAGATCCAAAGTCTCCAATAGTCGGAGCCCCCTTATTTCAGCTGGTAGCACCATATTGTAGTAGCCTTTTACCTTTAGATATCTCAGATAGGATAACCGGTTGATGATACCAAAAATATCCACTACCGTCGCATTGTAATCTAAGGAAGAAAGCTCTAACACTCGCACAAACTTGAGCTCCGACAACAGAGGTATCGACAAGTATGATCTATTGAACGTTATAACAGAACGGACATGTGACAGGTTCCCAGCTGCGGTCGTCATAAGCATTGGGCCACCCTGATCTTTGTATGCTGTATGAACAGTAAGTCGACGAATAACCTTATCTTGCACTGCTACGATCTCTTGAGGCCCATTTATGATATTGATAAAATTGTCTTCTTCACACTTCCTTAGAATAAGGTCTAGCATCATATCATGTACTCTATAACCAAAAGGAAACTCAAATTGTGTCATGCTCCTTTTGACTAGCTCATTCAAATAAATCTCAGCGACATCCCATACATTCTGCTGACGGGAGGCGCTTACAAAGCCCTCTGCCACCCATTTTCTCACTAGCTCAGCCTTGTTAATGATGTGGTCCTCTGGATAAGTACCAAGATGCAAAAAGCACGCCTTTAGGTGACGAGGCAAATGCTTGTAGCTGAGATCTAAGATATCCATCATCTTTTCATAGTCAATGTCTGTTTCCAGTTCAGGAGCTAGCGCGGTTTGGATGTACTCCCATGCCCCCCTCAAATTTGTTTGTTGGGAAGCTAAAATACCAGCTATAGTAATAATTGCAAGTGGTAGACCACCGCACCTCTTCAAGATTGCATAAGAAACTTCTACGAATTGAGAAGGACAATCATCTTCAGATCCAAATATTCTAGTAAAGAATAATTTTCCTGAATCTGCCTCGCTTAGGGGCTTCATATTATAAATGAATCCACTGTCACGACAACATCTTTTTGCCACCTCATGATTACGAGTGGTTATCATGACTCTGCTACAAAAGTCATTTTGTGGGAAAGCACATTGAATGTCATCCCATGCTTTGGTTTCCCACAAATCATCCAAAACGATGAAGTATCTGCCCACAAATATTTCGCAGAGAGCATATACGTTAATCTCCATATGAAAGAACATTTGATGAGCTAACAACACACACAGAGGTAATTTAGAATGTGTAAATTATCATTTCAACCTATTAATTAGATACATCGTCATACGCACGGTATGGTGGTATATTAGTTAGCTAGACATGGGAATACGTCTTTTAGATTAGATTTTTATGGCTGACTACCTACTAGCTAGCCTTTGGTTCAGAAAAGAAACAATACTTAGGGTTTGTTTGGTTGGGCTATAGGTTTTTGCAAAAGCTGCTGTGAGTCTGTGGAAAAGCAGCTGTGAGGAAGCAGCTATGAAAAAAGCAAAAAAGCCGTTTGGTTAGAGGTGTTGTAAAGCTGTAGGCTGTGTAAGAAATACTTGTAATGCCTCTGATGGTCTGTACAACTGTTTATATATAAATTGCTCGTAATAAAATAATCTATTCACTAATCTGCATATAAATCACTATTGTAGTAAGAAAAAACACTAATCTTGCATCCATCAAAGTCATTGGTCCACAAAAACAAAAATAGGTTGGAAGCCCAACCAAATACACCCTTAATTATCTCCTTTTGGAAACCCACCTGAATATTAAGTTTCTATACAAAACGGGTGGTATATGTTAGTTGCATATAAAAAGAGCACTCCTTGGCATACAACCATTTTTGAATACAACAGTACAACTTTATGATCTACTCCCTTTGTCCCATAAAAAGAGTCACTAGGACTCCCGCTGGTCAAACTTTCTTATTAAGCTTGACTAGGTCTATAGAAAATATTAGCTAAATTGTATCTTCAAATGAGTTTACCATGAAATTATATTCAACTGCCTACCTAAAGATAGTACTACTTATCTATAAAAAATATTTATATTTGGTCAATGTTGAAAATATTGATTTCTTGGTAAGTAAGAATGACACATTTTATGGGACAGATCAGGTCGTACATTTGTTTTCTATAAGGCAGGTTGAAGGTTACTAATCGTTAGCATTCCCTCATTCCAAGATATATATATGTCATTTAGTTTTGTTTTAATTTGTTTTAAGTCATCCATAAAATAAATGAGTTTCATGAAATCTAGCATGAGATGTGTGGTAGTCTATATTTAATTAGCATTGTACATCTTATATATGTTTTTTGCTTTGATAAAATTTGAAAAGACTTTACTTGACTTATGAATAAACTAAAATGACCAACATTTTCAAACGGGAGATTACAATTTTGTAATCATAGGATATTGGCCACCCTAAATATAGGAAAGTCAACAAATGCTCATCAATCTTAAAACAAGAAAAATATTGTCTAGTCCAACCTAATAGAGATCGAATCAAATCAAATATTGGCCGCAGACTATATTGAATAATAAAGGTGTAACTCATGTTATGTTTTTTCCTTCATGCATCGTATCAATACTAATATTGAAGAATTTTGGTAAAAAAATCTAAGATATTTACATGTTAATTTAAATATGAACGAATCATCTGATTTTGTTTACGCAGAACAAGATAAAGCATTATGATCAAGTACCTCTTATCCTTTAAGTGTTCGCGGAGGGACATGCGCACTCTGCATTTAATGCCTACATGGCCGAATACAAGTCTTTGCCATATATTAATTGCATATAAAAAGAGTACTACTAGGCCTACAACTATTTTTCAATAAAACAGTACAACTTTATGGTCTACTCCCTTCCTCCCATAAAAAGAGTCACTAGGACTCGTGCTGGTTAATAAGTTTGACCATATTTATAGAAAATATTAGCTACATTTCTACCCTCAAATGAGTTTATCATGAAAATATATATACTAATTATGCATCAAAAATATTAATATTTTCTCATATATATTGGTTAACATTGAAAATGTTTGACTATATGGGGAGTGGGGAGTGCGAATAAAAGTTACTAATCATTAAAGGTTACTAATCGTTACTACTCCCTCATTCCAAGATATATGCCGTTTAGTTTTGTTTTAAGTCATCTACAAAATCAAATGAGTTTTCCAAGATATCTGTCGTTTAGTTTTGTTTTAAATCATCTACAACCAAAATGAGTTTCATTAAATCTATCACGATATGTATTGATAGTGTGTATTTAGTATTGTACATCTTATATCTTTATATTTTTATAAACTTGCATTGGTAAAAAATTAGAGAAGTCTTTATTTGGCTTATGAATAAACTAAAACGACCTACATTTTCGAACCAAGGGAGATTACAATTTTGTAACCAGAGGATATTTACCACACTAAATATAATAAAGTCAACAAATGCTGACTACATTGAATAATATACGTGTAACCCGTGTTATGTTTTTTCCTTCCAATGTGTCGTACCCATACTAATAGTGGAGAATTTTGGTAAAAAACCTAAGATATTTACATGTTAATATACATTCGAACAAATCACCTGATTTTGTTACACAAAATGAGATAAAGCATTATGACCAAGTACCTCTTATCCTCCAAGTGTTTGCTGAGGGCGTTGACTAGGTCATGCGGCATCAAGAAGTCATGAGAATATTGTGGAAGTCCAAGTCCAATCAGTATTCTCTTTAGTAGGTTGGTAATGTCTGGATTCTGAGAAACACACACATTTGCTTTGCAATTGAATTGCCCTTCAACTTGACGATACACCTCATTGGCAAGTGTCGTCTTGCCCAAACCTCCAAATCCAACTATTGACATAATCTTGAGCTGTTGCTCCACATCATTAACCCATTTAGAAAGCTCTTCCTTTTGGGTGTCGATGCCCACAAGGGTTGTTGAATCCTTGCAGAGTATAGACAACCGAGGATCGGCAACCACTGGGGTAGTACTAGAGATACACACATCAAACTTGTACCTCTCTCGACGTGTACTTGTTTGCATCACACGAGTCTTGATCTTCTTGATCTGATTGGCTATGCGATAACGATCCTTGATAGTTCTCAGAAAGCCAGAAGCTTTCTGCAGGAGCCCCACCTTGTTGCCGGTCTCACCACCAACACGGTGCATGAAGTCGTCAATACAATCTTCGATGTCATAGGACATGTCTATTATGTCCTTCCTCCACTCCTTGGCCTGCGAATCAAGTCTGTCAGCAGCATCCATCTTCTCAAGTAGAGCTTCCATTGCACGGAGCTCCTCCCTAAGGAAAGAAACCTCCTTCCGAAGACCCTTGATCTTCTTGTACTCGTCACCCATGAGGGTGCTCAGCTTATGCAAGACTGGTTTCATCACTCCCATTGAAACGCTCACTGCAATTCCGGCAGCTGCCATATCGTCTGTAGGCACTTGTTTCTTATATACTTCGGCCGACAGCAGCTGGTGGGTCAGAAATCAGAACTCAGTTCGATCGGACCAGGGAGGAGCAGCATATGATGAATCAGTGCCTGTGCAGGAAGGTGAACATAAGAATCCATGTGGAAGAAGAAACTGAAAGCCATATGTGTTGCACTGGAAAGATATATAGCGTTAAAAAAAACTTAATCTCGATACTTGATCTGGAATTAATACTGTATTGATAGTCTTCTTACTATATGATATAGATAAACATGATTGTCATCATTACTGATTTGAAGAACTGATGACAGACGGATTAATAAATGATTTGGCCAAATCGAGGCTTTGTTGGGGGAAAACAACTGAGATATGGGGAAAGGAAAAAAAAAAAATGAGTGGAGCCGTAAAATGAGGTGAAGAAGAGCACAAGCTGGGGGCCTGCTGGTCCTTTTTTCAGTTCATCGTCAAATACTACTGCCTGAGCTCTAAAATCCACAAAACAGATGAGTCAAATTAAATATCACCAGGTCGTCACAGATGAGCGGTGGACTCAAAATCTGATGATCTGCCCTCCCATGCATGAAACTCCATCAAAGCATGCAACAAATCTGCGGCCACAACACAGAAATGGAATTCAATGTGATAAGAACATCGAAGGGCACACGAACGAAGAGCAGACAGAACCTGCGCTTGCAAGGAAGCACTCACTCACAGATCGATTAGGAAGCAGCAGCTAGCCTAGAGCGGCCAATCATATGGGATAGACGATAATATCTCCGGAGTATAGATCTGAACCGTAGCAGGGAGCAGAGCACAACATATGAAAGCAGCTCGCCTCGTACAATCTACAAGCATGGATGGAAAGGAACAGGAAAATAAGAATCGATCTGGAAGAAAAGAGTGACAAAGGAAAGGTAAATCGATGCAGGTGTGAATCCATTAGCTCACCGTCAAATTGACCAAGTCAAGCGCGAAATCTGAGAAGCCAACTATGCCCTCCCCTTACATTAAAGCTTAGTGTGTTTCTACCAAGGAAGGTGCAAGGAAGGTGCGCCATCTTTCTGCAGGGGCTGCCCAATCGTTTTTCATACACGAGCTATAGTACTAATCAATTTCTCTTGTGCCTCTAGATTTGCGCCCACCAGTAGCCACTGGGTGTACTATAATAGCAAAAGTCCTGTTTCCAAATGAACCCACTCTCCCTTCATAAAATAAAAAATGAAAATGAATCCACTGCCGTGACCGTCAAGATCCATGCCATGGTTAAACGTAATTCTTGGCCAGCGTGCCTCGGGCCATGATCAAGAAAAAAAATTTATCGCATCGGCCCATGTTCAAGAATAATGCATGCTACGTGTGAATGTTGTTAATTAGGCCACACCTCGTCACATGACTCATCAGTAAAGGAAACGCGTCGGTAAGGTCTAGACAGGGAATAGGAGCTGGTTATGCGTTCTGACCCAGCCTAGGAAAGCTACCAACTCTGTTATATCTTACTATTACTAATTAGAGGCTCCAACGGAGGCACCACGTTAATTCTCACTAGACGCGCTAGAAAAAAAGATAAATCCTTAAAATTCTCACAAAAATTAGAAAGATCTAGCCATCGATTTGATGGCCCTAATTACCATTAATATTATTAGTCGTTAGATCTATATTATGTTTTTCTAAAAAATTACCCATCATGCCATTATGAAAATACCCTAAAGTAACCCCCTGAATTTATATCTTAATTACATGCCTTTGCCATTATAAATCATATATAATGCTATTAATTAATGATAATAAGAACTCACCATGTATGCCTAATAACAGATCTAATTGATTTTGAGGGAAAAAAGCACCTGCCAATATTCTGTTCCTTCCGTCCTCTGTATTGTCGTATGAGCAAAGCCCCGCCGCCGCTCATATTCATCACCGAGCTTCCATCCTGCTACGCGGAGCTTCCCTCTCCAGTCACGTCGTACATCTCGCAGGTCTAATTCTTGGCAGCTCCAGCTGGTGATGTATATATAGTAGTATAAGTAGTTTCGCTGTCCTTTAATTGATTGGCTAATTAATCTCCTACTATTGAGCTTGCGCATACATATATGTTCGGTATATCATCAGCAGAAGCAGCATGCCGGCGTGCGTACATAATCTCATTGACGAACTGGTGCACCTATTAGATAGAAAACTGGCAGGCGTCCTTTTGTACATATAAATGTAAGTAACGTGGTGGTCTAAGGATTTGGACATTCGAAGTACAGCTGCCCTGTTGGCGCATCAACTAATAGATCTGCACTTTGTCTGACAAGGGAGATTGGGCACCGGTTATGCATTTCAACAAGCAGCAACGAAGGAGTTACATGTGCAAAAGATATATGCTTTTTGCGTGATCTATGGAGCTCACCGTTCAATTTCGGTCTCTCCACCGCATCGATTCGATCCAGGTCAGAGTTCGAATCATCATTCACAAGTCTCTTTTGACAAAACCAGTTAATATATAATCAATAAGTAAATATTATATAACCGATCTAGCTATAATGTGCCTATACCCTCTGTTCCTTACTAACCATCGCTAGAGTTGTGCTGGTCAAACTATGTTACGTTTTACTAGAGTTATAGAAAATATTAGCAATATTTGTATTTCTAAATAAGTTTATTATGAAAGAAATATGATGTTCTATCCAATTGTACTAATTATGTATTATAAAAATTAAAATTTTGTTATATATATTTGGTCAAAGTTTACTATATTGACTTCTAGAAAGCAAGAGCGACAATTAAAAAAGGATGGAGGGAATCTGTCTGTATATAAAGTGTCTGACCGATTCCGCTATATCTAGCAAAGACAAATTCATCACCAATAACACTTAGTTACGTACACTTATGCATTATATCACTCATGCAGTTTATGCAGCTGATGGTCTAAGGCAAAAATTCCCCACATGAGGCAAAAATTCCCCACATGAGCAAGCATGATACACAAAATAGATCAACATCTTAGCAATTGCCATGACATTTTTAAATAATAAAATAAGTTTAGGAAATAATAGCATATGCTAACAAAGTGTTTACACTATAGCAATGTTGTAGATTAATTTTTCAAACAAAGATGACAATTCACAAGTCAGGTGCTCTTCTAAAGTTAATCGTTTAAATTTGTATAGCTGGATTATGATCTTTAAATCTGTCTTCGTGTATCAATCTTTAAATATTGTCTCTTATAACCAAAATAAGTAATAAACATTAGATGGAGAGATGTTGTTGTGTATAGCTTATTATCTCATAGCCACGATATTTCTATTAATAAATTTTAACTTAATAATGACCAGGTGCTATGTTGCTATGATTTTTTTTATAAGCCAAAATATATAAAATGAGTCAACCATATTTGTTGATGTATATGTTAAAATATTTGGAGACTCTACGTCAATGTTACATATATGTCTATTCATATGTTCTTGAAGATGCAATGTTGGTCATACAAAAATGCAAATAAAAGTAGAGGACAAATATACCCATCATTATAGTCTGCATGATGGCACAACCTGAGTGTTTATTTTATTCAAATCTGAATATGTTAATACTAATAGAAGTGGGTAACATAGGAACATATATATGCTTTATGGTTATTTAAACAATATAATATAAGAGGTTGATAATTTAGATGATTTGAGGGGATATTTTTTAATAATGATAGAAGTGGTAATTTAGTATAGATTTTATCTATTATCATAGCCGGCGAGTAAATAAATATAAACTGGACTATTAAACCATGCCTTAACATGGTGTAGCAATTTATATAAGTCAATAATGTAAATATTTATGATTGTATATACTATTTGTTGGCAAATTAGTTATTCTACTTTTTCCTATATTTATAAAATGGTGTATCAATATATTTATACTATGAATTATATATGGATCATTATATATCACATACTGTAATGCAGTTTGAATATTATTTCATCATCAAGTGGTAGTAATTACCAAATTTGTTTGTGAAGCAATAAAATATAGGTGCCAACAAAATATAGAACATATATGTTGTGATTAGCATTCTTTGCTCTTTCTTCTTACCTTTTCAGTTAGGTCGCAACATGGCTCATCTTATCATCTAGATTCCTACTTCAATCCTATTAATAAACCAAGGTGACAAAACATATATACCATTTAATGTAAGTAATGTTTATTGGTCCAATACAACTATATTTTAATTAAGATTGTGCACCCCGTGCGAGAGCACGGGTTGATGGACTAGTATAACAAAAAAGCTACTACCAACGCGCGTTCATGAAAAGAAAAGAAATGCAATGGAGTATTTGCATGCATAGACATGTGGAAACGACAGGGAAACTCATGTAGTCGTTGTCACGTGGTTAGCCAGACAAAAGTCGGGCTAACATGCGTCCCCATGTCGTGCAGACTAATTGTTCCCCTAATCTATATTATAGTTGCTATATTAAAATGCACAGCAGAAACAGTTAGTCTGCATGACATGGGACAGTCACTGACTCACTGGCCTGTCACCGAAAAGGGACAAGGGAGGCTTAGGAGTCACTGATCTGGAACGTTTCGCAAGAGCACTAAGATCACAATATATGTGGTTCAGCTAGAAGAACATGGAAAGGGCATGGATGGGGCTAGATATCCCCTGTCACAAGATAGATAAAGACCTTTCTATGCCTCCACGACAGTAATGGTCGGTAGAGTGTAGAGAGGAGATATGGCAAATTTATGCCCTCAGCTTAGTTGCATGGCAAAGTGGTGAGAAACATCACCCCTAAATCTATACACAAAGGCAATTAGAAAGAGAATCATAGTACAAAAGGATCTTAATAATAACCATTTGACTAAACTTGTTTATTTACCAATTTCAACGGATACTAAAAAAAGGAATTTTGCATGCTATAGGAAGAAATCGTAGAGGTGGAAAGGAACAGAATGAGGATGACTGGATCATGTGGAGATGGACTAGTGATGGGGAGTACAAGATAGCGTGTATAACATCAAATTCATTGTAAACTCAAACAAGTTAAGAATTAGTTCTATATGGCGTGCTAAGGCTGAACAAAACTGCCATTCCGCTGAAAAAATACCATTTTTCCGCATGGACCTTATTGCAGTGCAAAATCCTCACAGAAGATAACATCGAGAGAAAAGGATGGCAAAATGATCCCATGTGAAAAAATTGCAATGGTGCCCACGGAAATCTGACACACCTTTGCAAAGATTGTAGTTATAGTAAATTAGTTTGATCCTTGGGTGGTTCAACTTAGCAACAATTATCAACGCCAACCATCGGTTACTTTTGACACCTATTGGAGAACATGGAAATCAAAACTAAAAAAAATAAAAAAAAACTGATGGCATTATCATATATTTTTGGTGGAATGATACATGGAAGGGAATAAGATGAACATTCAAACCAGAAAAAATGGCCAGAGAATTTAGGTTTCCTGAATAAAGATGATATATAGCAATATCAATTGGCAAAAATCTCCAGATTAAAATTTTCGTTTCATCGGGAAGAATGTTGTCACCTCTGCTACATAAGAAGGGGTTATGTCAAATGTCGTATTTAGCAATTTCAGTAGGATTAGTTGGTGCACAAGTTATGTTAGTTTTGATTCCTCTAGTCAAGACATGTCGCTCTTCTGTTCTCTCTCCCTCTCTCTCTCTCTCTCCATATATGTGGTTGACCCTCGAAGAAGACATGTAATTTTTATCTATTTCCGTTGCGTCTGTCCTAGCCATGGCTCACACGCCCGGCCGGCTACAGTTGACCAAGACCGAAATTTGCTTAAAAAAATGCTGACCAGACCGAACATTACAAACAATTCCAGTACTGCCTCGCCGTAGGAGCATGGCATTGGCATCTAAAGAAGCTCTTCGTCTAGGCCGCTAGCTTGACTTCTGACGTCTCCCTGCATCTCCCTCGTCTTGGTTGAGCGCTGCCGTACCGGTACGTCGATCAAGAGGGCGAGCAATATCATTCGTCGAGGGCTCCTCTTGATGCTGAGCACGAGGTCGAACGGAGCCATTCTTCGTGCTTCAATCGTAGCCATCATATATTTTCACATCGCTTTTGTTTTTTTCTATATATATTCATCTCGTGCTCACACCAACTGTAGCAGCCTACCCTGTGATGGCGTGCCTATTCATTCTGGCCCCTGCCTCCCCTCCCGTCCAACGGAGAAGATCGTTCCTGTGCACTCCTTAGTGTACTTGCTTTGGTCTCCATTGGCTCCGGCGGGATACACATCGGTGTCATGTTCGCAGCCAACGCTGTGGCTATATCCTCGTACACCGTCTGGAAGCTTTATCCCGTCGCGCCGCCTTGGTCTGCCGGTACTGGATCCGCAAGCCTTCTCCGATCGTACAGCCATGGCTCCAATACCTTTATGCACTTGCGCCGGCGTGGCAAGACGAAGAAGAAACAGGAATTGGGGCCATGTCTGGAAGCTTTATAGGAATGTGCACTTCTAATTTGCCTCAATCGATCATAGCAGCTATGCAAATTCCTAGTAGTGCACATGGCTCCCCACCTTACTTGATGCATCATGCATGGGCGTCTCTGGATAAAATTCCTACTTATGACTTCTCATGCTCATCACTTTAGGATTATAGAAATCGAAAAATAAATCATTATGATGACTTCTCATGCTCATCACTTGTATTGTATGCATGGAGCTTATAAAGCTAACCCCCACTATAAATTCTATCTTGCACCACAGCGTTCCCCATCATCCATTGATCAATACTGTTCGTTTTCATAAGCATATCTGCTCTTCATTCATTGTCCAGCCTCTCCGGCCTACCTCTACGACGGCTGTACACCTTCCAAGCCAAAATTGAAGCACAAAACCATGCGCTTCCTTCGTCAGTTACTAGGCTCCTCGATTCCTTTGACAGCAAGCATTTCAATTCTGCCGAAGCCGAAGAGTTCAGAAGTCCTCTTTATTGTTACCATCTGTTGGCGCTTCAGCTATCCAGTGTTTACGTAAAACATGATCCAAGCTAGATTTAAGTGTCAACACTATCTGTGAGCAATTCATTCATCTGATCATCTCCATGGCCACGAACGTACGTCATGGCAGAAGAGGGCATCAGGCAATAAGACAGAGCCGGCCAATAACCTCCACTACCGCAGTAGCAGAAGAGTAGGGAGGAGGAATTAACATTCTTCCGGACACGAAGCTCACATGGCAGGCGGCGGCGCACGCGTGCGCGCACTACCACATTGACATGGTACGGTGTCATCGGCAGGTGCAAGAGTGCGGGACTGCAGGGCCTGCGCCGACGATGCACATCCTCGGTAGTCGAGTTGAAGCTCCATGGCGCTCGAGTAGAAGCTTCATGGCGCCAGGCTGCCATCGACGTGCCATGCATCAAGGGCAGTTGCCTCCCCTCACTCCCTCGCTTTGCTTCTCCCTGTTTCACGATGTTCCTGGCTGAAAGTGGCGTTCCTGGCTAGGCCTCTGCACGTCGTTTCCTGAACTTTTTAATGATTTAAAAGTTTAAGTATGTTACGGTTAGCATAGCAAGAGCCTATCTGATTACAAAATCAATAAGATTACGAAGCGAGACTATATGTTTTCTGCATTAAATTTAATTTTTTTATAACTTTCTATTTATGTTGTTTACAGAAGATGCATGAGCTATAATGCATTGAAGAATACCTAAATGTCACATCGATCACATACGTCACACAAATACCAATATCAACAAGGTACCTACTCAATCATATAATAAAAAAGAAACAATGATTCGATTGCAAAATCTGAATCTTCAAGGACTATGTTATCTGTAATACATTGAAAAATGTACTCATATTTGTTTATGTTATACCTAAACGTCATATTGGTTTATGCCTAAGAACTAAGGAGAAACCTATTTGTCAGAGGCTATTGTAAGTTTGTTCGTGTGTTTGTATGCAGACTTTTTATTTCATATTTTCAAGAAGAATTTGATTGAACAATCTATGTCATTAGTATCTAGCAGTTATATTGTAATTTTAGGTAAATCCCGCGGCAACGCGCGGGGAATTCTTCTAGTTTCCATGAAAACTGAGCCAGTTGTGAACTGTCTGCAGGCGCACATTGATGGTGCCTACGGGCTTGGTTTTCCGGCGGCATCGATCTAGCCAAAGCGGCCACCATAGAGTATTTGGACGGAAAATTTGGTCGCTGCATGGCACGGGCTCTTGAAGGTTCGCCAATCTTGCTTTGTGCCTGCAATAGGACCAACTTGAGCTTGGGCGGTGCCATGGATCCATGTGTTGTAGAGGCTGCATTCACGACTTCAGAGGTCGGGGCTGGTACCGTGCTATTAGAGGTGCAAATTGGTGAGTGTTAGGTGCACCTCTAAACCTCTTTAGTTCAAGTATTTATACTACTTCTCCAAAATTTCTGAAAAGTAGTATAAATATTTAAACTAATAAGGTTTAGAGGTGCACCTAAAGATTACCCCTTTGCACCTCTACATGCTATCTTGAAGGTGTCGTCGTGCAAGGCCAGTTGGCCACAAAACTCGGGCTGACGTCGTATCAGTTTCCTTCATAGCGTTCACACACAAAATTACTACTACATTAATTCACGCGTGCGTGTGTATGTACTCCTAGCACCATACTCTCCATTTATTTACTTTATTCAGTGAAGGAAGAGGGGTCTTCTATTTAAGTTTCTCCACACTAACCTTATTTTTTTAGTTAGAATTTTAATACGCATCCTTAACTTGATTTGGGATTCAAAGAATGAACCTCCTCCATATGGATCATATCAGGGCAGAATCAAACTTAAACAAAAAGGTACTCAACAAGACTATCTGATGTCTTAAACAGAAAGTACTCAACAACACACTATAACAGAATGAAACTTAAACAAGGCACTCAAGAATATAGCGTCGTAGAACAAGAACCATATAAAATGGTGTCAAGAAACATAAAGGGGATACAATGATAGATTGGCCCAAATAGATCAGCCAGCTTATTACTGAATCAACAGGCGATGAAGACTGTGGCGCAGTGTGGCGGAAATATCTGAATTCTGAAGTCTTCTACTACATTCTTGTTCTCGTTCTACATTCACAAAATTAGAAAACATTAAAACAACAGGGGAACTAACTATCAAAGCATGTATGCGTAGAGTAAAATGCATGCAGATGCCGCAGGTGATCGGTGGGTAAGAAACTTTACCTGCTGGAGCAACCTTTGCGCAAGATAAACTCTGGATGACTCGGGAGAGCATCAGCAGCAGACTGGAACAGATTAATCAGCTGCTCAGATATCTTGCGTTCCTCTGTCTGATCTGATGCTAAGGTATCATAGTATTTCGCCCACCATACTTCAATCTGAGTGAGGCTCCGGAGATGCTCGAGCCCGATAGGTGTAGCCTTGTCCCATCCATGTGCATCGACTCCTAAGACGAGCTTCCTGAGCTTGGGCATTGCCCCTGCCTCAAATGTCAGGTAAGATATGGCATCACATTCAAACCACAGGTGCTTGAGGATTGCAAATCCCGTGGACCCTATAGCGATCCCTTTCTCTTGGAATGCCTGGTATGTGTAGGTGGAGTTGCATGAGCGATGGTAGCATCCCAATGATGCCAACATCTTCCCTGAAAGCGGACTCAGACATGACCTCTTTCACTATGAGTTTCAGACTACCGAGATTACGGAGAATTCCAACCCATTTGGGAACTCTAGAAAAGATCCATCCTGACAAATCAAGATGCTCAAGACAGTGGAAAGGTGGAGAAAATAAGCTCAGAGAATCACCGCTGCTGCTCTCATAGAAAGACTCTATAGAAAGTTGTTTCAGTTTACCTAGTTTTCCCATGGATGCGGTCAGGGCAGCCATCCATGTCGCCTCGGGTGTATCATACTTGTTTGCACATGCTAAAATTGTATTGAAATACACCTCACGAGAAACTATCAGCCTCAAGTCCGCAAGATTGGTGAGCTCGCCTAGATCCTTTGTATTTTGTAATGAGCTCTTTGCTACACTAAATCCATGCAAAATTCGCAGTGACTTCAACATGCCAATTCCATCTGACAACCTTGTACCCAGTGGCAGGATCAGATGGGATAAGCGTGACAAGTGAACCAGATCTTTTGGAATTCTGCAACTTGATTTTCGAGGTAGTTCCAGCGTCTCCAAATGTTGGAGCATCCCAATTTGACTTGGCAATACTATTGAGTGATGAGGTTCACCATATCTATATGCATCGCAGTTAACCTTTAAGTACTTCAGCTGTGACAAGTGGACAATACCTCTTAGATCAAGTCTAGTCGTACGCGCAGAAAGTCCAATGCATAGCATCCGGAGTAACTTAAACTCCCGGAGTGGAGGTGTCCAATTGGATTCGAGTATTGTAAGGGAACGAATCTGTGATATGTTCCAGCTGGTTCTAGTCACATTCTTATCTTCCTCTGTTTCTCCCAATCCAACAACAGTTAGTCGACGAATGACATCATTTTGCACTTCCACCACTGCTTCTGGACCATTTATTAAATGCAAAAAGTTATCTTCCTTGCATCTCCTCACAATCAAATCAAGTAGCATATCATGTACTCTACAGCCCCATGCCTCAACATTGTAGCCATCATATGTAGGTTGAATCAGGCTCCTATTGACCAAATCATTGAAATAGCTCTCAGCAACATCCCATACATCTTGCCCTCCAGACTTGCTAACAAAACCTTCTGCCACCCATCGCCTCACTAGCTCATGTCTTCTAATTGCATGATCCTCTGGGTAAGAACCGAGATATAGAAAGCATGCCCTAAGATGGCGGGGGAGATTCTTGTAGCTGAGATCTAAGATATACATCATGTCTTCATATTTATAGTTTGTTGCTGACTTAATGTCTAATGAATTTTGGATGTACTCCCACTGTCCTTCTGATCTTCTCGGTTGGCAAGCTAACATACTAGCCATCGTAATTATTGCAAGTGGTAGACCACCACACTTCTTTAAAATTTCACATGAAGCTTTCTTCAGCTCAGCAGGGCAAGCATCTTCAGATCCAAATATTCTGCCGAAGAATAGCTTGCTTGAGTCTTGCTCACTAAGATGCTTAATGTTGTGAACACATCCATGATGGTTGTTGCAACAAGACCTAGCCACATTCTCATTTCGCGTAGTCACTATAACCCTGCTGCAATTATTACTTTGTGGGAAAGCACATTGAATGGCATCCCATGCCTGCATGTCCCACAAATCATCAACTACAATGAAGTACCTACAAAAGTGCATATGTTGAACTTAATATATGTAACAAACACTCCGATCCTACTCTGATGAAGAACCAACAATATATAATTCTCATGCGATTGTAATACTAGATGGCAGAATGTATATCGGAATACATACATATGGGGTTGTATTTTTTGCCTAAATGCTATGCTACATGCATGTCAAACATTAATGTGATAGTAGCAAACATGTAAGAAGTTTAAGGAAGTGTCACTACATCTATCAAATTAATTACTAGATCTATCAAATTAATTAATGACATGCCATTTCAAGTAAATATTAAATAAAATGTTTGAATAAGCATAACCAAGGTCTTAGAGCATCCAGCAATACTACTTAAATCAGACTACCTAAATATGTGTTTAGGCAGCCACCTATTTTTCTACTACCCATACTTTGCTCCCAACTCCAATGGCGACGGAGATGCTTCAGATCTAGTGAGGGGCACCGGCGATGCTCCCTTACGGCGGCGATAGTGGAGGAAGGGGGCTTGTCGCGCCGGTGAGTCTCCTGCTCAGGGTGGCTGGCGCTACGAAGGAGAGAAAGAGAGAGGCGTGTGGGGTGGGAGAAATACATAGTTTGATTTGTTGGCCCAACAAGAGCAGGTAGAGGGAGGGAAAACTTGTTGGGCCAACAAATTTGGGTAGTCTAATAGGTTGCCTGTCGGCGTACGTTTTTGGCCTCCACTACCTAATTGGGGATAGGTAGCCTATTTAGGTAGCTTACTAGAGTCGTTGCTCTCAGGCCTAGGTCATCTTAAGCCATGGCCTCATGTGCTTAACAAAAATCCAAAAGGTTACCATGTGTTACTGAAGTCTGCTTCCACATCTTTCCTCCCCCAACATTGGTCTCAGATGTGGGAATAAAACCAACAATTAATGCACTTAATTCAATTATTTTATTGTTTATCAAATTGAAAAATTATGGCAAAACTTTTTAGGACCCCATAACCGCAATAGCTTGGTAGTATTATTTTCCTAGGAACTTTTGTGGCTGTTGTCTAATTAATATTAAAACAAGGCAAAATACAATGACTAGAAGGTTAATCAATTAAAAGATTTCCACATTGAAGAAGATCAATATTCTTTTATCTATATAATATGTTTTATTATATTTTTTATTTTGAGAATAAAAGAATAAATTATGTTCACAAATAAAGCTAAACAGTATAAATGAATTTTGCAATTAAAAGCTTATAAGCTAGTTCCAAGATGTCAATTCTCCTAAATTAATTAAACAAAAACATCGATATATAGTGCCTACCTCTTATCCTGTAGATGTCTTCTCATGGCGTTGATAGTATCTTGCAGTTGGCACGCATGAGAGTATGTTTGTTGCTTAAGTTGAGATAGCAAACTGTTGAATATCCCCATCAGTTGTGGCTTTTGAGAAACGGATATAAATGCCTTACATTCAAACTTGTCTCCAATATCACGATACACCTCGTTGGCAAGTGTGGTCTTTCCTAAACCTCCGCATCCTACTATTGCCATCAGCTTTAGTTGTTTGACTTCCTTCATTGCCCATCTAGTAAGCTCATCCTTTTGGGCTTCGATTCCAACAAGGCTTGCTGACTCCTTATAGAGTGCCGACATGCGAGGATCAACAACTACAGGGGTAGTAACTGATATGCACTGATCAAGCATGTACCTCTTTCGACGGTCGCTTGCTTCAGTCACTAAAGTCTTGATCTCTTGGAACTCATTCGCTAGTCGGCGGTTATCTTTGAAAGTTCTGACATAGTGAGAAGCTTTCTGAAGGATTCCCATCTTGTCATTGGTATCACCAACACTGTGCATGAAGTCATCAATGCGGTCTTCGATATCGTAGGACATCTCTATGATATCTTTCCTCCATTTCTTGGCCTGTGGGTCGAGTTCATCGGCATTGTCCATCTTCTCAAGGAGGGCGTCCATGTCACCAAGCTCTCGCCGGAGGAAGCTCACCTCCTTGTGCAGCCCCTTGAGCTTACTATTGTACTCGTTACCCATGAGGGTGACGAGCTTGGCCAGAACAGGCTTCATCACACCCATGGAGACGCTGACCACTGTAGCTGCTTCCATTACTCAGAAAAAAAGAAGGTAATATAATCTTTTGTCACTTCAGTAGCTCGTGCTTCGGCTGTTGTTCGGTCCTGTAGAAAACGAAGTTTTTTGAGTGGTTAGTTGGTGCATGAGATTTACAGTAGATCTGGGCGTGGCTAGGCTGAAAGACTCGCAAGTCGCAGCTGGGTTCGAGTTAGTCTCACCGGTCGTTCGTGAAAAAATGATTTTGGTGCACCGACAGGGTTCGCATCCTATAGGAAATGACGGTGACTTTGGCAGGCAGGCAGCTGGATTATGCAGGACGACTGAGAGTCGCAGCAGTATGCCTGTGGAATAAGTTCCACGAGGCAGCAAAGTTTGGAGTGACAGCAGGCAGGCAGCTGCTAGCAGCAATCATGGAACGTAAGAGTCCAGTCGATGTAGATCTGGAAGAACAAATGCAAAAAAAAAGGAAGATCCTACACTATATCCCACAGTAGTGGAACCAGAATTTCATCAACTCACCGTTAAATTCCCAATTTGATCCAGAGAATTCACGTGCAAACCAGAGAAAGATGTCCAGCTAGTCCCTCCAAACGTATATAAAGGCAAACTGTGCCCACCCAGGCCGCTTGCACAAAGATATCGAAGTCACGAACAACAAGGAAGGCGACGGGAGTCGCTTGTATGGATGAAAATGGTATGGATATTTATCCGACCGTCCGTTCGACCGAATTTATTTAGAGGGGCTTAGATCTGTCTGTATCCAGATCCGGACATTCAACATTCGGTACCGTATCCGCATCCGACTACTCAAATCGCATATTTATGATGTCGATGTCCAATCGTATTCTATCCGGCATGAATGACACTATCCGTATTCGAATCCGAATCCGGACAGAAATATGAAAACAAATGTGGTATCAGTGATATCCGTCCGCATCCGATCCGTTTTCATCCATAGTCGCTTGGCAGGAACACTGAGAGGAGAGAGAGAGAGAGCAGAGCAGAGCAAGAGCCTCTTGGTGTCTTTTTTTATAACTACTAGTACACTGTACAAGCAGCTGGCGTGGCCGTCCCTGGCATCCACATCTTCGCCGAGATATTTCGCCGGCCGGTGCGGTGGCCCTATCGCCGCTCGCCACTTGGAACCACAGGTGTACTAGCTTGCAAGTCAACATAGTTCCTCCGTCCACAAAAGAACGTAATTGGAGGACTTTTCAATATCATGTTTGACCGTTAAATCTTTATTTAAACTTTTTATATATATTATAAAATAAATAAATTATTATTAAATTATATCTAATAATAAAATAAGTCATAACAAGATATATAATATTTATATAAAAATTTTAAATAAAATGAATGGTCAAATACGATATCTAAAAGTTCTATAATTGTGTTCTTTTGCGGACGGAAGGAGTAGGCCCCCTCGCCTCTGCCGCCGTTCCGTCGGAGACACTTGTCCGGCCACGACCACACGGCTCCGCATTGTTTATGCACCATCTCATCATCACATGAAAGCTCAACACCGCCGGTGGAAACTCGCCGGGATTTTGACACCTGTCGACGGCAGTTCGTGAGCAGGCAGGTAGGCAAGCCTCTCACCGAGGCAATCAGGCAAACCACTGTGGGTTGGATCGCAATTATTGGGCAATGGAAATTCTAGGCCCGCGCTGTTGCTTTTTGGAAGCTACTAACTAGTAGCAAGCACTCTAGTCGGTCTGCGGAGGAAAAAAATTAAAATAAAAATTAGAAGAGTACAAGAAGAAAAAAAATGGAAGGCCTTCCAGGTGAGGCTACCAGGCGTTGAAACTGAGAAGGGTCCCTGGCCAGAATTCTGGGCGCTGCGTGCGTGCGTGCGTGCGAGGACCCGACGATTTCCACGATTCAGGGGACGCTTGTTATCTTTGTCAGGATGCAGCAGGAATGAATGGTGGAACTCTGTATGCAACTCCTGACGAGTATACATACGCTCACGTGACTTCCAACTCATCCCTAGGCACGGACCGCGAGTACGAGTATACCGTACTGCACTGTACTCCAACGTCTTGGTGTCTTTTGGGTTAACTCCCGTCGGCGTCAGGCTTGGAAAAGTAGGCAAAGCTGCACACACGCAATCATTGATGATTGGAGCGTCAGGCTTGGAAAAATAAACCATACTGTCTTCCACTCCTACTACTATCAGCGTCAGGAAATCAATGGACGATCGAGAGGCGCGGCAGTAAATGACTCCTGTACTATAATAAAATCTGGATAGTAGAAAACTTCTATGCCTGCAATACAAAACTCCAAGTAGTGCATCTTTTTTTACATGGAAAGAGATGTCCATTTACCCTTGGTTGAGTTGTTTTTTTCACATGGAAAGAGATTTCCATTAGAGAAATTTTACGGTACATGGAAATAATTAGAGCCCTCCGTTTGGAGAGGTCTGATGAACAGAAATTAGGATAAACCAATTAGCAAAAACTTAAGTTGCGGGCCGGAACCTAAAATAAATATTATTAAGCTAGTGAGAAAATGATATGGGAACCTCCCCTGAAAGAGGCGAGGAAAATAATGCAACGGTCAGGATGCACGCAACGGTAGGTCCATAATAACTTTTGCACACAACGGTAAGCCCATAACAACTTCACTCCTTTCTTCAACTCATTCTCACCCATCTAAAGTGCACCTACTTAAAAACCCAACCCGTTGAACCCATTTGAACCTAACCCATTAGCAGGCCTATATGGTGCAAGCAAGCTAACCAAACGGGTGAGCAAATTAAGGTAATCTATTATGATGAGAAATAACTATTACTCCCTCCGTTATAAATTATAAGACACTTTGATTTTTTTATCTATTTTACTATGTATCTAGATATAATAATGTGTCTAGATACATAGTAAAATAGATAAAAAAATCAAAATGACTTCTAATTTACTAGAACGGAGGAAGTACTATCGTAACAGGATTTTTGTGTCGCTGACCAAACCAACTAAGTCACCATACGATGCAGACGTATTACGCATGATGGTTGATGCGATACGATGCAGACGTATTACGTCATTGTTGTCATTGGTCCCTGATCTCCAATGTAACTGCCAGGAAATCTCCTTGAACTTCCATCATAAGATTTGCAATGCAAGACTTTGTCGTCAAAGTCAAGCAAAATCGACGTACGGGGCAAAGAATCCATTGGTTGTGACGCATCGCGCGCGCAAGCAGGCGAGCGAGCATGCAATCAATGCAAGCAGATAAGGATTACGTTGAATCACTATACTGCAACAAGATTTATCCTCTTTTTTTCCCCACAACCAAGTTAAGTCACGCCATGCATGCAAGTGGCAGCCTGTAATTAGGCTTGCTGCTTGATGATAGTAGTATATATATAGAGACCTATATGTGCCCTCAACAAGTTGGGTGAGCCGTATGTACGTGCGCGTGCCGTTCTGCTCGTCTCATTATTATTGTCATTATATATTGGTTTCTCCTAACTGTCAAGAAAATCTCCACGATCGAACTTGCATAAGATTCTTCACTATGGCCTTGTTCGGTTGGTTGCAAGTTGCAAGCAACTTGCAACTTTCTCCACTCTCTCTCCATCACATCAATTTCTACCCGCATATATAGAGCACTAAATGTTAGTAAAAAAATAACTAATTACACAGTTTAGTTGTAAATCACGAGATGAATCTTTTGAGCCTAGTTGGGCCATGATTGGACAATATTTGTCAAATACAAACGAAACGCTACAGTTGCAACTTTTTCTAACCCCATGAAACCGAACAAGGCCTATATATATACACGTATACAAGACGACTTTGGGACGAACTTGCATCGGAAATCTCAAGGCCAGATAAGCTTGTTCCGACCCAGCCAAATTATATAGCCGCTAACGTGTGGCTAGGAGGGTGCTGTCAGCCAATCGAGGGAGATGAAGAGGTGAGTGTCCCCAAGAGAGGCCCGAGTACAAAGCTGGACATGATGCATGCCGGAGGTCACGAGGATGCTGAGCCTCAGCAAGACGGCGGTGCCCCTTCCTCGCTGGCCAAGATAGATACGCCACGCGAAAGCCCCATGCCACCCTGACCCTGAGTGTACATGTCGATCTGTACAGAAAAGCAAAGTGATTTCACTACACAAACACCATCGACTGTTTTCAGAGACGGCCATTTTCTGTTTTTCAGATGAGGGCCTTAACCCCGCCCCGTGGGAAAATGCTTGTGTAAATAGAACTTCAAACATAACAGAGACGGTCCTTGCCCGTGCCTATGTATGCACACACAGTTGAGATGCCCGTCTGTGTAGATAAAAGAAAAAAAAATAAAAATAAAAATGCACCAGCTAAGCGGCCACCACTGGAGATGAAATGAAACCGGGACATATCATCGTGGACAACGATGGCCAGTACTGAGACGAACAATGGAGTGGGCAGGGAGAAGAGCAAAAGCGTGTTGAGGAAAGGAGGAAGTGCGTTAATTTTAGTGGGAGCCGTTCTTGGACAAGAACATCCTGCTGGACAGGGAGAGCCACGGAGGAACTGGGAATGCCTAGGCGGTGAGGCATTTCCAGAGTCCAGATGGCTCAGATACAGTCATTAGATTCTTGGCACGCTGAGGCTGCGGATCTTCATTGCAGCGGACGTACGACGGGAGCAGACATTCAAGCATCAAGCCGGAATGGAGTAGTGGCGCCAAGGAAGAGAAAATGAAATCCAGGCTGGAGACATAAATCCTGGGATTCACGCAGCTTTCAGGGATTTCAGGAACGAAACAGAGATCCACCTCACCAGGATTTATATATATATCACCTGGCTTCTTTGACGGTGTAGCAGCAGTTATAGTTTTCCAAACGGGCCGCCCGGCACGGCACGGGCACGAGCACGACCGTGCGTGCCAGCACGGCCAGGCACGGGCACGTTAGGCACGGCGGCACGCCGTGCCGTGCCTGATAGTGCCACCGTGCTGATGCAGCGGCCCAGGCACGGCACTATTAGCCATTAGCCGTGCCGTGCCGTGCCAACAAGCACGGCAGCACATCAGTGCCCGTGCCGGCCTAGGCACTAAAGCCAGAATCAATTTACACATAAACACATATATATATACATGCTAAGTTGCTCCAAACCACAGCATTGCTAATTTGTAACAATTTCCATAATCAGACAATGAGACAAAGACACAATATGTAAGAGCAAATGATTAAATTGGGAGCTTGTGCAATGGCTGCCTCATTAAAAACCTACCTAGGTAAAACTCACCCTTGTGAGATAAAACCCTAGGCAGGAAAAGAGTACAGCCAAGCTCCATAAATGTTCAGTCCTTACAGCATTGTTCAAGTTCATATTACAGAAACAGACCCAAGATCAAGTTCAAGACAAAGGTAATGTCTAAAACTAAACTAAAGATAGACTGTAGTTGCAGGTCTTCAACTTCAAGTGCTTCAAGCTTCAAGGTTCAAGGCTTCAAGCTCATTGCTTAAAAAGTATAAAAACAGAGAGTTAGCACCAAGAACAGTTAAAGTTTAGAAAATAAGAAACATGCTAGACAAGAACAAGATGTATGTACCTTGGCGGCTGGAGCACTCCACTAATCAAGATAGAGCTCTTCAAATGATTCCTCGAGCTCCTTGTCCTCCACATTATGTTGCAGCCTTGCCTCCGCCAATTCCCAGTCTTTGATGCAGGTCAGCCACTCCACCGTCTCCGGCTTCAGCCTCCTCCGCCGCTCCTCGATGATCCTGCCAGTCATACTAAACGTAGATTCTGAAGATATGGTAGACACAGGAACAGTTAAAACATCTTTAGCCATGATGGACAGCACTGGATATGTCAGTTTGTGCTCATGCCACCATCTCAAGATGTCAAACGAATCATCCAACTGGTTAACAGTGTCACAGTCCAAGTATGAGACAAGTTCAGAAGCATTAGAAGCTGAAGCAGTAGCAGCTTGCAGCAAAGCAGTAGCAGATGTATCTCTGGACAGATTAATAGTAGAATGTAGCATCTCCCCAACCCCACTAGAAGAACTAGAATCATCATCATAAATTTCATCCCAAGCAGACCTCTTCTTACCAGAGAGGTTTTGAGGGACAGTCCTCCTCAACCTAACATCACCATACTTCTCTTCATACTTATTGTAAATATCAGTAAGCCTTGCTCTAGTGCCAACCTGATAAGCACTGTACTCTGTACTGGTAAGGTTCATCAACCTCCTCAGCACTTTTGCAAAACCCTTTATTTTAGCTCTAGGGTCCAATATGAATGCAAAAGAATATAGCAAAGGTATGTCCCTCCAATATTTATTATATTTGTCTAGCATAGGTTGAATCACATTTCTCAGGTGTATATCATTAGCATAGGTGTTTAGGTGTATAGCAAACTTAACCAGATAGTGAAGCATAAGTGGAGATGTAGGATAGTAAACACCAGACAATGCAACAGTAGCATCATAGAACAGTTCAAGAAACTTAAATACTTTTTCAGCAAGAGCCCAATGTTCATCAGTTAGAAGCAACTCACCATTCTCACCTCTAGGATAGTTGGCATGAATATAAGTACTAAAAGGCTCTTTGTGAGGTAACAAAGACTTTAGCATGAGATATGTAGAGTTCCACCTCACATCCATGTCCAACTGAAATTTTCTAGGCCTAAAACCAGCTGCAATGCAATAGTTTTTGTATGCTGCAATTCTTTGGTTAGATGAGTTCAAAAATGATATTGCAGTTCTAAATACTTCAAGCAAGGGTCTAAGAAACTCAAGTGCCTCCTTAACAATCAGGTTGATTATATAGCATGCACAACGCTGATGCAAAAACATAGTACTAATTGTAGATTCAGGATGTCTAGGATCCTCTGAAGGAACCTCAAGACCAAGATATTTAGATATAATAGGTCTAAGCAATTTCATGGCAGAAGCATTAGATGAAGCATTGTCCAAAGTAACAGCAAACACTTTTTTAGACACACCATAATCAGCAAGAACAGATGCAACTCTATCAGCAATGTTCTGTCCACTATGGGAACAATCAATGAGCACAAGACCAAGGACCCTCTTCTCTAGTTGCCAATCAGGGTTTATGTAATGAGCAACAACACTAAGGTAGTCCTCTTTGGCTTTGCCAGACCATATATCAGAGGTAAGGCACACACAGTTAACAGCATCAGAAGAAAGCATTTCAACAAGCTTATTCTTTCTATCAAAAAACATTTTGGCTAAGTCTCTTGTGGTGGTTTGTGTAGAGACAGCCCTAAACTTAGGGTTATGAGCATGAATAATGTACTCTTCAAAAGCAGCAGATTCACCAAAACTAATAGGTAGATCTACCCTAGATAGCAATCGACAAAGTTCAGTTCGAGCACGCATAGGGCAGTACTCCCAACTACGCATAGAACCATCAGGATTAAAAGTGATCTGAGACTGACTAAGCCCCCTAATTTTCTCTCGCCTCTTAACACACTTATCCCTGTGACGGCGGAGGTGGCCAGTGCCAATGCAAGATCTACCAGCATACTGTTTACCACAGTGGAGACAGACAGCGCCATACCTGATAGGCTTACCTCCTGGTTTGGGATTCGGTTTGCACAGTTTCTTGAAATCATCCCACACATCAGAGGTGCAGGGGCGTGATACACCATCAGCTTCTTCTCCTGCAGCACCTCCTCCTTCAGCTTCAACATCGATTGGGTCCTCTTGACCTCCACCAGCACCATGTCCACCTCCACCGAACAACTCTTCAAGCTCTTGGTCAGCCATGTCGTCGTCGTCACCAGGGAGGTCGCGCATCCTCTCCATCTCTTCAACCATGGCAGTGGCACTGAGCTCCTCAGAGACAGAGCCCACAGAGGCAGATGGGGGAATGCTCACTGGCCGTAGCCTCGAACGGCTGCCAAACAAAAAGAAAAAATAGCAACACAAGATTTCTGTCAAAGAGAAGATCAGAAGATGAAGTCAAACAGAAAAGCTAGGGTTAGGGTTTCTTACCTCGAGGTCGCCGGCGACAAAGAAGGAGCAGCAGCAGCTCCGAGCAGTGCCATATCAGCAGATCTTAAGAAGAACACAGAGAGAGAGTTAGGACAACAGCGTCCTCTGAAGTCTAGAAGAGAAGAAGAGGTGGGGTGGTACCTGGTTCGTCGGAGCTCCGGCTCCGTGGTTGCCGCCGCCAAAGTGTGGACGACGGCTCCGAGCCGCCGTCGCCCTCGCCCCCGCTTGTCACCGCCGTTCGCCACGGCTGACGCCTGACGGTGTGGACCGAGGAGAGGAACGAGAGGAGAGCCGAGGAAAGAACCAGAAGCGGCGCCGCGGCGGGGCCGGGGGGGAGAATTAGGGTTCGGATTGGCCGATTGGGAGGGGATCGCCGGGGCGGCCGGCTTATATAGTCGTCTCTTCAACGGTTCCTAATCCAACATTCCAACGGCTGGCAAAAACCCTACAGGGATTGAACGGCTGGCATCGTGCCGGACCCGTGCCTGCCCAAAAACCGGGCCGTGCTGCGTGCCAGCCCATGGGCTCATATCGCGGCCCAAGCACGGCACGGGCAACGGGCCATGCCAGGCACGGGCCCGAAGAACACCGGGCCGTGTCGTTCTCGGGCCGTGCCCGTTCCGGCCCATCGGGCCTGGCCCGTTTGGAAAAGATTGAGCCGGCCACCAGATGCGTAACTGGTTCAAGTACGGTCAATAGGCCAACAAGCCCATCCCTCATAAAATCGTTTTTGTGATTCAATATATCTTAGGGTGTTGCTGCTCTCTTCTCCGGCGAGGTGGGGCACACCGGAGGAGCTGAAGGTCACCTAAGCTAGCGTGCAGTGCCCTTGGGCCACCAGGAAGTTAGGCAACATTCCTGTTGCAAGCAGCCGACAGCGTACCAAAATTCCCCACCTACGGATTGTACAGGAGCCAGTTTAATTAGCCTTGTCGTTACAGTGTTAACCAAGCAATGAAGCAATAGTAACACAGGTAGCAGAACAACTTACTTCTGATGATAATAAATGCTAACAAATCAATGCCATTTTATTGTTTCTGAAAGTAGAAGATGGGAATAAAAATGTTGACACAACCAAATAAGTTTCTTAAGAGTTGTGCTGCAAGGGGGAAACCTGCAACAAGGCAAGATAGCAGCAGAGTGAATGCGTGGTTGCATTAGAGTCTCAATATTTCTGCACCACGTTCCGTGCATCAGTCTTCTACTCATGTGCCTCCTCCTCCACTCTCGGCCTACAGTGTCAGCGACCAGGGTGTTTAATTTACCGGTCAGTATTAAGTACAGTACGTCACATGTGCAGAAACAAACTTAGTAATACATGTACATACAGAGTAAACAAAAGCATACAGATGTAATAGATGATCCGTCAGAAGTATCCACAGGCAGAAGAGCATCTGTTCGTCGGCCTTGACCACTGTAAGTCGTCTCTCAGTATCTAGCATTTTCACTTCCTCGTTTTCTTTTCACTTAGTTTATTTAATCTGTAGCGCATTTCAAAATTTCAGAGTATGCTACATGAGAATGGAGTAAACAAGTACTCATATACGTACTAGATATAGATGGTTTCGTTGTCACAGATGAATATATATTAACATGAACGAAATGGTCTCTGTACTCCTGTGTTATTGGTATAAATATGATCAATGACACCATGGATTGCATGCAGGTGATGAAACATACGAAGGACACAGAGGGAAAACAACTGGAATCCCTCATCTACCTTGCTTCGCAACGAACTTGTTCAGAAGCTAGTCGGTACACTCAACTCCAAGAAGGTTCCCAATCCTGAATACCCAAGGATGAGAAGGGTCATAGTTAAGATCCTCATATCCATTCTGAAATCATGTCGTGGCATGGTGGAGAAGCTGATGGAAGAAGGGATGATGGAACGGTTAATGGAATCACTAAGGTACAGAGGTCTCCATCCGGAGTGGAAGAGTACAGAGTGTTCTACGGCAACATAGGAGTGGTGCCGGAGGACGGAGAACCCATGCCAACCCCCGTGGCCAGAGCCAAAGATGTACTATTTAAGCACACAACTCGAACTGCAGGAATTCCGACAGGCAATCATTTATGATTCCTCGTCCTTAGTCGATCAGAGATGTACATTCAGGCTATATGGCCATAATGTAACGGTCTATGTGTTCTGTTGTGATTTGTGAACGAGCCTATGTGGCCCGCTAAACCATGATCTTTTTATCTTATTAGTCCTATATTATTGATTTGCTATTGCTTTCTGAGACTATCCGCACTGGGGTCTGTAAACGATTTAGCAGTATCGTTTTAGCGAAAAAACAGCTGCACCGCTGTCTGCTACATGCTACGCAATCCAGCACCATCCGCCACATCTAGCACATGTACTGGCCGTCCTCTACCCTGTGCATGCATGCACCGGCCCCCCACGCTCACAACCGAGAGGCCTCCACTACACTGAGCGTGGAAGGAAAAGGTGGCAGGCCCTACTATTTCAACCATAAAAAATATTATAACTCACAAACTAAAAACCTAAATTAAATTTCGTTTACACTATTAAATTTGATTTAATAAATCCTTCAAAATAAGATCTCACATGGCCCCACTGTTGGTAGTTGGTATAGAGTATGGGATATAGAGGATGATGAATGTGAAAAAAAAGATGCATAGAGAAAAGAATCTTGATGACTAGAACGGACAGAAGATAGATTTAGAGGACGACGAGTGCGGATAGCCTGATCAGGTTATTATATATAACAATAGTTGTTAGGACTAGACCAGCCACTGACGTGTACAACTTTGGTGTCATGGTCCTTGAAACTGTCAGTGGGAAAAGATGGACTCGGCCACTTCAGAAAACATATTACCGAGATCTACTCACATGGGTATGCAATTAAACAACTAGATATATAGTTTTTTTTTTCTGAATTTAAAAAGTGACGGTAACATGCATGTTGCATGTATATCATCTTGTGTTCTTCCCCAGGCCTTCAACAGGACAACATGTTGCGGCAACAAAATGGTACAGGGGAGGCCTTCAACAGGACAACATGTTGCGGCAACAAAATGGTGCAGAGGTTGAAGGGCTTCATGCATCCAACGATGCACACAGCATCGCGCTCTGCGGCAGGGCAGTGCCACGGCGCCTGTCGTTGCCGACCAGGAGGAGGGTGCTGTCAAAGCAGAGGCAGATAAGGAGGTGCGTCCGGGTGGCCCTGCTCTGCATCGATCCAAGAGAAGCCTGACCGCCGACCGGACATGCATGCCGGAGGTCACCAGGATGCTGAGCGCCAGGAAGAAGGCGGTGCCGTTTCCTCGCCGTCCAGGATACGCCACGGAGAACGCCGGCGATAGCACGGCGATGCCTTGATTGAGACTGCTGGCCTAGGAGTGAACAGTTGGTGGCGAGCAGTTGGATGGACGTAATGTAATGTAGCGGAGGCAGGGGAGAGAAGATGAGCGTCGAGGTATTTGCATGCATGCCGTTCTTGGACAAGAACATCCGGACAGGGGAGCCATGGATAGAACATTCAAGGAATAAAAGATGTCCACACAACAAAATAAGTTTGTTAAGAGTTGTACAGCATACTGACCCTGCAATTGCCTTTGGGCAACTTAACACCTTTCTACTCGAAATGAAATGACATTTTGATTAGGAGGATTTCCCACCTGATGATCAGTGCAGAGCTAGGCAACAACGCAGATATCAGCAGGTCCTGAATGCTATGGCAATGGAGTCCCAATAATTCTGCACCACGTTCTATGCATTCCTCTTCTATTCTTGTGCCTCCTGTCTTGGCCTGCAGCATCAGCAGCCAGCATCCTTAATTATTACCGGGAAAAAATGGATGTGGACGCACGCTCCCATGGAGCAACTATTGGCACCCATATCGTGTAGATTTGTGACATGTTTCCTAATTTTTTTTCTTAATTTATGAGTCAAGTACATTACATGCAGAACGAAACTTACTATGAGTAAAAACAAAAGCATGCGGATGTAATAGATCCGTAAGATGTTTTGCATACCTAATATAGGACCTTTCGTAAAAGTTGAAGGCTGGGTGACTCGGATGTGCGTCAGCTGCTTCCTGAAACACCCTGCTGATCAAAGCAGTCTCCTCTGAGTTTTCAACGTCCGTCGTTTCATTGCTACCATTTCGAACCGTCCGTACAGTTATTTCCTTGAGGCTCGACAGATATTGGAGACCGAGAGGCGTAGCCTTGTCCCATTCATGTGAGTCCAGAAATAACTCGAGCTTCCGGAGGCTGGGCATTGCTCCGTTCTCAAATGTCAAGTACGATGCCACATCACAGTCGATCACAAAATCCTCGAGAGCCTTGAACCCTGTGGTCCCATTCATCACGATCCCGCCAGTAGGGATGCCTGGGATCCATAGCCAGAGTTGGAGGAGGCATGGCAGTCTACCAATGACGCCAATATCTTCTTGGAGCATCTGCTTTGCTCCAAGACTCAACGCATAGAGCTTCTGGAGACCTCCGATCCACCTAGGAACTCGAGGGAAGATCAATCCGTATAGGCAGAGCTCCTCGAGGTTGTGGAAAGGAGGTGAAAGCAAGCTTAGTGCATCAGCACCGACAGCTATAGAACTAGACACCAGGGAAAAGCTTTTGAGGTTACTTAGTTTCTCCAGGGCAAAAAAGAGAGCATTCATCCAGACAGCTGTGGGTGTTTCACTATCCGTGCATCTCGGCCTACGCTTCAAGGAGTTGTCTCCGTGGCAACAAAGGCCCAGCTCTTCCAGGTTGTTGAGTTCACCGAGGCCCTTAATATTCTCTAGCGAGCTCAGTTCTAATGTGAAGCCCTTTAGAGTACGGAGAGATTTCATCTTCCCAATCCCGTCCATCAAACTTGTATCAGTTGGCAAAAGCAGATGGGACAAGCATGGCAAGTCAACAATATCATATGGAGTGTTGAACAACTCTAGGAGGGGAGGCAACTCCAGCCTCTCCAAATGTCGCATCCTCCCAATTTCACTAGGTAGCACAATGGAACACTCTATCGTCGGCCATGGATTGGCATCAATCTTTAAATATCTCAGTTGAGACAAATGGCCAACACTGGTGAGGTCCAACCTCATCAAGTGACTAGAAATTTGAAGGTAAAGCACCCGAAGAGACTTAAGCTCCGAAAATGGAGGCATCCATTCAGATGGTCCAAACGAGACAAGAGAATGAACTTGTGATCGGCAACAATTAGTGGCCTCCTGCAATCTGGTGTCATCCTCTGCACCTTCACTCAAGCTGACTGAGAGTCGATGAACCCTGTCTGGTCGTTCTACCACAACCTGTGCACTGTGCACAACACTGACAAAATTATCTTCTCTGCACCTCTTCATGATTAGATCGAGCATCATATCGTGTAATTTGTAGTTGTAGGATCCTCGTTGAATCATATTCCTGTTGACAAGTTCATTGAAATAGCTCTCCGCTACACCCCTTACATCTTGCCCTGGAGTATTGCTCATCACAATACGCTCTGCCACCCATAAATTAATCAGATCATCCCTGTCAATCTCATAGTCCTCAGGATAAATGCCGAGATACAAAAAGCATGCTCTCAGATGATGAGGAAGGTGCTTATAGCTTAGGTCTAAGATATGCATCATGTCATCCAAGGAGTTTGCTGCTGACTCAGTGACTATAGAACGTTGTATGTAGTCCCAGTGTTCTTTGGATTGGTCTGCTAAAGTGCTAGCCATAGTGACAATTGCAAGTGGCAAACCACCACACTTCTTTAGAATTTTAGATGAAACTTCTGTGAGCTGAGGAGGGCAAGCATCTTCTGTGCCAAAAATTCTTCTAAAGAATAACTTTCTTGAATCCACGTCACCTAGTGGTTTCATATAATGAATGCCCCCATGGTCAATGCGACATGCCTCATGAGCCACACCTTTGATTCTAGTAGTCACAATAAGTCTGCTCTGTTGATTGTTTCGTGGAAAAGCACAAGTAATAATATCCCAATGTTTCACTTCCCACAAATCGTCAAGTACAATGAGGTACCTACAAACATATCCCAAACGCAGGTCAACATTGGACATAGAATAAACATTGCTAATTCTACAAAGCAGATATAAGCCTCAAGATATTGCTCTAGTTTATGCTATAGTCTTTAAATTTTGATATGATGTAATAGAGTTTGTACTAGCTGTAGATATATGCTACAACTGAAACACAAAACGAAACTAGTGTAGCTCTATCTAGCAAATTAATTAGCATTCTAATCCAACTCACTTTTAAGAAATAGAAACTCATAAGAAGTCTTCACATTAATCTTTAGAAGACATAAAAATAAAAGGTAAATCATAAATTAAATATTGTTACAAAAATAAAAGAGACCCATTATAAAAAATATATCATTGACAACAAGGGCCATTGGATTTATTACACGTTTTTTTTACAAAATTGCCAACCTTTTTACACTCTAAAGTAATCCCCTAAATATAATATTGATCTAAATTACCCACCACTACTGTTATATATAACTACATTATACTAACCCTAATCTTCATCCAGATTACATACATATGGCATTATTAAAATAATATAATATGATCCCTAAATATTTATCTAAATTAAGCATCTCCGCCATTATTAAAGTTGCCTAAAGTATCACCCTAAATAACTATACGTATTTGTCCTAGCACAAGTAATTATTACTCGCTTTGATCTTTGTAGACATGGGAAAAACTAACACATTTGTGGCTGTGTTGAAATGATATGGTCTTTGGCAAAAACATATTAGTTATCCTTTGCAGGTTATCTACATGCATGATTATCCACTGGCACCATACTTGGGTTATTCTCCACCATGTGCATTCGCAGGATTTGGTCATAGTGGCAAGGCAACAATTGAAGCGTGTGGTGAAGGAATTTTTTTACCAGGACATATGGGTGGCGGTCTAGTCCACGGATTGATAGCCACTAGGGTGTCTGTATTTGTTGAGTCTCTTTCTATAGGCCGTGTGCGTTAATGTAGAGGTCAGAAGTGATCATAAGAGGGTTGTATCAACTTGATGTAATTATCTTGAGTTAATAAAATACTTCCTTTATCAAAAAATGAATAAAATATTACCGCTAAATGTTCATCTAAATTGCCAAGCTTTATTGTTACTAAAAATAACAGGAATGACAGATACTTCTAAATTACCTCTATATGTCATCATAAATAATACACCCAAGTACTTCTATATATGCTTATTAACTAGTCACTTGATTAACATAAAAAACTAACTCAAGGTATGCATGGATGATTTTT